>JAJPUD010000014.1:836038-906200 GCA_023553655.1 Myrmecobius fasciatus | reverse complement strand
AAAGGAAGGAGAAAAGGAAGGAGAAAAGGAAGGAGAAAAGGAAGGAGGACGGGAGGGAGGGAGGGAGGAAGGGAGGGAGGGAGGAAGGGAGGGAGGGAGGGAGGAAGGAAAGAAGAGAAAGAAAAAGAAAAAAGAAAGAGATATTTATTATTTTGACCACTGTATCTCAATATAACTGATTTTCTTTGTAAATAAATAAATATATTTGTGAATATATGTATATATTGTTTACACATTTAAAACATTATTTTGAGAATGGCTTTTTAAGTTTCACCACACTGAGAAAGAGTTTCAAGCCACATAAAAGAATAACTCCTGCTCTAGAGCAATCCCTGAGGTCCATAGACAGAGGACTTACCCAAAGTCACATGGCCCAGTCAGAGCCAGGACTAAAATTCCTGACTCTCAGTGCTCTCTCCACATCACAGACTTGGGACTTGGAGATAAAATTAGTTTTAGGGGAGAATTGTTTCTGAACATCCTTTAGATTTTATCTGTGGTCATACTTCATATTTATACTGGATTTTAAGAAATAATTAAAATCCAAAGCTATGTGCTTGGGTTGGGGGCTGAACATCCCCATCATTCTAGCACAACTTCTCTAGACTCTGAGAAAAGCTTTTTTCCCCCATGGGGGATAGATACTATCAGAGTGGGGTTGAGGGGAGCTCTGCTTCATTTGGACTTCTTATAATTGGATCTTAGGACTTAAAGCTGGGAACAAGGGTACTTAATTTTTTGTACCTTTAGACAAACTGATGAAGCCTATGAACCCCTTTTCAGAATCACGTAGTTAAATCCATAAAATAAAAAACATAAGATTATGAAGGAAATTGATTATATTGAAGTACAGTTTATGAAAAAGTCAGAAATAAGTTCATAGTGTCTAGGTTACGAATACCTAATCAGTCCAGTCCCTTTGTATTTATTTCTGTCATTCAGCTTTTTCAGTTTTCTTGGCAAAGATGCTGAAATGGTCTGTCATTTTCTTTTCTAGTTCATTTTACTGTTAAGGAAACTGAGGCAAACTGATCTAAGTGACTTTCCCAGGATCACACGGCTACTAAGCATCTGAGGCCAGATTTGAATTCAGAAAAAGGAGTCTTTCTGAGGGCAGGTCAAATTCTATATGCATTACACCACCCAGAAAAGTTAAATGATTTGCTCGATTTGATTCATGTAATCAGTGGCCCAGCCAGGATTTTGTCTGAGATTCTTTGATTCACCACCCACTGTTCTTGCCACTACAAGCTTCCAATGGCATCATACAGAAGAGGACCATGAAGAGACTGATGAGCCGCAGTAGGGCTAAAGGGAGAGGGAAAAGAATATTCCTTGATGCTCCAGGTCAAATCTGGACATATCCACTACCCCTCACCAGATCTCCATTTTTTCATCTATTAGATTTAGTTTAAATGGCCTATAATAGGTAATTCTACTTCTTAAAGCTACCTAAAGTCAAATATGAATTTCTTTTATGAAAATTCTGCTTTGTGATCATTATTTGTTTTCAACAAAGAGCTAGAAATGGAGGTGAGCTCATTTCTTCCTTCCCTAGTTCTGACATCCTATTATTGTGTCTTAAATTCTCTTGGAACTCTCAAATTTAATGATCTACGGCTCTTTGAAACTCCGTCATTCTCTATTCTTTCTAACTCTCAGTCTATGTTCTAAATCCTTTCTTAGTTTTCACTTTCTTCTGTGTGCCATAGTCCACCATTCTCTCTTTCTATGGTTCCTCCCAGTTTGGAAGATCTATATCATGGCTTCCTCTTCTCCCTTGGCCTTCAATGAATCTTATCATACATGTTATTCAAAAATGAAAAAAAAGGAAAATTTACCATGCACTTGCACATAAGAAAGGAAAACAAGGAGATTAATTAATTTCAATTAGATAGTACTGTCACTGATCAAATAGTCCCCCAGATCCTTTGACAAGCTTCTCTTGGGTTGGGGTGAGGAGGTGAACAGGGGCCTATACGTAGGTCTCCATATTCTAAGATCACCTTTCTGATCTGATATTCATGACTCGGTCTCACTTGTTCCAGAATTGCCATCAAATATCACTTTCAAGGAAGAAAAACTTTCAGGACAAGTGATTCCTTAGACATAAATCCCATTAGTCCCCAAGTAGGTGGGTTCCTAAGTTCTGACACTCAGGCTATTAAGACTGGTGGAAAGCAGCGGGGAGAGAAAGGCAGAGGTCTTCCTCCATCAATTCTCTCAGCCCAGCCAAGCAGGATTCATCAAAACCAGGACTGCTGTCTGGGAGTTGGCTGAAGACCCAGGCAAGGAGAAGTCATTGAATTAGCTACTCAGAGAGACAGAGATTTAGTGAGTCTTGTAAACTGGTAGACTGGCGCCACCCAGTGACCACAAACCAAATAACAGATGCTGAAAGAAATTACTTTGGACTTTGGAAAATGGGGTGACTTTAGATCCTGGCAATTATTAGCTATATGAACTTATGCAATTCACTTCTCTCTGGTCTCACATTCTTCCTCTTTAAAATGGGGGTACTCTTCATAAGGCTGGAGGGAAAGAAGAGTTTTATTAACCTTAAAGCTTGGTAGAAATGTGACCCTGTTATATTTAGAGCAGGAAAGGACCTTTTCATGGGCCATCTCGTCCAATCACTTACATTTACAGAGGAAGCATCTGAGACTCAAAGAGTAAAGGATTATGCTGAAGACCACATAGCCAGTCAATAAAGAGCCGTCAAGGTACCATGGAAAAGATGCAGGTTTGGTAGTCAAGCAAATCTGGGTTCACTCACATCCAGTCCTGCCAATTAGCTGTGTAATGTTAAGCAAGTTATTTCATCTCTCTGTGTCTCACTTTTCCCTTTTTTAAAATTAAGAGGCTGGGCTAGATTACTTGTAGGGTCCTTTATATTTCTAATTTTATGATCCTAAGTGATAAGATGGGGATCCTGACACTATTAATTTTAAATCCTATGTTCTTTGGATCAATTCACATGAGGTTCCTTACTCTTAACCCCATACTAAAGATTGACACTCTTTATAAGAAATAGCATTCTTTTCTCTGATCTGGGGAGAGAAGGGATAGTAGTTTTTCCTCTCATATTTAGCCTGGAAGTTCAGTAGCCTTGCTCACAAGCTATCCTACTGCTGATTGGTAATGGAAGCTTTGACTAGTCACATTTTTATCTAGATCAGTTTTGCCTCTCTTTTAGGTTCCCAATATCAGGTGCCCAGTATCATGGTGCAGACTTAGTGCAAACATCCAATCAGCTCTAGCCCAACTAAAGCACAAAACTCCTAAACTCCAGCAATCCACCAACCTCCACTTCTCCAATAGCAGGGATAACAAGTGTGTGATACAACACCCAATTCCTTCCTATTATTGTAAGCTGCAATACAAATACATATATCAATGCATATTTGCTCTGGAACATAAATGTGGGTGTATCTGTTTAGATGAACATCTTTATCTAACAGAGTGTAGGAGAAAGAGAACTAACTGGTTTTAAGAGTTCAAAGATTAGAATCTAGTCCCAGCCTTGCCATTTTCTAGTCCTGTGTTCTTGAGCAAGTCTTATTTCTGAAACTCAGTTTTCTCATCTATGAAATAGGGAGATCTGTCTCCCTGTCTCATAGAGAAATAATAGTCTCCCTCTCTATTCTATTTAAGGATTATCAAATTGCTTTCCTTCTCAATGAGAGGGGGTGGAGTGGGGAGAGAGGGAGAGCATTTAGAACTCAGAATTTGAAAAAAAAAAGAATGTTAAAATTATTTTCCATGTAATTGGAAAAAATAAAATATTGAATTTTTTAAAGGTTGATTTGAAGATTAAATGAAATAACAAATGGTAAAGCACTTTGTAAGTCATAAAAGGTATAGCATTGTACATATATATATATATATATACACACACACAGTATCTCTACATACACATACACACTCATATGAGAGAGACAGAAAGAAAGAGAAAGAGAGCGAGCAATTTGGTTGTTGTTTTAGTTATTGTCAAACTCTTTGTGACCCCATTTGGAGTTTTCTTGGCAAAGATATTGGAGTGGTTTGCCTTTTCCTTCTCCAAATTATTTTACAGATGAGGAAACTGAGGCAAACAGAATTAAGTGACTTGATAAGGGTCACACAGCTACCAATTGTTTGAGGTCAGATTTGAATCTAGGTCTTCCTGACTTTAAGGCTAGTATTCTATCCACTGTATCACCTATCGGTCCCAGTGGGGTAATTAGTACCCTGCTACTGCCTCTAAAGGGTATAGACCCACCTATGTTCTAGGCTGCTTCCACAAAAGGAAGCATATATTCCTGCTGTTGTTGTTATTTGTAGGTAAGCTAATTCTATAGCCTTTTCTATCTGCTTAAATCCCAAATGCCAAAGTTTCTGATTCCTGGAATAAACTATGTCTTGAGTTACTTTTTAATCTCTGGCTAAATCCTTCAGATTACTTATTATAATTCCATCTAATCTTTGGTCCTTACTCTGGACCAAGACCTTGACCATGATGATATTTCCTGCCTTTTCCTTCGTAATATGCTTTACTGATGCTTTCTGTCCATAATGCCACAGTCATTTCTAAAAATATTCAATTAAACCCTCACTTGATAACAAAGAAAAATAACTAAGTAAAAGTACCCAATACAGTGATTAACATCTAACAGTATAAGATCTAACAGCTTTCTGCCTTATGCCCATCTCCCATGAAGGACATATATAGGGCTGTTGCTAAGAAATATTTAACAACTGGATCTCCATTAAAAAGCATATACTTTTAGTTTTAATATGCATTATTAAAATTTTCTACATCACTTTCTTAAGTCTACACAATAAAAAAAGAGTAAATCAAGCCCTGATTTGCAGTGTTTAATGCTTTCCAAGATAAAAATGCTCACGTTAAAAATTTAGCAATCAGCTCTCACAAATTAGTACTAACCTTCTTATAACATTTCTTTTGGAATATCCCTGGACTTTTTTTTCCAATTACAAAATGTCTGATTTCTTTGTACATTGTTGCAATCATATATAACATTGCTTTGTTTCTACTGATTTCATTCTGAATGGTTTATTCAACTCTTCCTCTGTTTCTCTGAATTCCATATATTTGTCATTTCTTATTGCATAATAATGTTCCATTACATCCATACATCACAGGGTTTTTTTTTTCATCCATTTCCTAATTGATGGCCATCCACTTCTTTTTCAGTTTTTTTTTTCCTAACAGAGTGTTGTTATGAATATTTTGCTTTTTGGATCTTTGATTTTACCTTTGACTTCTTCAGAGTATATACCCATCAGTGAGAGAACTGGGTCAATACAGAGTTTTTCTTCCAGATAGTAGAGTTGAATCTTACTTGAGGGATCTTATCAGCAGATAAGGTAAAATTCTCACTTGGTCAAAGATTACCCTCTCTATAAGGCATATCTCCAAGGTAAAAAGCCTCTGTTGTGTTAGAATAATATAGGTAACAAAAACTGGCAAACCAGAAGTCTGCAGGTTGGATTAGGTCTTAATGCTGAGTTAGTGAAGTTAGTTATAAAGGGAATGGAAATGAGTGATAACGGAATAAATACAAGTTGCTTACAACTATTTCCTCTCTCCTCCAGAATGATATTCCCCCAAATTTTACTCTCCCTTCCCTTCCCCCAAGGAGGACAGGTAGTTGAAATTTCAGGATCCTCTGGAGATGAGATATTATTTGGGGGCAAGGGAGAAATTCCTATCCCCCATCTCACGAGGGCATACATTCATCGAGTAGAATGGCAGATAGTAACACGAGCACTACTTAAATTACTTTATTCTCTCTCTTTTTTAATAGCATCCAATTGAATTTATGTAATTTAAATATACATGTTATCCTTCCTCTATTATTCCAAACTGATATCCATAATAGTTGGCAAACTAATTCACAGTTTTACCAACCATATATTAATGTACTCATCTTCCCACAGTCCCTCCAAAATACACTAATCCTATTTTTAAGTCATTTTTTACACTTTGCAT
Organism: Myrmecobius fasciatus; assembly: GCA_023553655.1. Classification (NCBI taxonomy): domain Eukaryota; kingdom Metazoa; phylum Chordata; class Mammalia; order Dasyuromorphia; family Myrmecobiidae; genus Myrmecobius; species Myrmecobius fasciatus. The sequence continues at coordinate 900,205 of JAJPUD010000014.1, read as the reverse complement.
AGTGTGAGGTAAAAGCTCAGTTGTTTAAATTTGCATTTTTCCTACTATTTGTGATTTGCAGTGTGTTTTCGTAAGGTCATTTATAGCTTGCAATTTTTCTTTTGAAAACTGTTCATATCTTTTGACAACTTATCTATCAAGCAATGGTTCTTTGTGCTATATATTTGTATCAATTCCCTATATATCTTAGACATCAGACTTTTATGAGAGCTATTTGATGCAAATATTTCCCTGACTCTACACTTTCTCTTCTTGTTCCCTCTTCATTAATTTTATTTATGCAAAAAGTGTTATATGTAATTGAGTTGACTACTTTGTCTTTTATGAGCTCCTCTATCCCTTGTTCATTTAAAAATTCTCCCCCTAGCTTTAATTGTGAAAAGAACCTTATCCTATTCTCCCCTGATTTTTTAAAATATTGCAACATAAAAATATTCAGGTTGCATACTCATAAGCTTATTGAGGTACATGGTATAAGATGTTGGTCTAAGCCTAATTTCTGCCAAAGCGCTTTACAGTTTTCCCAGTAATCCTTAACAAAAAAAGAAGCATTTCCCCCAATAATTTCTAGTGTTGACAATTTTTAAATTTAGCAGATATTTGAATATTACTTTTTATTGCTCCTTAGGTTTTTATTGTTGTTGTTTTTGCTTTGTCTGTTCTATTAATCCACTTTTCAGTTTTTTGCCCAGAACCAAATAATTGTTATGACTACTATACTTCATATAGAGGCCTTTTAATGAGAGGCACCTTGATTTAGAATTCTGCTCATAATTTCCCTTTTTATTTTAGACCTTTGATTCCTTCAAATTAATTTTATTACTTTGTCTAGTTCTACAAAATCTCTCCTGTGTAAATTTATTGGCATAAAAATACTTCTGTGAGTTAAATTAGATAGTAAATCATGTTTTTATAGCATGACCCAACTGTGAAAAAAGATTATCTTTCTAATTATTTTCCTTCCTATATTTCTGCAGGATGCATTGTGATTGTATTTACGTAAGTCTTGTATGTTTTCCAAAAGGTTAACTTACAGATGTTTTATGCAATTTGTAATTTCTTTGAATTCGTTTTTCAAGCATTTTCCATGGCTTTTATTAATAACAAATTGAAATGCTGATTTTTTGAAGATATCTATTTTGCATCATGCTACTTTACTAAAATTGACGATCATACTAGCCAGCATTATTATTATAATAATGTATGGTTTACAAAGGACTATTTCATTTGATTTTCATAATATCCCTATGAAATAGGTGCTATTATTATCACCATTTTACAGATAAGAAAACTGAAGTTGAGAGAAGTTGACTGTTTTGCCCATTATATGCTCAGCAAGTGTCTGAAGAAAGATTTGAACTCAGTTATTCCAGGTCCAGTATTTTCTCTGTTGTGCCACTTAGTTGCCATTTGTTTCTTCTTGATTACTTTCGTGGCTTATTCTTAACAGTTTTCTAGATACACCATCACATCATCTACAAATGTGAATGTTTTTCTTACAAATATTACACCTTTAATTTTGTTTGATAATCATATTTCAAAGCTGAGCATTTCTAGAACTATGTTAAATAATAATATGGAAAAAAAAGAAATCTTTATTTTGCCCCTATTTGAATTTGGGAATTTTTTTTATATTTTTCTTTTGCAAATAATGCTATCTCTTTTGTTAGATATGGGGGGGAGGGGTAATCAAATTAAGGAAGGGATCTTCCTTGCCTGTTAATAGGGTTAATATAAATCCATATTTTGCAAAAGTTTTTCTGTCTCTAATGAAACATTTGTTTGTTCTTTTATTATTAAATTATGCAAACTGCTTTCCTAATATTGAAACATTTTTGGATCAATAATATCAATCTGCTTTAGTCAAAATAAAGTTTTTCCCATTTTTACTGCTACAGTCTCCTTACAAGGATTTTACTTTAAATTTATTTTAATTTATTTTTAAATGTTTGATAGAACTCACTTTTAATCTATCTGGCCCTATAATTTTGTTTGTTTTTCCCTTTTGCAATTCATTTGTGGTTTCTTTGGGCTTTTTTTCATTGACTTGGATCAAGATTCCTGTGTTTTGTTTTATTAGTTTGAGTATTTTATATTTGAGCAGCTACATCAATTTCTTTTGAATTGTTGGTTTTAAGCGTGTATAGAAATATGTGATAAAAAAGCTTCTCTCTGCTATAAATTCACTTCATTCATGGTTTTTTGGTAATTTTATTTTCTACTTTCTTTTTTGTGATTAGATTGGAGATGTTTTTAACTTTTACTAGCCTTTTCTCTTTTTTCAAGCTTTTTTTTTTTTGGCTGAGGCAATTGGAGTTAAGTGACTTGCCCAGGGTCACATAGCTAGGAAGTGTTAAATGTCTGAGGTCAAATTTGAACTCAGGTCCTCCTGACTTCAGAGCTAGTGCTCTATCCACTGCACCGACTAGCTGCCCCTTTTACTAGCCTTTCCAAAAAAACCCTCTGTTTTGTTTTAGGGCTATTTGGGTTATCAATTTATTTTCTAGCATCTTTAACCATTTATTTAATTAGAGATCTTTTCTGTAGTCATAATAGAAGTTCACACACACACACACACACACACACACACACACACACACACACTTTGGGAGATATAATTTATATTTTGCTTTACCACAACTGTATTATAAGCTATGTTTTGAAGAATACTTTAGTTCCAAAGTTTTAGAATGTTGTTTTATTGATATTAATTTTAATGTATTATTTATTATTTCTATGTTTTTTCTTTAACTCAATCATTTATGCAAGATGTCTTTAGTCCTAATTTAAATCTATCTCTTTTTCTTAGATTTCCTTTACTCATTACTTATTTCATTGTATTGTAACATATAAAGAATGAATTTATTATAACTTCCATTCTACATATATTGATGATCCTTTGGATTCTAACACATAATCACTTTTTTTTGTAAAGATGCAGTAGAAATTCTTTAAAATTCCCATTCTGAAGTCATCATATCAATGATTAAATCTAGTTTATCCAACAATTTATTCAGTTTTTTATTTTCTTTCTTGCTTATCTCTGATTTGAATTTATACAACTCTAAGAAAATAGTTTTAAAGTTTCCTACCGCTGTTGTATTACCATAAATGTCTTTTTCTAATTCACATAGTTTCCAGGAAGTTAAGCATTGTATCACTTGTTAGATGCATTTAATTTGTGCTTTCATCAGTGTAAGAAATAAGAAACTATTGCAAATGAGAAACTATTCTGCAACTTGAAGAATTGTCTAGGGCATCAGAGGATGGAGTAACTTTTTCAGTGACTTACACTGCCAATATATGTCAAAAGTAAGGCTTAAACCAAAGTCCTCCTGACCCCAAGAATTTTGACAGAACTGGAAACAACGTAGGCTTAGGAAACAACATAGGCTTAGGAAACAACATGAGCAAAAGTGTAAAAGCATAAAATCCCATTCTTAGGCTAAGATGTGGTTCTTTCTAGGGAACATATGAAGGACACAAAGAAGAAAGAAAGAAAAGACTAAAAAGGTAGGGTACCATCATATGATTGAAAGTTTTGAATGCCAGGCCACAGAAGATAAGTTTTATCTTGTAATCAATGGAGAGGCTTTGAAGAGTTTTGAAAAGTGAATCCTACTCATCTGATCAAGGTAACATATTAGAAAGATTGGTCAGCTTTATGACAGTTGGCCAGCCATGTTCCTTTAAAAAATTCTGTCCCAAATACTATTGTTCTATAGGAAATGAGCAACAGGATGATTTCAGAAAGGCCTGGAGAGACTTATATGAACTGCTGCTAAGTGAAGTGAGCAGAACCAAAAGAACATTGTACATAGCAACAGCAACATTATATAATGATCAATTCTGATGGACATGCTCTTTTCAACAATGAGGTGATTCAGGCCAATTCCAATGGATTTGTGATGGAGACAGAGAGAGAATTGTGGGAACTGAATGTGGATCACCTTTTTGTTATTGTTTGCTTGATTTTTGTTTTCTTTCCCACTTTTTCCCCTTTTAATCTGATTTTTCTTGTGCAGCATGATAAATGTGGAAATATGTATAGAAAAAATGCATGTTTAACATATACTGGATTACTTGCTGTGTGGGGGAGGGGATGGAAGGAAGGGGAGAGAAAAATTTAGAATACAATGTTTTGCAAGGGTAAATGTTGAAAAACTATCTTTGCATATATTTTGAAAATAAAAAAGCTATTAATTAAAAAGAAAAAATTCTGTCCCTATTAATGAAGGGACATTAGACATTGGGAATTGGGCATTAGCTACTAAGCATCTGGCATTGCGATTAGAATGTTGTATTCTGGACAATGGACAGGAAGGACAGAAAACTCTTTTAGGGATAGATTACAAATAGAGATTCTAGGCTTACCTGAGAGTTTTCTCTTCCACTTTCTTCTTTAGTGTTCCATGACCTTGGATAAGTAACTTCTGGAGAAAGTAGAAAGGTAGAAGATGGAGCTCAAGACTCAAAAGATTTGGAGTCTCTGCCACCAAATTGCTAGGTGATTTTGGATCTGTCCTTTCCCATTCTTTATTCTCTAGGTAAAAATGATGGCGTTGGATGCGTACAGCATGCAAGAATTAATGATGAAGGGGGCAACTAGGTGGTGCAGTGGATAGAGCACCAGCCCTGAAGTCAAGAGGACCTGAGTTTAAATATGGCCTCAAACACTTAACATTCCCTAGCTGTGTGACCCTGGGTAAGTCACTTAACCTCAATTGCCTCAGCAAAAAAACAAAAAAAAAGAATTAATGATAAAGCAATTAATAAACACATATTCTAAGTTCTGCCTTAAGTTCTGAGGACATAAAGATAAAAAAGAACAGCAATCCCTACCTTTCAGAAGCTTACATTTTAATAGAGGAAGATAATCCATAAAGGAAAGCTAGAAAAAAGAAGAGGAAGTTATTCACACTGTGGATGGCATGGTCTGGAAGAGAGCAAGAAGTTGGGTGGCAACCTGGCTCCTAAAAAAATAGTATGAGAGTCCACTTGTAAGAACCAACTGATCCCAAGGGCAGAGGCAAGGGTCCAATAGGAGGAAGATTAAATTTAGTGACCAAAGGTCTAGATTGGGGTAACATGGTGATGAAAAGAGAGCCAAATTTGGAATCAGGGACCTGGGTTTGAATTCTAGGTCTAATGTTTATTAATTTCATGAACTTGAGTGATGATTGAATAAGTGAATGCATGTAAAAAAGCATTTAAGTACTTACTGTGTGCAAAACCCTATGCTAAGCCATGAGTAAATAAAGCAAAAAGCAACAATCATTGCTGCCCAAATTTAGAAGGTCAAATAGCAAAACCCTCCTTTAGATTCAGAGGCAAAACAGATAGAAAGACCATTATATAAGATGTATTACCATCAATTAAACCATCTTGGGTTCTGCTATTAAATCATTTGACAATTCCAATGACTTGGTATAGAGAATTTTCTTTTCAGTCTTAAGTAGGGGAGTACCTTGCAGCGAAAGTTGCCATTTTGCACCTCCACAAGGATTGTTCCCTAGACTATGGTTGCAGGAGCCAGGCTAGAAGCAGGGACAGTGGTTTGGAAGGTATTACTGCTTTCAGTGCCCTTGGGCTTATGTTCCCCATTGTAGCACTTGGTCAGTAGTTAGTGCTAGTGGCAGCAGACAAGGCAAGCCTGTTGTCCACAAGGATTGCTCCCTTTATGATATTTGCAAGAGATGAGCCAAAAGCTCAGAGGTATATTATAGACTGAATGTTTGCCCTTAAAAGTTCTGGGGGGTGGCTCAGTCTGCCTTCTGACTCTCAAATCCTTCTTTCTGGCCTGATTAGGGAACGTTACTTCCATAGGGAAAAAATTCCAGGATGCTGATCAGTCCTCCAACCCCTGTGACATTCAAACTTCTAAGGTCCCCTCCAGGCCTAAATTTCTGATCCTATGCTCTGAAGTAAGAAAACCCGGGTTCAATTTTTGGCTTTTTCATTTACTGTCTGTGAAAATAAGGGAAGGGAAGAAGCATTTATATAATATATTCTAATAATAAGCATTTACATAATGCCTACTATGTGCTAAATATTTTACAATTATTATCACATTTGATCCCCACAACAATCCTGTGAGATAAATGCTGTTATTATCCCCATTTTACAGTTGAGGAAACTGAGGCAGAGTTTAATTGGCAGAGTTGCCAAGATCATACAGCTAGTAAGTGCTTGAAACTGGATTTGAACTCAAGTCTTCTTAACTCCAGAGCCAGTGTCCTATTCTCTGAGTCACCTAGTTGTCTCTAGCTGGCTCTTTCCTTTACTAATTGCATGGGTTTTCATAACTTTCACATAAGTTTCTCTGAGCACAGGTTTCTCACCTCTATAAAAGGGATAATGCTCTAACATCTATTTAGCTTTCATTTTAAAATGACTAAGCTTTATAAATGTCAATATATTTCACTACATAAAAGATACATTTTTTCATCCATATGGGTACTCCTCCCTAGATACATAACCAAATACCTTCTTGCCTAATGACTTTCTGTGGCCAAAAATATTCACAATCACCTCCACAACCATCACCCCAGAGAAACAACCTTCTGCTTATGAGCTTCTCTGAACACACCTGGGTTTATCTTGAGATGACAGCAACTATATCAGCCCACTGTTGGAGGCAGATTAGATTGATTCCTCTCCCCTTTGATGCTGCCAGAGGGTGTGCTCCCCTGTGAAAGACACTAAAATTCCAAAGTCAATGCCACGGACTTTAGTGGAAGAAACTAGAAAGGTGAAGCTTATTTATATATTATTAAACTTAATGTAAATGAGACTAATTAAGCATCTTCTATATGTATGTACAAGGAGGTACAGATTGTTATAAGATCAGATAAGAGAGGGAGAGAAGGAAGGAAGGAGAAAGAGAAGGAAGAAGAAAGGAGAGAGATGAAAGGAGGCAAGATATAGGAAGGGATGGGGAAGCGAGAGGGGAAGAAGAGGAAAAGGGAAAAGGAGAAAGGGATGGGGAGAGGAGATAAAGAGAGGGGATGAAAAAGAAACCGTTCCAATAGGAAGGATCAACCCATCAATCCATATGCTTTTATTAAGCACCTACTATGTGTTAGGAACTCAAAGATAAAAAGGAAACTGTTCCTGCTCAGAAAAATCTTATAATAGGGGAAATAACCATTTACCAAATACTTACTATGTCCCAGGTAGTGTGCTAAATGCTTTACAAATAAGAGAGAAGCAGCTAGGTTGGAGCAGAGGTGGACTTCCTTTTGTCTAAGAGATAAATCTCTTTGTCCAAAACTGAGTAACCAGAGTGACAAACCTCAATCACTCACTAGAATAAGTTTATCTCTCATTACAATATTTATTCTTATTAATTATTGTTAACCAATCAGACAGTCAGTTCCTACCCTTAAGATCAGCAAATCTTCCGAGAGCACATATAAGCATTGAGTGGGTTCCATGAGAGGTCTTTGGCATTTGAAAAGGTCACTGGCCCCTTTTATTCATTGCTAGTGATGTAATATAACTTCAATGGGAGACAGCACTAATTTTAAGGTCTCCTGACCTTAAGGGCTTCTATTCTAACAATGTCAGTTATTCTAAAGTCCTCTGGCTTTGGAGTTAACAAAGTGCTCTCATACTTCTTATTTGTGAAGTTATAGAAAGAAGCTATCAGACCTCTGATAGTAGAGGTTCTGACAGAGCCCCAGGAAAGTTGAGAAATATAATCGATTCAAATAATTTCAACAAATATGCATTAAATGGCTACTATAAGTGCAAAGCATAAACAATAGAAAGATGACAGTCCTTCATTCTATCCTTAAGGAGTCAGATTGATGATGCAAGGTATTAAATATCGAGGAGCCTTCAAACAAAGAGTTATGGTGTTGGTCAGAGAATCATTTCTTGTTAGAGGTTATAGGGAGGGCAGGGATCATAGAAGGTTTCATGGAGGAATCAGCATCTGACTTGGGAAGAAAAGGATTTCAAGAGGGAAGAGTTACAGAGATGAGGCATCCTAACCATGGAGAGTATGGGAGGAGAACTGTACAAATGTCCAGTGGAAGAGAGGATAAGAGGGGATGATGGCTAAATGCCTAATTGTTCAATTGGCTAAAATGCAGAATGCTTGAACGGGAGAGGTGTGTAAATGGGCTAGAAGAGTAAGTTGGAAGGAAGCAGTGAAGGTCCTTGGTCCTTGAATGCTAAATTAAAGAGTCTTCTTTTGCTTTGGAAGCAAGTGGGAAGCAGAGTATATTCCCAGTCACATAGACTTGCAAACTTAGTCTTTATCAAATCTTCATACTTCCCCTGCCCTATATATATACAACCAGCTACCAAGTCTTATTAATCCTTCTATACATTTCTCATATCCATCACTTTCTCTCTATTCACAAAACCAGTAGCCTAATTCAAGTTCTCATTAACTCTCTCCTAGATGACTGAAATAGTATCTTAGTTTCCCTGCCTTTAGTCTCTCTTATTTGTCCCCCACATAGCTACCAAATTGATAATCCTGAAACAACTCTTTCTATATTACTACCTTCTTCAAGAAGCTTCACTGGCTCCCTATTGCCTTTTTTATCCTAAAAAATGAAACCTCCTCTGTTTTCATTTAAAACTTTTGACCATCTGTCCCTAACCTACCTTCACAGACTCATTTCATATTAATCTTATGTACTCTATGTTTCAATCAAACTGTTGAGCTCATTAACTGTTCCTTGTTTATAATATTTCCCGTCCCATCTTTTTGTCTTTGAATTGGCCGTCTTCCATATCTGCAAAACCCTCCTTCTTCAATTCTACATCTTGGAATCCACAGTATATTTTAAGACTTAGTTCAATTGCTACATATGGTATTTTGTAAACCAAAATTTTAAAAGATTTCTCCCTATCACACACTGAAATTAAAAATATATATACATATATAACATATATATGCATATATATGTACATAATTATTAAATCTGTGTATCTGTAGTAGAATATGATCTCTCTGGGAACAGGGATCATTTCCTTTTTATCATTGTACCTTGTAGCTTAGCACAAACACAAGGAGACTGTGTTCAATGGAGGTTCAATAAATTGAACTGAGCCAGAAGAAACATATGATCTGATGTGTGCATTAAGAATATTTATTTGACAGGGGGATGGTTTTGGAGAATCAGCTCAATATTTTCATGTTACAGAGAAAGATACTAAAGTTCCTAGCAGAGAAATGAACTCCCCAAATCCATGTAGCAGGTAAATGGCAGAGATGGATCTGAATCTTCTTATTCATTGCCCCTTATAATCTGAGTGAAAAGCAAAGAAAGCCTAAATTAGGATGGTGACAATGGGAATAGAAGGGAAGAATTGGTCATGAAATTCTCTACCTACAAAATGAGGTGATTGGATTAGATAATCTCCGAATTAGACTAGATAATCCTTCAAGTTTTGGATCTATGATCCTATGATAGGACTTGGCAAATAAGATCAAGATTTGGGGGAAAATAGAGGAGAAAAAAATTAAAAATTATTTCTAAACTTCAATCTAAGATGACAAAGAGGATGGTAGCATCTTCTCTATTCTACCTTGGTAACCTCATCAAATCTCATGGGTCAATTATCATCTCTACACACATGACTTCCACATCTATATATCTATTCCTAACCTCTAGCCTTTGCTCCAGGCCTGAATCCCTGTCTATTAACCATTTTAAAAATGGATATTCTATCCAAATGAGTATCCAATCTCAAACTCAAAATGTCCAAAATAGAATTCATTATCTTTCCCTCTAAACCCACCCCTTTTCTGAACTTCCCTATTTTTATTAAGGAAAACCACCATTCTCATCACCATCAGGTACACATAGATGGAGATCTATTTTGACATCTGTGCACTAGCTGTTTCCTCATGCTTGGAATTCACTCCCTTCAACTTTCATATTTTAGAATCCATTTTTAAAGAATTAACTCTTTTCTGTACCAGACCTAAAACTGTATCATAAAACAGTGGCCATCAAAACCATTTGGTATTGGCTAAGAAGTAAAATAGTTGATTAGTGGAATAGATTAGGTTCACAATATACAATAGTAAATGATTAAAGTAATCTAGTGTTTGATAAACCCAAAGACCTCAGTTTCTGAGATAAGAACTCACCATTTCACAAAACTGGATGGGAAAATTGAAAAACTGTATGGCAGAAACTAGGCATTGACCAACACCTGACACCCTATACCAAGATAAAGTCAAAATGGGTTCATGATTTAGACATAAAGGGTGATACTATAAGTAAATTAGGAGAACAAGAGATAGTCTACCTCTCAGATATTAAATTCACTTAAATCCAACTCATGAGCAAGTCAAAACATCACCTGTCATCCACTGGTTTACCCCAACATTAAGATGTGATTGGTCCGCCTTGATAATGAAGGACAAACAACCGATGGATGCCCTTTTGATCATCTTTTTTGGAGGGAGGAATAGGAACTGTGCTTTGATTTTCAGTTGTTCATTACGTTCCCCAATTTCAGATATCATAAGAATCGTTTCCTAAATGAGTTTACAATTGGATTATCTTCAGCATGAATCCCCTTTGTGTATGGTCTTTTATGCAACTCACCAAAAACTGATATTAAAGAACAAATGTGGGGGCTACAGCATCGCTGATAGAATGATTTGTTATCAAAATGTTGCCAGATCTGTCCTGTTTTATTTGGTGGACAAGGGGCTTTGTTCAGGATGCCACTGATCACTTGTCCCCTCATACACACACACACACACACACACACACACACACACACACACACAGAGAGAGAGAGAGAGAGAGAGAGAGAGAGAGAAAGGGCATCCCAAAATTCAGATAAGTATTTTTGTGACAAATTTAAAACAATATACAGAGAACTTATGAATAAAAATAGGAAAACTGCAAAGTCCTAAACTGGAAGTCAGAATGCTTGCAATATAAGTGCTGGCTCTATTATCTACTCACCATTTGACCTTATGTGAGTCTCTCTCTGGGCCTTAATTTGTTCCTCAATAAATTAGAGATATTATCACTGCCCTGCTTTTCTCACAAGGTTGTTGTGAGGATCAACTGAAATAATGGTTTTGAAAGCCCTTTGTAATTACAAATTCCCATATTAATGCAAGTTTTTATTAAATTATCTATTTTGTTGTTTCTTTCTGTCACATATATATGACTGAAGATTGAACTTGAACTAAAGCCTGTCAACAGGGAACAGCTCTGGGAAATTCATTAATTAGGGTCATGTTTACACTTCTGTTGTCAGATAAACCCATCTGTTTGTCTAAACCAGGGTCTCCTTAGTCTTCTACAGTTGTCCCTGCCTGTCACTAAAAGATGCTTGAAATATATATGTAATTAATTAACTTGCTTCATTGGTAGGCATTCATTAACCAATTTAATTAAGTTTTAGGAACATTAGACTAAGTTTAATCTTTAGTTATGGTACTAATGGAAAGACAACAAGGTATTGTTGAAAGAGAGCATTGGGACTTCTGGATCACGTAACCAACAAGGTGGAGGACTAGATGATTTCTCTGATTCCCACACAACTCAGATCTCTCAAAACAAAAAAGAAATTTTGCATTAAAGACAAAGCAAGCTCAGTAGTCTCCATGGTCTAGCCCACCAAACATCCAAAAAGAAGTTTTTAAAAAAATGAACTGATTCATACCCTTAAGTCACTTTGCATAATTAAGACATCCAAGAACACAAGATCTTGCAACAAAACCCAACCTTACATTTCAGTATCATCCCCCTCCTTTTTCTTCCTAGTATCTTGAAAATCTTGGCTTCAGAATGAAGAAGTTTGCTTGGACCATGATACACAGTGCATCAACGGCAATGTCCTATGTTATAAAATATCTCTTTTAGAGACTGGAAAGAGGGAGCGAAAAGGGAAGGACATATGGCTAGGTTTGAAATGGAGTTTAATCCTACACTCCACCTCTTCTCCTATCAGAATCTTGGAAACCCAAATTAAAGAAATCAACCTTCTAACACCAGCATGAAAGTTCTCAGAACTGTCAGGGATGGATAAGAGAATTGAGAAACATAGAAAGCAGAACAAAACATTGGAACAAGACATCTTTGGGGGAAAATTCTATGTATCAGCGCACCAAGCCTAAAGGAAAGACCTCAGCAACTGATTCAGGCTATTTCTGCTCCCACAAAAGTCACCTGGAATAAAAGGTTAGGTTGGCAAACCATGAATTGCCTGGTATGGGAGATGGCTGAGATGCTTTGAAATTCAACTCCCAGGGAAATCTCTCTCAGAGGGGAGGGAGTCAGAAAGCAAGTGATAGGGAAAAATAAAGATGGAGAGAAAAGAGAAGGCTGAAAGTATCCATATCTCAGGAAGAAGAAAATTCAAAGACTTTGAACATAGTGGATAAATCAAAAGTGAAAACATTAAAAGCAGAAGGAAATAGAACCTCCAGATCAACTAAATGAATCCAGGCATCTATGAATAAATACTGCAAAATGAGAGAAAATGATCAAACACTTGATGAATAAAAGGACTCTATGGAATTTAAGGAGAATGTGAAACTACAACATGCTATTCCTGAGTGGGTTAAAAAGAGAAATGAGAGAAATAAGAGCAGAATGTATGGCTTGCAAAGCAAAAATAATGGGCAGAATGGAAAAAAACTTAAATCTGACATAACAAAAGGGCAAACAATAGATCTGGAATGCAAACACACAGAAATCAAGGACAATCTATAAGAAGAGAAGCAAAAAACAACTTTAAAAGAAAATATGCTCATTAAGGAAAAGAAAATGCTGATCTTAAAAACAGGATGTACTGAGGCAACTTAACAATCATAGATCTCCCAGAAGAACTGACAAGACAAAAAGTCTCACCACCATAATGCAGAAAATAATACAATAGAAGTGGCCAGAACTTCCGAACACAGAAAATGAAACAGCAAGTTAAAAAAAATTATAAATCACTTCCAGAAAAAAAAAACAAAATCTAAGACTCCAAGACCCCAAAAAGATCAAATTTAACAAATTAATTCAAAAACAACAAGTTTTTCAACCAAACAGGAGGAAGATCTTCAAATAAAAAGAAAAGGAAATTGAAATAACGCAAGACTATTCTTTACCCATCAGAAAATGCAGGAGGGAATGTAATAATGTGTTCTTTATAACTCAGAATGGAGCTCAGGATGCAGCCCAAAGTGCAGCAAATCTAAACTTAAGCATAAATGAAAAAATGTGGGTGTTCAATAGTTTGAAAATATATATATATATATTTGAAACACTCTTAGAAAGAAAACTAAACCTGAGGAGATAATTTGCTTCTCAAATATCCCAGTCAATAAAATTGCAGAAGAAGGTAAACCAATGTAGCAGCCAAGTTCAGCAATAGCAACTGAGTATCAACAGAGCAACTTCTTTTTAAATATACACAAGGAGACCAAAATGAAAGCAACAGTTAGAGCAGAATAACAGTGAAGAGGCAGACCTGAGACATTGTGTATACCTCAGAAATTTTAATTCCATAAAGTAACTAATTAGAAAAATTCCAAAGGGAAATAGGTAACAAATGGCAAGAGGGATCACAAGTGAGGGGGAAGGGACCTGTAAGAGTAGAGACATCTTAAAAAAGAATAAATTAATTGAAGGAATATAGTACTGTATTTCCAGAAGAAGGAGAAAAGTTATGATTTGAATAAATATTAGAGACAAATAAAGCATGCATAATACTAATTCTCATAACTTTAAATGTGAACAGTCCTCAAGAGTTGCAAGTTATTAACAACCACATGAAAAATGTTCCTAATATTAATAATAATAATAGAAATACAAATTAAAACAGTGCTGAGGTTTTATACTCTGAAAATTGTTAAAGATGACCAAAAAAACTACAGTAGTCAATGTTAGAAGGGTTATAAAAAGGTAGAAACATATACATTATTGGTGGAGCTGTGAAGTGGTACAACAATTTTGGAAAGTAATTTGGAATTATGCACATAAAGTGTCTAAAATGTCCATAACCTTGGATATAGAGATTCTATTATTGGGCTTATATCACATATCATATGGAGTCCATTGATAAGAAGAAAATTCCCATATATGCCAAAATATTTCTAGCAATACTTCTTTGTGATAATGAAAAATTGGAAACAAAGTGTACATCAATCAATTGGGGAATGTCAAAATAAGATAAGGGAGAGAGAAGGAGAGAGAGAGACAGAGAGAGAAAGAGAGAGAGCAAGAGTGAGGAAGAATAAAAGATTTGAAGTTGGAGGACCTGGATTCAAATCTAATTTTATGGATCTAGAGCTGTAAGGGATCTCAGAAGTCATCTAGTCCAATCCCTTTGATGAGATAAAGCCCCAAAGAGGTTAAATTATTTGTCCAGATATACACAAGGGGGAAGTGTCAGAGGTAGAATTTGAATCCAGGTCTTCTGATGCCAGGGCTATGCTCTATCTGCTATGTGTCTTAGATCCTTTCCATACTGAGAATTTGTGATTCTAACTTAACACCTCTATCATGGACTTTGGGTAAGTTACTTAGGCTCCTTCAGCCCGTTTCCTCATCTGTAAAATGAGAGGCTAGAAGCCTTCTACATTTTTCTCAACTCTCAAAAACAGGATCCTTTGATCTTTGACTATAATTATGCTAAAATGCATACCTATATTTTTCAATAACCTTCATCTCCAAGGACTAATTCTATTCAATCCAGCTAAACAAACATTCATTAACCAGGCACTGTACTAAGCACTGAATATACATACTCAAAAATACAAAGTCTATAATATCTGACCCCATGGTCTTACTCCTGTGGCTGAGTCAGGAAGGGGCATCACAAATGTGATCTTATTTCAATAACATTGTTGACTAAGATTTCTTCTGTTTGAACATGGCTTGCTTCTGGCTTGCTTCTGAGGTTTCATGTTAGACTCAACTAACAGGCCAAGAGAGTTGGAATGGTAATCCTTTTTGGAGTTGACTGTCCTCTACCACAATCAGGTCATATCCCAAATATTGCATTGTGTTTTGGCCATCTCAGAACATAGATAAACTGGAAAGCTAAAAATCCAGAAGGAGACAACCAAAGTCAGCAACTCCAAGGAGAAGACCTCCTAGCCATGGTGAATGAGGATAGATTGAAAGAACTGAAGATCAATAAAGAAGTATTTATTGACTGCCTCCTTTGTGTCTGACACAGAGTAGAATCTTAATAAATACTTTTTCCTTCCCTCCTTTCTTTCCCCCCATTATTCCTAGAAGGTATCCTAAATTCCATAGAGAATTCTTTTTTTATCAGCACATAATAAAAAGTCTCCCTGCCCCAATCCCAGGATTGCACTCACATGGTCACTTTCCCATCAGAGAACAACTTCCTACTTCTTTTCTCTCGCCACCAAAGTATCAGGCAAGCTATAAGATTCACCTTAAAACATGAGTACAAAATTATTTTGTAATGGTATATCAATGGATAGAGCATTGGCCCTGCAGTCAGGAGGACCTGAGTTCAAATCCAGCCTCAGACATTTTAATACTTCCTAGCTGTGTGACTCTGGGCAAGTCACTTAACCCCATTTGCCTCAGGGAAAAAAAAAGAATACATACACCTAATTCCAATGTAAACATTCAAGTTTATCCCAGAACATTCTAAGAGTGGTGGCCCACTTCTGGAAGAATATGCTTAAATATAACAATGACAATATCATTTATATAATGCTTTAAAGTTTTGCTAAGCATTTATTATATTTTATCTCATTTGAATTTCAAACAAATCCTGAGATGTAGGTATTATTATTATCCTCATTTTACAAATGGGAAAACAGGCTGAGGGAAGTTAGGTGACTTGCCAAACTTACATAGCTAGTAATCATCTGAGGCAAGATTCAAACTCGGGTCTTCTGATTCCTCTTAGTTCCTCATAATGTCTTCATTCTGGCTTAACTATCTGGAAAAGGATTCAGGGATATGTCTTATAAGACTTTCCTCCTAGTTCCCTCCAGACTGACCTCCTTATGACTGGCTTCAACCATGGTCAGCTCCACTTGTTGGCCATCATCAGTTTAGATTTATGACAGTGATCACATGAATCTCAATTTCTACTCAAGAAACACCTACAGATGCTTAAGTGCTACCCTGTCCTACATGCAAATGCTCGGATTATACTAATTATATTGTTGTAAAACAGAGCCCCAAAACTGCTACTAGAAACTTACTGGTCTCCCTCAGGAATCTGCCAAGAAAAGAAATTTTTCCTTCTCTTTTATAAGTAATACTTTTCCATAATTGAGTCTCTCTGTTCCTGTAACACTTCACCAAGGGATGTCAGCATGAGATGTGAACAATGTCTTCCTAACTCCCTGTTAAGATAATTAAATTTAGATCACAACACTCAAGTGGGGACCCAATTCCTAAACCATCATGGAAATAAAGCCAAAAAAGAAAAGAAGGAAAAAAGCCCATGAACATGCTTCCCCATGTTATTTGTCTCTTTCCATGACATGTAAGGTAAGGAGGCATTAATGAATTCAGCCCAGCATGGGCTGGCATTGTGTAAGAACTTTTTTCATATATTTTTACTACATTGTACGAAAAATTGTCATATTCTGTTAGGCAGCTGCTTAGAGAAAAGCTTTGACAGAGGATAATTGGATCTATTTTTACTGCCTCTTCATACAGCATTGTTAGGGGAATGTACTGTACTGAGTCCTGCTTTCCTGTTTCTCACACTTTCTATTTTCTCCTTAAACAATTTTTTACTATGGAGGATGAGTCCACCACTACTCATCCCAGAATAAATAATATTTCAATTGGTTCTCCTATATGCTACCTCAACCTAGATCATGAAGCCAGAATTGATGGAAGCTTAGAAATCATCTAGTCTCATTTTGCAAATGGGGAAACTGAGTCCTAAAGAGTAAAAAAAAAAAGATTCACAGGTCTAGAGTTAGAAGGAAAATCTGAGATTATCTAGTTCAACCTCTTCATTTTACATTTGAGGAATCAGAAGCTCAGAAGGTAACAGAAAGAGACAGTGAGGTACAGTACAAAAAGAAGGTATTTAACACCCAATGGAGAAATGATGGATAATGAGACACATTTTTCGACATGGCCAGTACAGAATGTTGTTCTTCTTGATGAAACTTAATTGTTACAAAGTTTTTATTTTTTCCTTTATTTTTTTCAGAGAGCATGGTTGGTACAAAGGGGAAAAAAGTTGTGTAATCATTGAAAAAAAATTAATTAAAAAAAAGATTGGTCCTGTAGTCAGAATTCAAAAATCTAGGTGTCACTTGTATATTGGACAGGGTACTCAACCTAGAGTCAGGAACACCTGAATTCAAATCCAACTCCAGAAACTTATTAGCTATGCAATCATGAGTAATGCATTTAACCTCTAACTCAGTTTCCTGATCTGTAAAATGGGAATAGTAATAGCATTCTGCATTCTCTTCCCAAGGTTACTGGGAGGATTAAATGAGATAATATTTGTAAAGTGCTTTGAAAACTTTAAATCATTAAATATATGTTAGCTATTATACTGAATAATAGCATAATTCCATTGGAACTTACTTAGACAAATAATGGAACCTCCTGGGGCCTCAGTTTCCTCATCTATAAAAAATAAATGAATTATACCAGAAGACTTCTGAAATATCTTCCAGCCTCAGATTTAGGACTATATGATCTAAAAGCTAGAGCCAGAACCACAATTCAAACTCGGGTCCCTTATCCAGGACCCTTTCCACTCCATACTCTGAGATATAAGGTCTCAAAATAGGTCAATACTATAACAGAGACTCTACACTCATGTCTTCTGAGTTTTAGACCTGAGATCTTTTTACTCACTGAACATATTACAAGGCGATATGGTTTCTTCTTTCCTCTGGATTTTATATGTTTATGGAGACTATTGAGTCAGACAAGAGTTCTGGATCTATCCACTAATGAGCACCAGCCATGCCACCAGCATGTGAACACAAAGGAGACAGAGACAAGGACAGAGAGGAAGACAGAGACAGATAGACAGAAACAGATAGAAAAAGAGACAGAGAGAATACTAGCTATCCATTCATGATTCCTTCAGGAAACTGAGTGATTTCTACTTATTCATGGAAATATCTGGCACGTCAGAACATTAAGGAATTTTAAAGATTATCTAGTCTGACTCTTAATTTTATCTCACTATCATTTCCCCCAAAATTAAAAATCCTTACCATACAGGAATTACAGTTAAGCAAAACTTCCCTATATGAGAATTATAACTGAAGAAAATGCAACATTTCATATCAATATCTCCAATTTCTCTCAAATTAAAAGAAATGGGTTCCAATATCAATCCTCTGGAACAAATATTGGTCATTGAGTCTATCTGAATTTTGTTGTGAAAGATATCTCTATATATTCTCTTCTGATTTTTTATGGTACTACCTTTTATGTTTAAATTGTTTGTGGAGATTATTAAGGCATATACTGATGTAAAATATTAATTTAAGTCTAATTTTCACCAAACTGCTTTCCTATTTTGCCAACAGAAAGGGGAGTCCTCTTCCAATAACTCTCATTCTTAGATTTCTCAAATATTCAGCTACCCATTTTAATCATGTCTAAAGTTGTATTATCTAATCTGTTCTATTTTTTTCCTATTTTAAAAGTTTTGATGGTTACTGCTTTATAACCTAATTTTAATTACCAATGTTACCCTCACTCTCCCTTATATTCACATTTTCATTATGGCTCTCAAAATATTTAATCTTATTTTCTTCCAAATTAATTTTTTCATTATTATATCTAGTTCTATATATTAAATGCTTGGGAGTTTCATAGATGCAGAATTACCTTAAAATTAGGTTAAATAGCAACAATATTTTTAATTATACTATGCTCAACAAATATTTTCCCTTTTATTTTTCTTTTCTTCTAGTGTTTGTAGTTTTATTCTTAAAAGTCTGCTATATTATGAACTTAAGTTCTAAATATTTTATACTTATTATAAATGTAAATTATATTTCAAAAATTTCCTCCTGATTTTATTACTATTGTATAGACACATTAATGATTGTGTGGATTTATTTTTTGCCTTCTTACTTTGTTGTAGCTATTAATCATATAAATTAGTTTCTTTACTAATTCTCTGGGGTTTTCTAAGTAAAACAACATTATTATCTGCAAATAGAATGGTTTGTTTTTTTACATTTTACCAATATTTATTTTGCTAATGTCTTTCACTCCCTCATACTCTTAAAGTATTAATACTTTAATATTGCTAGGAGTATTAATTAATTGTAAGTAATAGTAATTAATACCATTAAGCACTTCTAGTAACAATGTTTAATAATAATTAGAAGGCACAGCCTCATTATAAACATACGGAAATGTAGATATATTTACATATGCTTATGTATATTTGGCTGTACTTTAAAATGTTCTTTATATTGCTATACTTTTTTAGAATTTTTAATATAAATTAATGTTAAATTTTGTAAAAATAATAACAAATCCTCATCTATGGATACAATAATGATTTTGTTGTTTATATACTTAATTATGCTAAATTTTGTTTTTATGTTGAATCACTTCCTACTCCCCTGGCATAAATATAAATTGACAATAATAAATAATTTAAATATATATTTCTGTAGTATCTTCCTTATTTAATTAAATTTTGTGCCAATATTCACTAATAACATTCTTCCATGTTTTCTCACGATATTTTGTCACTTTCTAGATTAGGTTTCAGGACCATATTTGTCTGAGAGAAGAAATATTTTTAAGTATTTTCCTTCTGTATGATTGATATAATATTTGTAACATAAACATTTGAAGTGCAACTTACACATAGGATAGTATTCACTTGAAAATTCATCTGTACCAGTTTTATTTTTATGGTTACTTTTATTTTTCTGAGAATTGGTGAGGATTTCTATTTCTTGTTTAATTTATGCAAGGATTTTTTTTAGATAAGCAACTGTTTTATTAAATTCTCATTTTTGCTGAAGATAATAGTTGTAGTAATTCACTTAATTGTGAATTCATCTTATGGTTTGTTTTTCGTTGGCAATTTGATTTTCTTTTTTGTTTGTTAAACCAACTTAGTTAATGGTGTGTTTATCTTTTTCTTACTGGTCTTGCTTCTTAAAAATTAAAAATAAAATATTTTTGAACTGTTATCTATTCTTCCTCTGATTTTCAGATTGTTTCCTTTTGTCTTTGCAGGTTTTTTTTTAATTTGTAGATTTTCTAGTTGTTGATTTTAATTCATTCTCAGTACATTAATGTTTTCTTTTTCTGTTTTGGTAATATAATTTTCAGAGATATAATTTTTTCTCTGAAAACTATTTAGTTACATCTCATTAGTTTTACATGTTGTTCCATTGTTATCACTCTCTTTTTTTAAACAAAAAATTAATGTTTTTATGATCTGTTGTGCAACCATTTCTTATGTAATCTCCATATATGTCCATATCTTTTGTTTATTTTTTTTACTGATTGCTATATTTTTACATTATGATCTATTAAAATACATTTAATAGTTTTGCCTTTTTACATTTATTATTTCTTTAAGCCTTAGCATATTATTAGTTTTAGTAAAATGTGATTCCAATGAAATATGTGTCCTTTAATATTTCTATTAAGTTGTCATAGGTCTTTTAAATTTAATATTGACTACAACCTAACTCTCCATTATTACTCCTTTCCTTTGTCACCACTCCAAAGTTCTTCCTCTGTTCTGTTATGTTCTAATTTTACCATTATAAAAACTGAAATCTGGGCAGCTACCTAGCTACCTAGCACCACCTGATTTAGTGGGCAGCAAGGTGGTGCAGTGGATAGAGCACCAGCCCTAAAGTCAGGAGGACCTGAGTTCAAAATCTGGTCTCAGACACTTAACACTTCCTAGCTGTGTGACCCTGGGCAAGTCATTTAACCCCAATTGTCTCAGGGAAAAAAAAGAAAAGAAAAGAAAAAACTAAATTCCAAGGAGATAAAAAAAAAAATTGCTCAATTTCATATCAAATGAATGAATGGAAGAGCTGGGATTTAACACTAGAACTCTATAATATATACTTTCCATTCCATCTATGACTGTCATTCTTCAATAAGCCAGGTATTCATCTTGCCATGATAGGAATATGATGGGCTAAGCTTATAGGATGCTTGAAGTC
Source organism: Myrmecobius fasciatus (assembly GCA_023553655.1). NCBI lineage: Eukaryota > Metazoa > Chordata > Mammalia > Dasyuromorphia > Myrmecobiidae > Myrmecobius > Myrmecobius fasciatus. Next base: position 879,075 of record JAJPUD010000014.1, on the reverse strand, counting down.
AAAAAGAGGCTATAGATAGCCTCTTGAAGCCAGATCTCCCTCATGAGGGACATATCAAATTAAACTTATCATGAGGATTTCCAATCTCTTAATCTCCTTGGAAAAATCTCTTTTCCACACTTTTAGTCAGATCTAGCCTTAGAACCCTCCAGAATATACAAAGTTCTTGACATTCCCAGCCCATGGTTTTCACCATAGAGGTTGTAACAAATCATCCAGAACATCTGGACTTGCTATATTGTTCATGGTTCATGGTTTGCTACCAGAAACTTAACTGGAGGGATGCTTCCTCTGTGTAGTTTTCCTTCTCTACACTTTGCCATGGCATGTTCTAGCAATCATTTAAAGGGTTAGATAAAAACCACTTTCCTAAAAAAACAACTATAGGTAAACAGCAAAACATATAATTCTGCCTTATCCAGTTTTAGCTGCTTTATCAGATAAATAGGAAGGGGACTGAAGAAACAAGCATTTATTGAAGACTTGCTGCTATGTGCCAGACACAATCATAAGAGTTTTCCAATTACTATATCATTTGATCTTTATAACCTACCCCGAGAAGTTGGTGCTATTATGATCTCTATTTCACAGTTGAGAATAATGAAGCAGACAGGTTAAATGGCTTGCCCAGGATCACACAGCTATTAAGTGTCTGAGGCTGGAGTTGAACTCAGGTCTTCCTAACTCCAGACCCAGGGCTCCATCAACTATGTCATCTAGCTGTAATAACCAAGTACCTAATTCACAATGTTATTGCAATTATCAAATGAGACAAAGGCTATATTTTATAGCTCTTAAATTGTTAGATAAATGTCACTTATTATTATCCTGCCCAGCATTACACCCATAATTGATTCTCAATAAATATTGGATAAGAGAATAAAAATCTCCCCAAACCAAACCATCTCATTTTTTTTCTTTTTTTCTTTTTCTTTGTTTTCCTCCTTCTTTTCTTCCCTTTTCATTATTTTTGTCTTTTTTCCTTTCCTTTGTTCCCTTATTCCTTCCCTCCTTCATTTTTTCCTTTCTTTCCTTCCTTCCTTTCTCCCTCCTCCCTTCCTTCCTTCCTGCTTTTCTTTCTTTTTCCTTTCTTTCTTTCCTTCCTTGCTTCTTTCTTCCTTTCTTCTTAGTGAGGCAATGGCTTAAGCTCACACAGTAAGTGTCAAGTATCTGAGTCCTAATTTGAACTCAGGGCCTCCTGGGCCAATCATCTTTTTTTTTTTATTCTCTACATATTTCAATATGTTTCTTGAAGAATGCTCTCATTGGTTCTAGTTTCTTTTAACCAACATAAAAAACAACATTTTTGGCATCAGGAAACCTGTATGTGAGTCCCAGATCTACTAATTGCTACTAGGATGACCTGGGTAATTACTTTGTGCATCTGAGAATTATTTTCCCCAGTTGTGAAATGGGCATAATAATATTTGCACTACTTGATTCATTGGGATGTTTTAGAGAAGGTGTTTTATAGACTCCCAAGCACTGAGGAAAACCAGTCATAATAAACATTTTTAACACCAACTATGCTTAGTACAGATAAGAATCAGAAAGCGAAATAAGTCAAAATTGTCTACTAGAAGCTATTATCAAATTAAGAAAATACAAAAAGTATGTAAAGCAATATGGTGGGATGGGGAGCTAAGACCTGGAGGGAGCAAAAATGACTTAATTTCTGGTAACCCTGAAGGAAGCTCATGGCTCTAGAAGGTAAAATTAAAAAGAAATATATGTCATACATAAACAAAGGCACAGAAATGAGAGATCTCTATACAGGAACCATAAGTATGGCAATATGGATGGAAAGTAATCTATGTGAAGGAGAATAATATACAGAAAGACTAGGAAAGACTTTAAATGATAGAGGAATTCATATTTTTTCCCTAGAGCCACTAACGCTTCTTGAGGATAGGAGTAACCTGAACAACTTCGGGTTTAATTTGGTCACTAATATTAATTTGAATTGAGAATGAACTCACTGGGGTGAGATTGAAGAAAAAGAGGCCATTCAAGAAATTGTGACAATAGCCCAAGCAGATGTTGATGGAGACTGGGCAAGGATGGTGGCTGAATGAGAGAGAAAGGGAAAGATATCAGAGATATGCTCTGTGTTTTCCTCTGTATCACATGCTATTGCTTCCCCTTTTTTTTCCAATCATCTTCCCTTTCTTAGAAACTTGGGAACTTTTACATATAATAAATAGTTATGTATTATATAGACTATGTAATCTCTTATTTTGTATTTAAAAAATTAAAGAAATTTACTAGTTATAGTTCAGCAAAACCAAACCTAGTCAATGAAAGTATACTTCCAGAAATATATTACAATTAAATGGTACAGTATTTCAAAAGCTGGCCTTAGAGTTAGGAAGACTTGAATTTGAATCCTGCCTCAGACACTTTCTATGTGACTCTGGGCAAATCACTTAACCTCTTAGAGATTCAATCTTTTAATCTGAAAAATGGGGTTGAAAATAGCATTTACCTCATAGGGGTGGTGTAAAGATAATATAGAAAGTGTTTTGTAAATTTTAAAGCTATATATATGTATATATATATATAATGTTAGCTATTATCTGGTATCATCACAGAGTGCTGTTAAGGCTTAACACTGAATTAAGATTTTGAGGGCAAAGTATATTCATTATGTCTAGGAGACATATTCCCCAGAGCTACCTCTTGACCCTAAAGGGCATGAAGCTTTAGATTCATATTTGGGAAGATTGTAGAAGCACATCATCCTTCCTGGTCTAAGAATCATGATTGCCCATGTATCTTTTCTATAGAGCATCCCTAGAAGGTAGAAATGCAAGCATTATCCTTCACAATTTATAAATGACAACATTGATTAAGGAGGTAAATCAATCCATCAATCAATAAGGTTTTATTAAACTCATACTGTATGCTGAGATCTCTATGCTAACCTTTCAGAATCCAAAGACAAAAATTAGTCGCTTTTTTCAAGAAGATGACATTCAACTGGGGAAAGAAAACATGTGAATATATAAATATATAAGCATTTTGTTTAGGTATTTTAGTCATGTCTGACTCTTTGTGACTCCACATGGGGTTTTCTTTTCTAAGGTACTGAAAGGTACTGCCATTTTTTTTTTTCTCCAGCTCATTTTACAAGTGAGGAAACTGAGACAAATGATTTGCCAAGATCAGATCATATATGAATTCATGAAGTTTTCCTGATTCCAGATCTATCCACTATACCACCTAGCTGTCTGTATATACAAAATACATATTTACAAAACAAATATAGGGGGATTTGAGGATGGTGAAGGCACTAGCAGATGAAGGCTTAATAGAAGGAGCCATTTGAATTAAACTTTGCATTCCAGACACAAAGCATATGCTGGGAGGTAAGAGATAAAAAGTCTTATGCAATGACCATAAGAAGGCCAGCTTGGCTAAAATTCAGAAAAGCAGGAAATTATTGCTAAAAATGGGTTGGAGCCAGATTGTGAAGAGCTTTAAATGTCAAACAGAGAATTATATATTTGATCCTAGAGATACTAGGGAATGATTGGAGTCAGTTGAGCAAACAGTGGCCTGGTCATACTTGTGCTTTAGGAAAATCCCTTTGGCAGTTTTGTGGAGGATGCATTGAAGAGGAAGAGACCAGAGGTTATCTCAATGGTCCAATCTTGAGAAAGGATGAGACCTTGAACCCGGGTGGTGGCCATGTTAAGTGAAGAGAGGACACGATGCTAGAGTGAGTGTGAAGATAGAATTGACAAGATTTGCTATATTGAGGAAGGGGGTGGAAGAATAAAGTATGAGAGTGAGATTGTGATTGTAGGTGACTGAAAGGGTGATAGTGCCTTTAACAGAATGAGAGAATCAAAGACCTAGAAGCAGTGGTGTGATGGAGCCAACCCATAGCAGGCTCTTGGGAGCTGATCTATAAGTTTTTCAGTGTGAATGTTTACACCTTGAAAATTGTCAAAAGCTACAAAGCAGGACTTGATTGATTGGTGTTTTTTTTTTTTTTTAATTGTCTAGACTTTAGAAAGCAATGGAGAAAATGTTAATACTGCAAATTAAGCTTTTTTCCAGAAAACTGGTACCTAAACATTTCTCAAAGGCATTTTAAAGATCACCTCATCCAACCCAGATCTGAATAGGAATTCTCTCTATTAACATGTACTGTGGGTTCACCCAGCCTCCACTGGAAGACTTATTACCTTTAAGGTAGACCATTCCACCTTTGCCCAGAAATTAGGCTAAAATCTACTTTTCTGAAATGTCCCTTGGTTCCCCATTTCTTTGTGTTCCTGTGCCCAAAAGTCACCCAATGAGTCAGGGGAAGGATCGGGACTCTCCAGTCTAGATTTTCTGTCTCCTGGGCCCACACGCTTTCTACTGCAAGCTGCCCCACAAGCACAGAAAACCCCCAAAATTCATTTCCCATATTTGCAGCAATCTTTTCCTCTTATTTCCTCCTACCCTTCACTCCTGTCTCTTCAATCTTTCCACCTCAACAACTTCCCAAACTTTCCCAGCTCTTGACAATGAAGTGCAAAGAGCAGACATCCAACTCGATGCTCCAGGAAGTCACCTCATCAAAGAGCTGCCAACATTTAACACAGAAAGCATCCTGATTAAAATTCCCTTGGGTACCAACAACTCATGCCTCTCACAGACTCAGAGCAGATGTGTTGTGACAAGACCCCAGCCAGAAGCACAGGTTCCATTTGGAAAAGTCAGACAAACCAAACCTTTGAGCCTTCCATTAACAGGAGACCTTGTTTCAGAGAAAAGCCAGAACAAGAAGAGGTCAAGACAATGGGAAGTGCCTGAGATAATCAAGGATGTCTAACCTGGAGAAAGGAAGCCTGGACAGGGGGAAGAAGACAATAGCTATCTTTAAGCCAGTGTAAGAGGGTTTGCCCTTTTCTGCCTAGCCCTAGAGAGAGGAATTAAGAAGCAATAGTTAGATGACAGAAAAACAAACTCAAGTTCTAGGCTAAGCCAAACTTCCTCAAAAATAGAATTGTCCAAAATTAAAATGGGCCGTGTCAGGATGTAGTAGATTCAGGCAGAATCTGGCAAACCATTCATCCAGATCACAAAAAAAAGCTTAAAAAGGACATGAGAAGTCAAAACATCCAAATTCCCACATTTTACAGAGGACAATTCAGAGACTTACAGGTGAGGAACCTGACACTGAAAGAAACACAAAAGATTCACTGGGTTAGAGCTAGGAGAAACCTTAAAGACCATCTGATTTTACAGATTAGGAAACAAAAGTCTGAAAAAGCTTATAGGAGCACAAGTTTAGATGTGGAAGGGACTGATAAGTCTCCTTGGCCAAGAAATTTTACAGATGAGAAAAACTGAAGCCTGAAGAGATTAAATCATGTGATTACCTAAGGCCACCTTCAAGGGACAGATGTGACAGCTCCTGTAAGTTTATCTCCAGTGGTTTTTGGCACTGTATTGTGGTGCTTCTCCTGTTATTCACAAATGGATTGAATGGTCTCCAAAGTCCCTTTCAGCATTGGGATTTTGAGCTTCTATAAAACTATTGCATCTTTGCATTAAATACATTTATTCTGTTTTAGGACTTGGCCAGGTAATGATAGTCAGGACAAAGGAACAGACAAGGGGAGACTGGCAGAGAATACAGTCTGATAGTGAGTTAAACAAGGAAGAATCTATCTTTGGGAGTCAAAGATCATTGGAACTGGTTGACAATCACCCCTGGGGAGAATGATGAAATCCTACTTATGTCACTGTAAATTCTGTCAGGAAGCATTTCCTGAAAACTTGTACTTAATGAAGAGCCCTGGACTGGGGGAACTGTGTAAGATATAATCCTGCCTTCGGAGAACTCACAATCTAATAAAGGAAAATAAAGAAAAGTATAGAGATATTTTAGGATAGTGAGGGGGGCCTGAAGTCAGGAAGACCAGAATTCAAAACTGGCCTCAGACACTAGCTGTGTGACCTTGAGCAAGTCACTCAATCCTGTTTACCTCAGTTTCCTTATCTGTAAAATGAACTATAGAAGGAAATGGCAAACAAACTCCATTACCTTTTGCCCAAATGAGGTCATAAAGAATTGGACATAACTGAACAACAATAAAAGAGATATCTATCTTACTAAAAAAAAAGAAAATGATAAGCATAGCAAAGGTATAAACAAAGCATTATATAAGACTATAGATAAAAAGGTAATTTTTGATTTGGGGAAATTAAGGAAAGTTTCCTGGAGGAGGTACTTAAAGGACAGAGAAAATTGTAGAAATATAGAGTGAAGAAAGGGGGCATTCTAGGAATAGTAAAGCAAACAATGTGAGCAGAAGCCCTGAAACTTCTAGTGCAAGAGGACCCAGATATCTTTAAATAATGTTTCCTGGTCCTCTGAGCAACCACATTCAGATTAATACCAGCATCATAATGGAATGGAAGGGCAGTTGACTTGGAATTAAAAGTACCTGGATTAAAAATTCACCTTGTTTTTCTCATCTATAGAATGGGGACAGGGGAGTGGGTATATATTTCCTCAATAGTCTCTAAGGTTTCTTCTAGCCAATTGGGCCAATACCTTGACTTCTCCCCATATGTTAAGAGTAGGCTTCCAAAATCCCTTTCTCCTATAAATCTATCCCACTGACACTGACCCACGATCATTCACCTGGAAGAGCAGAACCTCCCTGAGGCCCCTCTGAAGAATATTCTGAAATGATCATATACTTCCTGAAAGTTCCCTCAGATCAGTATCAAAGTAGATTCATGTTCAGTAATTTGGAAACCAGCATAGCTAGAGCTGGAGAAAACAGAACAAATGCTTAAATTATCAGACTGGTGTCAGACGCATTAAGTTAATTTATGTAATAATGTAAGCAGAGAGATGGGAAGGTAATATGACAGACATAAATTAGACATTATTATTGTCAGCTCAAGCATGGATCATAGGAGGACATCAAAATAAATTCTGCTATGTTGACATTTACAGAAATGAACAAGGAGTGAAGTTTTCCAGAATTGGGTGGGGAGCATTTTGGAGGGCATTAGCATTCATAGGCACTGTAAGGGAGGGGTACAAGAACTGACCTTAGCTTCTCTACCAAGAAATTGCATCACCTGGGCTTCCTAGGCATAGAGTACCACCAAAGTAAAGACATGGGAGCCAGTTTGGGTATTGGGTCATTTCTGAGAGTTGTATAGGAAGTGCTTCAATAGAACACATCCTAGATAAAGAAGACAGAAGAAATCATTCCATATTCTCCAGCCATATTCTCTAAGGTCCACTTCTACCAAAAGGGACCTTCATTGATCATTATTACCATCATCCCAATGATAGCAATAGTAATATAGAGGTTAGAACAGCTAAGTGGTGCCATAGTACACAGAGCTCTGGGTCTGGAATCAACAAGAAATCTTGCTGAGTTCAAATCCAGCCTCAAACACTTACTACCTATGTGAGCCTGGGCAAGTTACTTAATCCTGTTTGTCTCAATTTCTGTACAATGAGCTAAAGAAGGAAATGGCAAAATTCTCCAGTATCTTTGTGAAGAAAATTCCAAATCGTAATCAAAAAAGTCAAGCATAACTGAAAAATAACTGAAAACATAATATTGATATAATACTTTAAGATTTTTCAAAGCACTTTACAAATATTGTCTCATTTTATCCCACAACAACAGTGAAAAATAGGTGCTATTAGTATTAGTATTCCCTACCTTCCAGATGAGGAAATTGAGGCAGATGGATGTCAAATGATTTGCCCAAGATCATATATCTAATAAGCATCTGAGACAGGTTTTGAACTCAGGTCTTTCTAACTCTAGTGCTCTTTCTCCTCTTCCATCTAAAAGAAGAAAGGATCTAATTCAATAAATCTTGAGCTTCATTAGCACCTTACCAACTACAGAGCCTTGCATCTTATGATTTTGATGATGTGAGAATACTAGACCTCATGAGTGGGGATAGTCAAATCCCCGGAATTACACTCTCAAATAATCAACTAACAAAATTATCTGACAGTCTATTGCCTTCAGTGACTGCCCTCCATCCCCTCCATAAAAAAAAAAAAGAAAAGAAAAAGAAAAAGAACACTCAGTAACACAGTAACAGCAACACAATTAGAGTTACCAGCTGCAGAGATTACATCATGCTGGATTTTATAATGTCAGCCAAGACTGTGGCTCCCCTGCAGGCATAATAGCAATGATGCAAACAAGGTTGTTTACCAATATAATAGGGGTAATTAGGGTATTTTCCTTGATTTACTAGGTTGGGGAAACTCCCAAGGAGTAGAGTTATACCCCAGCCCATTTTAGTGGGCAATTTCACCTGTTAAAGGAAGAAAGCCACCAGATCTATCTGCCAGTGAGGTACAATCAGAGGCTGTGAAGATTCCAGGCTGCTGACAAATCTGTTAATCATCTCCTTGACACAAGAGCTAGGGATTTATATACCACTTTGTAATCAAATCCTTGATTTGAATATCAGAATGTTGTTGTTCAGGTGGGTCCAACTCTTCACGACCCCATTTGAGGTTTTCTTAGGAAAGATACTGGAGTGGTTGGCCATTTCCTTCTGCGGCTCATTTTACAGATGGGGAAACTGAGGCAAACAGGGTTGAGTGACTTTTCTAGCTGATAAGTGTCTGAGGCCAGCTTTGAATTCAGATCTTCCTGACTCCAAGCCCAGGGTTCTATCTACTGCATCATCTAGCTGTCCAGAATATGAGAAAAAAAATCCCTAAATCAAAGGTTCTTAACCATTTTTACATCCTAGACCCCCTGGATAATTTGATGAAGTCCATGGTCCCCTTCTCAAAATAAATTTTTAAATGCATTAAAAATACATAGAATCACAAGAAAAAAAATATTTAAAGAGCTATTAAAATATTTTAAAAGCAAGTTCATGGATCCCAGCTTAAGAAGCCTTGACCTAGACAAGGGATCAGTAGCTCTCAGTCATTCCACACACCCAAATCTTCATTGCCTTTCCTTTTGGGGTTTTATTTCTTTTTCAATGCTACTTTTTCTTTATGTGTATATATATATAATAGCTTTTTACTTTTCAAAATACATTTAAAGACAATTTTCAACATTCACCCTTGCAAAACCATGTGTTCCAAATTTTTCTCCCTTTCCTCCTCCCCTAGACAGCAAGCAATCCTATTGAGTACTTTAATATTAGATTAAACATGTGCAATTCTTCTAAATTTCTACATTTATTATGATGCTCAAGAAAATCAGATCGAAAAGGGAAAAAAAGAAAATAACAACAACAAAAAGGTGAGAATACTATGTTGTGATCCACATTCAGTTAGGACTTTTATCTTTCACATGTAGTCTCTTGCCACAGTTATGGAGTCCTAGCATCTCAGATCTGGAAGGGACCTCAGGGGGGATCCAGCCCTGTTTGGAAACCCTTCTAGAAACGGTCCCTGCTTGAAAAATTTCCAAGATGGGTAAATCATTACTTTCCAAAGGAGCATATAACCTCAACTTGAAGCCTTCAAGAAACTAGAAATTTGCTCCTTTTCAAGTCATCTCATTATGGTTTTGGAAATCTTTGATTGTTAAGAAATTTTTTGTTATGAGCTAAGTCAGTGATAGAGTGGATAGAGCACTGGGCCTACAGTCAAAAGTTCAAGTTCTGACTCAGAAACTTGCTAGTTATGTGACACTGGACAAGTCACTTAACCTCTTGACTGCCTCAGTTTATTCAACTGTAAAACTGGGATGATAATAATAGTAACTTAATTTACAGGGTTACTATAAGAATCAAATAAGATAATATCTGTAAAGCACTTAGCACAGTGTCTGATAAACAGTGAGTACTTAATAAATAAACATCTTCCCTTCTTCCTAGGAATTGAAATCTACTTATCTGTATCTGATATCCATTGCTCCTACTTTTGCCTTCCTAGCCCAAACAGGATAAATCTGTCCCCTCATTTAGTTGTCATCACTTCAGATGATGACTTCTAGATACCCTTTCAATTCTTTCACTGTATGATCTTGGATAAGTTACTTGCTCATTCTGGGCCTCAATTTCCCTACTTGGAAATGGAACTATAACTCCTGCTTATTCTCTTTTCTACTTTTTATTCTCAGTTTAATATTATAATCTTAGGTGCTTATATTTAGAAATGAAAAAATACCTAGAAGTCATCTTGTCCAACTCTCATTTTACAGATGAGAAATCAAAGGCAAAGCCATTTTTAAAATTTGCTTGCCTCAAATACATATACATCTTAAATGGTAATGGTAGCAGTGGTCTCCTGTCTTCTGATGTCAAATCCAACTATGGTGAGCCTTTAAAAGGCAGAGGTTCTCAAATGTTCTAGGGTGGTAAAGCCAATCTGAGTGGGAGGAGAAAGAATAAAAGGCATACTAATCTGGGCAGAAAGGGGTAAAATGTGTGAAGAAGAAAAGAGGATGACTTTGGCAATTTCCTCCAAGAGAGCTGTAATGCCCTTTGACTGTAGCATTAATTTTAAAATCCACCAGCTTCCATCAAGGTTAACTACAGTCAAATTTACCTTGCCAGTCTTCTACTATCTGGTTCCTTTGAAGCAATTTGCTTTTCTCTTTAATCTTCTATTTTGCAGGATAAATATTAACAGGTCCATAAATCTACTAATATAAAATGTCCAACATAGGTAATCCTTGGTCACAGATAAGTGTGAACACACACACACAGAGATTGGTTATGCCTCTAGGTCTATGTAACAAGGTAAAAACTCCCTCTTCTCCATTATTTTAAGGTTTACAAAGCAATTGCTCCTTGATCATCTTGTTAGATACACAGCACAGACTCAAATTCAGGACTTCTCTCTCCAGGATGCTCTTTCTAGTTGTCTTCCTGATTTAACAAGAATTCACTGAATAGGGGCAGGTAGGTGGTGCAGTGGATAGAGCTTCAGCCCTGAAGTCAGGAGGACCTGAGGTCAAATTTGGTCTCAGACACTTAACATTCCCTAGCTGTGTGACCCTGAGCAAGCCGCTTAACCTCAATTGCCTCAGCAAAAAGCAAAAAAAAAGAAAAAAAAAAAAAAAAAAAGGAAGGAAGGAAGAAACAAAGAAACAAAGAAAGAATTCACTGAATAAAAACAATAATGAGAAATTCACAGTCCTACTCTCAGGGACACCAATAATGGAAAAATGCACTATTAATGGGGAAACTTAGTAAATGAATCAAAAGACATTTAGTAAATGCGTACTATGTGCCAGGAATTGTGCACTGTATTCTAAGGATACAAAGAAAGATAAAAGTACAGTTCCTGCCCTCAAGGAGCTTATGTTCTAATAAGAAAAAAATAACATGGAAATAAATAGATACCTACAGAGTAGAAAGGAGGCATGGCTTTCTATGGCCCCATGCTCAGAGACATCAATTATGGAAAGATGTAAACCCAGTCTGAAGGATACCATCAATGGGTAATCCATAACCATGCCCAATTATGGGGGAAACATAACCCTGTTTTCCAGAATATCATTGATAGCAGTGGCCATAGTCCCACTCTTAGGGAGCTTCAAATCCCATTGCATAAAGTATGAAACAAGAATAAAACACTATATGACCATATGTAATTAAATTGTAGACTGTGTGACTCAGACCACAAATACAATGGAACTTCAGAGAAGCAAATGACAACAGATGACAATCTCTACTTCCTAAGCTTCTATCTAGTATGTTTTCTCTCCATCTTTTTTTCTGGACACTGGCTTTGGAGAGCAAACATCCCTCTATTCTGAGTATGCACAAGTACATAAATACATACACCATGATGGATGTACATTGGATGGAGAAGAGTTAGAAAGAAAGGCTATGTTGCCCATCATCACAAGGGTCCATGCCCTGAAGGCATCTTTCTCACATCTTGAGAAAAAGCCAGGCCATTCCCCCAACCTTTTTAACATTCGACAACATCTTTTAAACAGATGACTTTTAATAAGTTAATCCATTCATTGTCTGCAGTGCTGCAAAGTGACATAGGAGCACAATGATGGCTAATTAAACTTGTTCTGTGAAAACTAATTTGTCAAAGCCAGAAGCACAGTTCATGGATAAATGCTAATATTTGAAAGTCAAATTAAAGTTGAAAAGGTTTGTAATAACAGTTAATTAACTCCTGTTTTGTTTTCCTCTTGCAAACTTGAACCAACTGCAAGCTGGCTCCTCTTTAACATTTTGGACCACAAAGATAAAATTCAAAGCGTGGAGAGGAGCCTTTGATGTTGGTATCCTCCACAGATTAGATATTATTTTAAGATCTCTTTGTTTAAAAATTCATTTTTATTATCCCGGCATGAAATGCATGGCAATTCCCCAAATACCGAGCCATCGGGGCAATTAACATCGTCGATCGACACCATCGTCCTGATAATTAATACAGACGCACTACCTCCCCGGTGATTGCTGCGAGGGCTGGATTTTTTCTGAGCAACTGTTCATTTACAGAATCAGTTTCATCCTAATGAAAATGGATTGTGAAACTTTAATGAACAAGACTTTGCTGTCATAATAATAAAGACTTTGAAACAACACGAAGACCTACATAGCGAGCAGCTGACGACGCTCATGTTGCCACAGTCTATCAAACCAATTAAGCCCCATGATGAATATTTACACCAGGATTTTTTTAAACTCTATGACATAAGCTAAACTCGCAAAAGTGAGTATTAATTCTGCATCAACAGTTTCTGACATTACATCTCAGCAAACTCCCATCCACCCAACCAGATGATGGTGTCTACTCGCCTGTTTGTCTTCATAAAAGTCAACAAAGGATTGAGTGGCTCTGAAAATCCAATTTGCATATGTGGCAAGTGAGCCACTTACAGAGGACAAAATCAGTTGGTCTAGGGTGGGGGCAGGGATGTGTGCTGGTATGTGTGCACATGGGCCTTAGCTTGTGAACATACACATTTCTTGCATGGATGTATTTGTATATATGCATGAGTATACTGATGTCTGTGGATTTGTGTGTACATTTTATATATATACATGTATATGTATATATGTATGTGTGTATATATATATATATATGTAAATATATGTCATTTTATATTTGTATACATATATGTATCTATAGGTATATTTAGGTGTGGTTTTGTGTGTATGGCTATTTTGTGCATGTATGTGTGCATATGTAACCATGGGTACATGTCTACTGCGTAAATATGTATACATATGTATACACTTGTATCTGCAGGTCCATGTATAGCTGTGATCATGCATTCAAACATATTTATCTGTAGGGATCACAGATTTAGAGAACAGAAACCATATCTAGTACAAATTCTTCATTGTAAAAATGAGGAAATTAAGAACAAGGAAATGAATTGATTTTTCCAAGGTCAAATATCCAAAGTCGAAATTTGTGCCCAGGTTCTCTGTCTCTGGAATGGATCATGTTTCTACTGTGTCACGTAACCTACCAAACTATACATACATGAATGGATGTCTGCATGTGTTTGTGTATATCTGTGTTTGCATGGGCATTCATGTGTTTCTTATATTTGAGTACTTGAATATATACTGGTGTTTTCTGGATATCGGCAAATCCCATAAGTTACAAATAGATAATATCAAGCATTAGCATAATCAGCCATTCTCCTGGATATTAGAGAAGTCTACAATTTTCCTAGGAAAGTCCTGGGGTGTATTAAACAGAATCCCAAGAAAAGTGACAATAGATTATCAAAGAGTAAGGGAAAAAAAAAAAAACAGAAGAAATCCAAGATCCAAGATCTCTGAGAACACAGCTTTCTGCCATTCAATGGCCCAGGAGAGACCCATACTCGGTCTCCTCTGAAAACATCACTACATTACAGTCTCTTTTAGTAGCTGATGTTCATAATGGTGACTTTATGTCATAGAGCCACACAATCTTAGGAGCAGAAGATGACTTGGAAGGCATCTTGTTTAAGTTGTACCTATACAGAAATATCCAACATCCTGGACAAATTGTCTTATGGCCTTCTTTTGAAGAACTCCAGTGATAGAGCACTTACTACTTTACCCTTCTATTACTGATTGAATATTTCACCTTTCAGTGATGATGATGCATAGATGTTCCCAAGTGCACAAAGGATATTGTAAGACATCTCATTAAACATTAAGTCAATAATAGACTTATTGAGTCAGAAAGATTCATCCAGGATCACACAGCTATGGAATACTTTGAATCTAGATTTTAACATGGGTCTTCTTGAGTCCAGTTATAAGCCTCCATTCACTGTATCATGGAATTGCCTTGGATAGGACTACTGCTCAGTTTGGATGGAAGAATTGAGGCATTGGATGACAATTGCTATGAGGATCTAATGACAATGAATAATGAATATAAGACAGGACTGCTGAATTCTTTTTAGTTCTATTTTTACTTTCTCTGTGCTGGGAGAATGATCTCCACAGGGAAAGGATAAAGCAGAAAGTTAATAGAGAATTGAAATTCAAGATAAGTAAGTAGTTGATAAAAGAATAACTTGATGCCTTCAATAAGTCCAAATCAATAGGCTTCTAAGAAACTACTTGCCAGGCTACTAATTGAAATGGCAGGCATGATTAATAAGCTGTTACTAGGGATCTTAGAAAAATCATGTAGAATGGTAGAGCTGCCATAGGGCTGGAGATAGACAAGTACCCCAATTTTCAAAACAGGGCATATACAACCTTTGGACTGCTGGCACTGAATTTGACTTTGATTCCTGGAAAATTTCTACTCTACTTTTTTAAAGAAGTGATTTTCAAACACTTAAGAAGGAAAGTGGTGATCACTGTGAGTCATCATAGCTTGCTCTAGAATAAGCACTAGATTTTTTAATTTCATCAGTGCATATATAGCCTAGAGTCCACAATAAAAAGACTGAATATTCAAGGATTGGTTTCAATCTTGAAGCTTTTGCACAAATCAGTCTTTGACTCATATCTCAATCCAGGCACATCAGAATTTAGTTCTGTTTATTCTTAAACAGTATTCCTCTAAGAAGATGAGAATCTGTCCCATACAGGTTTTCAGAAAAGATAAAGGGGATTCTCAGCTCTAGTCATTTCAGAGCACTTCAGTCAACAATGTCTAACAAATAGTACAGGTTTTACTTCATTCATCATCAGCAACAGCAATAACAACAATGCAATGAGTTTATAGATAATCCAAACAGTAATCCAGTAAACCTCACCAATTCTGGTATGGCTTCCACATTTTATATTAATACTAACAAGCTGAAAAACATTGAGAGAACTAGCAAATGGGCGAAATGCTTGAAATCAGATCATAAAGACCCTGAGAAAAGAGCTTGGAATGTTTAGCCTGCTTCATAAAAGACATAACAGCAACAGAACTTCTATCAAGTATTTGAAGGACCAGAATTTGGATGATGGAATAGACTTTTTCTGCTTTATCATTCTGGGAAAAAACAAGTTCAGAGCATCAGGTTCCAATTCACTTGAAGAGCAATCTTCCTAACAATTAGAGCTACCCAAATGGTAGATGTTGAGCTATCCATTGATGGGCATGTTCTTATGGAGGCTGGATGAACACTTATCCAGAATACTGTACACTTGTGGTATTAAGGTCATTGAGAAACAAGGACCACTAAACCATTCGTCAAGGTCTCTGCTGGCTATATATTGACAGCTTTAGAATGTAATGTTATCTATGTTTTAATGTATTTTTATTTAAATATTTTGTTAAATATTTCCCAACAACATTCTAATCTGGTTCATGCTGCACTTAGGTACTGCATGTGTATGTTCAGCACCTCACCTCGGTTATAGAAAGGATTGATGGTGAGGTGCTTTTTAACCTGACTGACCCCTAGAAGTCCTTCTACCTTTGAGGTTCTGAGGTTTTGTGATTTTAATTTAGAGGCACTTTGAGCTCTACATACTCTCAGCTATCTTGACCTTTTGCCTCTAAGCCCCAAGTCCTCTCTCCAGTCTTCCCTGTGTAAGGAACAGTAGGGAGATGATTGAAAAAAAGCTTAACATGAGTTCAGCTTTCCCTGTGGAGTAAGTCCCAAGTATCATTCATACTGACAAAATAAGTAGCATGGTACTTTATTATTAAAAGGACTGGATTCAGAATTGGAGGGCTAGAGTTCAAAACCCTATCCCTACCACTTACCACCTACATGATCTTCAATAATCAATTAATTTAAAAGTATTGATTAAGCATGTTATACCAGGTGATGTAGACAAAAATGAAGTCTCTACCTTCACGGAGTTCATTTTCTAATTGGGGATAGGACAAAAAGACACAATCTCTCTGGGTTTCAGTTGCTTTATCTGTAAAATAAAAGGAGTGGACTACATAATCCCCAAAGTCTCTTCCATTCCTAAATCTATGATCCTATTATCTTGCCTCAGTTCCTTGCTTCTGATGTGACCGCAGTCAAATCAACGAGTCTCTAGGCTTTGTGAAATTTTTTCACCTATGAAATGATGCTGTTAGATTAAATGATCTTTGAGATACCTTTTAGTTTTAAAAACCCAATGCATACTGTTCCTATAATAGAGACTACTAAGAATACTGATTAATGTAGCCTGAACTTGGCTTACTATCCATTCCAACTACTCATGAGATAGACCCATCCTTTCCTCAGGAGGTAGTGGAGGGAGAATCAGTGCCAGCTCTGTCACCCAGAAAATGATGGGGTTTTCAGAGATGGTGCTGAGAAAGTAGGGAGAATAAGAGAAGGGAAAGATGGTAATAGGGTCACAGTCAAAAAGGAAGGATCAATGCTGCTCTACATCATGAGGCTACTCAGCATTACTAGATACTTGTAGGAGGAAGCAATTTAATCTCATGTACTGACATTTTTATATCCTTACATAGGATAAGCAGGAATAGGGCTCAGCTGATCAAGTATTCTTAAGGTACCACCCTGATCTGGTAAGAGCACAGGCCAAGAAATATTAATTCATATTCAATCATAGTGCAAGAGAGCAGAAGAAGAAATATTTGAAATATCCTTCCAAATAGAGGTGGGGGGCTAAAGGTGTAGAATCTTGCATGATGATATACTCACATTATCAGCTGGTTTTTCTTAACCATTTTCCTTTACTATGAGGGAGAGATTAATGGGAGAGGTAAATATACTAGTCAATGACTCATGCATAAAAAGAATCAATGAAATGTTTTTAAAAATATTGGAGAAGAGAGGGAAGGACTTTTTGTTTGGTTTTAAGGAGAATGAGGTGAAAAATTCTCAGGTAGGTCCACTGTAAATTGGGCCATCTGGAAGACAACTCAATCCAAACCTAGTAAGAGAAGCAGAATTAAGTAGATAATCAAGGAATGTGAGATCACCAGTTTACTTGAGTGTTTACAGAGATCCCCCGCCTAAAAATTAGCAGAGTTCAGCCAGATACTATCAGCTCTTCTCCCTGGGTGGAAGATTCAGGCTATTAAACTGACTTAGTTAAATCCAGTCCAAATATCCTGAGGAAGTGGGGTGTTCCAATCCAGCTTGAAGTCTGGAGGGACTGCAATCAAACAGAAGGTCACATCTACTGGATGAACTTGGAGTTGTAGTTCCATGATCTCTTTAGGATTAGACTCCCAAGGAGAAAACCTTAATTTGTGAGATGACCTTTTGTCTGGGTTTCTTTCTCCAGAACCAGCTGCTTCCTGGACTGTGGCTAGCATCTTCCTATGGAGATCCTGGCCAGGGCCTCTAGAGGTTAGCAAAGAGTTGATGTTGAAAAAGTTGATATAAGGTGCATGCCTGATCTTATACATGGCATGTCCTCCAAAAAAGTCATGAAGAGGATGAAGAGTAGAGAACCCACAGAGGGAAGCCCTGTGAGCCTTCAAGGATCTGCAGGCATCAGCTTGGGGGTAGGGGGAGGACACTGCCCAGTTCTTTCACACCCCCACCCTATCTCTGACAAGTGCAGCTCTAAGGCTCATTTGAACATGCAAATTAGACCTAATTATTCAAGACCAGGCACACTTTGCATATAAATTTGGTTTGCTTCTGTGTGGGAAGGTTCTCACCCCTTTTAACAGTTTAGAATGATGCATCAGGCCTGATAAAGGAAAACAAAAGTTTATTTTTTTAAAAAAATCAACCCTTTAGGGAAGAAAGGAATCCACACAATTGGGGTTCTAGGCATGAAATCTAATAAGAGATAAGTGCACCTCCCTCCCCATCCCTCTATGCTTTGTGGCTCCTGCCTTCTCATACCTTTCACTCCCTGAAGTTATTTCAAAACCTTTCTTAACGATCTCATCCAGAGTTAATGAAGATTATCTGGGCAGCTCATGGCCAAAAGAAGAAAAGGAGTTGAAATAAGGACAAGCATGTGGATTGAATTGTAAAGGGCCTCAAATGCCTGAGTCAGAAATTAAAACTTTATCTGATAAACAATGAGGATCCACAAAAGATTTATAACAGGGAAAGACCATGATCAAAGTACTTCACTAGGTAATTATTGAGGCAGGATATGGAAGATGAATTTGAAAGGGAAGAGTTAAGTGTCAGGAAGACTAATTAGAACTTGTCTATTATAATAATGCAAGCAAAAAGATATGAGGTCCATGAACTAAGATGGTGATGATTTGGGTAAAGAGTAGAAGTTAGATGTTAGAGAGACTGGGAAGGCAGAATCCATAGGACATATGCAAGTAAATGGATGTGAAGGAGAATCAAGATTTAAGATTACTAAATTTAAGAGACTGGAGAAACAGTGGTACTATTAACAGAAATGGAGATGGGGGGAACCAAGATTTAAAGTTAAAGTGACCTTCAAAGCCATCAGTCCACTCTCCACTGGTTTTACAGATGAGGAAATCAGATCAGGGAGGTTAATTTGAACTCCTTCTACCTCACACAAGTCTCACAGAAACCATGCATTTTCTTTCTTTTTTTTTTTTAATTGAAGCTTTTTATTTGTATAACATATGTATGGGTAGTTCCTCAGTATTGATCTTTACAAAGCTTTCCATTCCAAATTTTACCCCCAGTCCCCTCCCCTCCCCTAAATGGCAGGAAGTCCACTACATGTTAATAATGATAAAATACTTGACAAGTTGTGCAAGAAAAATCCTATCTATAAGAAAAAAAAAATCAGAGAAAGAAAACACACTGTAAGCAAACATCAATAAAGAGCATGAAAATGTTATGTTGTGGTCCACATTTCATATCCCTCTCTCTGGACGTATATGGCTTTCTTCACTGAGAAACCAGGCATTTTCAATCTAATCTTTAATTGGTAGCTGAAGGACTAAATCTCTCTGAAAGGAATTATCTGTCTAATCTCAGGGCTAGAAAATAAGGGAATAATTTCTAAGTGCCCCCAAAAAACTACCTTACACCTACTTTTCAAGAAATGCTTGTCTTAAATACTCAATAAGGAAGACACTGAAGATCAGAGTTTTGATAAGTCCATGAGCAACAATGATTTATTAAAAGTTAGCTAGCCACAAGGCCCTTCCCCCTTTCTAGGGCTCCAGTAGAAATAAAGTTCTGTGCACTCCCCTGTTTAGAAGCAGTTAATGGTTTCTCATCACTAAGAGCCCCAACACCTTAGTCTACAACTCAAGACCCACCACATTCTTGACTCATTCAATCCTTTTAGCCCTGATTCCCATTATTTTCTTCCAAATAGCCTATATTCCAGTCAAACTTTACAATTCACTATTCCCTACATAAACCATATATTCTTCTATCCATTCTTGGGCTACTTCTCTTATCTGGAGTTTCCTTTTCTATCTACTCTCCAAATCACTTCATACTTTAACATCCATCTCAAGACCCAACCATGCCCTCTCCATTCCTCAGAAACTCTCTCTAGTCATGGCAACCTATCAGAGGAGTCTCCCCCACCTCGACTCTTGGTGCTCACTATATTCCTGGATCTGTCCTTGGTCCTGCTCAAAGATTAATTTTCTTAAGGACTTGGATTAAGGTCCTTTCCATATACTACTTGAAAATGTTCTAATGTGTTCATATCTATCTAATCTTTGAATAAGTAAACAGGAATAAGGCAGAAAGATAATTAGCTCTTGGTGTATCATCAATGAGTTTTCTCTACTTTTCAGTCCATTGCCACTTCCTTATCTGAAACTTAGAAGCACATCTTCTTTAATAAAGGAACAAAGAAAAAGATATCTGTGGAAATAGGATGGATTGTGTTTAATTATTTCAGTCTTGTCTCGTTGTGACCCAATTGGAGCTTTTCCTGGCAGAAATAATGAAGTGGTTTGCCATTTCCTTCTCCAACTAATTTTACAGATAAGGAACTGAGGCAAACAGGATTAAGTGACTTGCCCAGAATCATACAGCCAGGTAGTATCTAAGGCTAGATTTGAACTCAGGAAGATGAGTCTTTCTATCCTCAGACTAATTAATTTAGCCACTATGCCACCTAACTGCCCAATTATAAGACCCCTCTACTTGGAGTTAAGAAGTCAAGATTCCAATCCTAGTTTTGTGACTTGTCCAAAGACATTTAAACTCCCCGAGCCTTAATTCCCTCATCTGTAAATTTCAGGAAATAACACACGTACTACCTATTGCATATGGTTATTATAAGAAAAACATTGAGTAGAACTTTAAGCATTGTAGGCACTTGCCTTATTATTGTTCAGTCATTTTCACTCAATTTTGACTCTTCATATCCCCAAATTAAGGTTTTGTTGGTAAAGACACTGGAGTAATTTGTCATTTTCTTCTCCAGCTCATTTTACATATGAGAAAACTGAGGCAAACAGGATTAAGTGACTTGCCCACACAGCCAGTGGGTATCTGAGACCAGATACTCAGGAAAGATAAGTCTTCCTAACTCCAAGTCCAACACTGGACCACCTAGCTGCCCTTATAGACATGAGCAATTATTGTCATCATTGTTATTATCATTATTACTGCATCACAGAATTATTATTATTGCATCACACTAAAAAACAATGCTTAAATTCTGTTTGGAAGTCTGGGGTGGCTTGATTTGATAAATTCTCTACCGATGCTGGCCTCTAAATCTGATCCATCCAGTCTCACTGCTTAGGTAAAAGTTATATGTCCATACTATCTTTTCTTTACCTCACTTCTTTTTTGTTTTTGAAAATGTTTTTATCAATAGCTTTTGCTTTTTACATTAACAGACACATTGTAAGTATTTAATAAAAGCTTTATCTAACCTATATCATTTTTATTTCCAAATATATCCCCTTTTCTTCCAATCCTCAGAGACTATATTTCAAAAACTTTAAAGGGAAAATAATTTTAACAAAACTAATAATTTCTATTCTAATCAGCCCAACACCTCTCCATATTCTCTCCACCCCAAGAAACCTTTTTTCTTATCCTAGTCCATCACACTTTTTGTAATCTTCACTCAGTACTTAACAAACTCTTCTGCTGTTATGAATATTATTTGCTTTAGAGTGATGGAGGACATACAGAACAAGATCTTATACCATAAATGCTCTTAGGCTTTTTCTGAAAGGACTTCTCCACAATGACCTTGTGGAAAAGAAAGCATCTGCCACACAAAGATGATTAACAAGCCCTTCCATACTATATCAGACACTGAGTCAGTAAAACATGCAGATCATAATTTTCCCCAACAGTCTCCATACTATTTAACGACACAAGGAAAAAGCATGGACAGATACACACATATATGAAGTAGCTGAGCTTTTACAAAGTCTCCAAGGTTTACTTGATTATGCCTTTCACTCTATAAATAATGTGAATCACCCAAAGACATAAAAGTTAACCAACTTGGTTAAAACTACTAGCAAAAGATGTAATCTTTTCTTCTTCCTTAAGTAGCAAGTGATTCCACACTACAAACTAATTGCATCAGCACCATTGTTTTCCCAGCATCAGTGATAAATAAACCAGCTGCTTTGCTTAGACCAGGCATCCTTAACCTAAAGTACATGGGTTCCCAAGAGATCCGTGGAGAGATTTCACAGCATCCATGAACTTTGTTTTCCCTAAGCTAAAGCTTTAATGATTTTCAATTATTTAAAAGCATTATTCTGAGAAAAGGGTCCACAGGCTTCATCATACTTTCAAAGAGGTTCCAAAAAGATGAAGAATCCCTATCCTAGGCCATGGTGCTGACAGCTTCTCGAATAACAATGTTAAAAGCCTGTCCCCTTCTACTCCTCCCTATCTTATAAGTTTTCTTCCCCCCACTTTTCCCCTCCCTTGAAGAAAGTATTATTTGGCCTCTTTTAATGTATCTGAAAAGAATTTACTCATACTGGGCAAAAGCACAGGCATCCTTCCTTTTTTCATTGTCATGGGAGGCAGTCGCCAATATCTCTACAAATGTCTGTGTTGATTGTCTACCTCACTCATTGTCCACTTTTCCCCACAACTAAAAGCCAGCATCACATGTCTTAGTACTAACCAACCTCTTCAAAGCCTGGTCAGTGCTAACGGCCACTCCAATTATCCCCTCTGCCTTCTTTGTACTTTTCAGGTTCTGCTGGAACCAGGGAGAGGGAATAGACTGCTAGTTCCTATACCATCCTTTCTTTCTGTGGCTTCCCCACTCAATATAAAGGTTTGAATTTTAAAGTCTTGTATGTTGGGATTTCTCCTTCATCATCTTTATAAATAAGATACCTTGGGGGCAGCTAGGCGGTACAGTGGTTAGAGCACCAGCCTTGAAGTCAGGAGGACCAGAGTTTAAATCTTTCTAGCTGTGTGACCCAAGTCACTTAACCCCAATTGCCTCAGCAAAATAATAATAAGGTCCCTTGACTGCCCTGCCCACAGCAAAAATTTTGTTCATTGGCTCTTCCTTCTGAGTTGTCTCTCAGTTCTAGTCCTAACTTAACAAGGATAACAACCTTACTGCCCTGAGGAGCCAGATTCAGGATAAATATTACACGTTAACTTGAGATCTGGTTAATATTGGGATTGTGCTTCCTTGAGCTACAGTAGTAGAAACTCTACCCCTGTGGAGGTCATGTTGACCAACCTCCAACAACAATGGGGTATTTTTCCTTCCATCAATTCAACAAAATGGTTTATTCCTAGGAGGTTTCCTATTAACTATTATCACTAGCCTTAGGTTGCTCTTTTTAATGAGAGGGCACAAGCCATTTCTTCATTAAGCTACAGGGAATAGGATTTGTCAAGGCCTCAAAATATATAAGGGCTTATCCTAACACAGTTTGTCCATAAGCCTAACCCCAGGAAGATAGTCTCTGAAGCAAAATCAGGCAAGATGCTTTTTTTCCATTCCTTTGGTGCTTTTTTCCCTTCTACTTCCTGATCTCCTAGTTTGTTACTATCTGTTTCATGACTCAGGTGACCATCGCTATTATTGACCCTGGTGAGGTGGGAAGACTAGTGACTTCTGACAATTTCCCTATTATGGAAGCTACCACCACCTGATCTGTTGAAAAAAAAATAATAATAATGGGTGAGTATTGATCTGAAATGCCAGGTCAAGGAAGATCTGGTGCTGTTCAAGAAACATCACTGTCCAAGGAAGACTGATGCCTGATGACAGTGCCCTTTAAAAATGACATGTGTTATAGGGCAATGTTGCTAATGGCTCAGGGAGGAGGACGGAGGACAGAGGAGGACACCATGGCACAAACACCATCTCCTGAGTCAACAGTTTGTCAAAAAGAAGGAGGGACGACTTTTAAGATCTTCTGGTAGAATATCATGTCTGGTCTCACAGGCCCATCCTTTGGATAGTGGGGTAAGTTTCATTATAAAGCTATAGCAGAAATTCAGTCAAAGCTGTCTTAAAGGGGCTTCTGGTCCCAAAATCAACTCCAACCAAAAAAAAAAACAGGTTTTGCTTTTGCCTTTGTTTCAAATCCCTATTTCTTAACACAAGGCCTATCACAGAGTAAGGATTTAATAAATATTTTTGATTGATTCATTCCTTGCCATGTTAAAATAGTAGAATCACAAATCTAGAACTAAAAAGAACCTTATAAGCTTAGTCCTACCCTCTTATTTTACAAATGAAGAATTAAGACACAAAAATTTGAAATGACCTGGCTAAAGTCACTCAAGAAGTACAGAGACACCATTCCAAAAGACTCCAGAAGAAAAAGTCTTTCCACTGTAGCATGCTGCCTCACAAGCCAACAGACACCTGGACATGGGACACATGGAAAGTCAACAGACTGCATCGAGGAATGCTTTTAAAAGGCATCCTGGAGCTATAATGATGATTCCACATGCTGTATTGTAATGTTTTATCCCTTCTTCATAGTTAAAGAATCAGTGGAAAAAGTTAGGAAAAAAATGACTTCACAAAGATAACAGCAAAACATAAGATCCAATTGTTTATCTTCCCTTGAAAGGAGAAGCCCCCTCTCTAATTGAACACAGACCTAACTGCCATACCTCTTAATTAGTTTGAAGATACTATATGAATTAACAATTCTGTAACTAAACTTTACCCAGGTAAAAAAAATATTAAACTATGCAAAGTCCAGAAAAATTATGCAGTCAATTCCCAGATGGAAGTTTGTCAGACCACACTCTACAGATGATTCCATAAGGGTTCCTCATGTCCCAGCACCTTCCTCAGTAAATTAGTCTGGCTCTCAAAAAAGAGATTTAAGTGCTGAATAATGAATGATTTTAAGGATAGTTATTCAATTATCTATATAGAGAAGAAACAAATGTTTATATAGTTAGACTGAAATGGAAAGTGATATGATAAAAACAAAGAATCCTTGTCATGGGAAAGTATGACATCTATGTATCCTGAAGTTAGGGGAAAAAAATCTATACATGCTGAAGGACAGAAGTATCTCTCTCCTTCCCATCTCTCTCTCTGTGTCTCTGCCTTTGTCATACACACACACACACACACACACACACACACACACACACACATTCAAGAACACAAACACACTGTCTGTCTCTGTCTCTCTTTGTCTTTGTCTCCATCTCTCTCTGTCTCTCCTCCCCCCACCCTGCCATTTGTCTCTCTGTCTGTCTGTCTGTCTCCCTCTCAGACTGATAGGCTCAAAACCACTCTTGCTTTTTCTGCCTAATCAAGTTACAATTTATCCAAGTAAAAATTGTCCAATGGGGAAGGTACCTTTACTGTTCTCCCCTATATTTCTAAACATACATTCACTGCAATTTTTATCCTCCACTTCTGTCCCCAATATTCCATTTGTGTGTGTATTTTCTCCTTTACAAGCCCCAGCTTTTTCTTCCTTCTGTGACTGAAGTCTTCTCTATCTGAATTTGAGGTGTGTGTTTATGTAAGAAAAGTTGATTAACTATTAAATGTTCATAAAGCTGAGGTCCGAATATAAAGTCATTACAATGCCTGGTGCATAGAAGGTGGTCAATAAATGTTTGATAGCTAGTTTGATAGCTAGTTCTTCTTTTGATCAACCGTGATTTGAATTATTGTTTTTGAGTTGAAACTTCACCACTATGATGAGTATATATATTCTAATTATATTTGCTTAATTAATTGATACTCCTCTTTTCAAAGGAAGATCTGAGAGTCTATGACCATAAGGTCTATGTATAAAAGAAGCATTTGTTTATGAGAGAAGAATCATTGGGAAGACACAGTCTCCCCTAGATGCCTCCCTGATAAGTCTTTTACTGGCAAAGAGACCCAGCAATGCACTCCCAGCAGAGAAATTTCTCCTTAGAAAACCCAAATGGTACTTCAGTACCCTTCTCTAGTTCTATGAGTTTATCTAGATCTTTACTCTTTGTGAACAAACCAAATTTCCTGAAGTCACAAATACTGGTCAGTCAAGAGAAATCTACCAACTGATAACATCCCTTTCTTCTCTTTGAACATCCCAATTACTATTCTACTACAAGCTGATGCAATACTATCCAACTAAACCAACTCAGAAAAGTGCTCTCTCCCCCACTGTTAATTGAGCCTGCCACTTCCCCAGGCCTGGTGTTGACACATACCTCCAATTTTTTTTTTTAATGATAGTCTTTTTCCATCCCTATTTGAACTGAAACTGTTTTCCCATTAGAACACTTTCTTTCTCACAACCTTTTCCATATGAGTCTATTCCTGCCACTCTCCCAGATTTATGGGAAAGGAAGCTGGAGGAGGGGAAGTGTCACTTCTTCCTACTGCTACCTCCATCTACCATCTCTTAATTTCCTTTGTTGAGGCCCATGGGATCTATTTATATCACCCTCTTCCCATCCTACTTGCTGTCATCCACAGACAGCTAGGAATACAAGACAGAAATGAAACAGTTCCTGCCCTCAGGGAGTATAAATTATACATGGATGGGGGAGGCAGAGGGGATACAAGTACACAGATAAGTAACTACAAAGTAATTTGAGTAATAGAGAAAGCAGGAACAATTGATAGGATTAAGAGAGGCTTCAAATAGACACTAGGTCTTAAGTTAAAAAATTCTAAGAGACAGAAGAAAGGAGGGCATTACAAGTCTGGAGCACAGCTTATGCAAAGGAACATAGATGGAAAAATTGGTAAATTTAGTCATCCAGTAGATTTGGAATACAGAGCTTATGAAGAAGCAGAATATTGAGTTCTTGAAAAGGTAGACTGGAGCTATGATTTTAAAGGTCTTCAAATGGCAGACTGAGAAACCAGCATTTTATCCTGGAGGCAATGGGTACCCATGAAGGCTTTTGAGTAAAAGAATGGCATGGAAGGTTGTTTGGCAGCTGTGTAGAGGTTGAATTGAGAAAAGGAAATAGATGGAATCGAGAAGATAAAATTAAAAGTTATAGCCACAGTCCAGGTGAGAGATGAATCTGAACTAGGGGAGTAGTGATGTGAGTAGAGAGAAAGAAGTAGGGGTGGGAAGGGAGGAGATAAGGGAAGGTTAAAGAATCTGTAAGGAAGATGCTATAATATAGTATAATACAGGTAACACCGGGACCCTCTTCTCCTTTCCCTCTATACTCCTTCCCTTTGTGATCTCATCAGTTCCCAGATATCCAATTACATGCATGTAATTGTATGTATTACACACAATAATATGTATTATATATACATACTATATGTATAATATATACATGCTATGTATATACTATGTTTATGACTCTCAGATCTTCTTATCCAACCTTAACCTTTCTGCTGACCTTCAATCTCTCTTCTCCAGTTGCAATATCCCACAAACATCCTAAACTCAACATGTCCAAAACTGAACTCATTATCTTTCGCCAAAAAAATAACCTTTAGCTTCCCTAATATTGTCAAAGGCACCATCATCTTCCCCCTCCCTAAGCTCACAACTTAGGTATCATCCTGAACTCCCCATTCTCTCTCACCCTTTTATCCAATCTATTTCCAAGACCTGTCAAATTTTCCTTCATAATATCTCACATATATATTTTCTTCTCTCCTCTGATCCTGTCACCATTCTAGTGGGTATTTTTCTTACCTCACACATGAACCATTACAATAGTCAGCTGGTTGGTCTCCTTGCTTCAAGTGTCCCAACTCTAATTTGGTCTTCCATTCAGCCATCAAGCTAATCTTCTTACAGCACAGGTCTAACTATGTCACCACAACCCCATTCAAAATCCAGTGACTTCCTATCATCTGCAGGATTAAATATAAAATATTCTGTTTGACATTCAAAGCCTTTTATAACATGCCTCCTTCTAATTTGCTAATCTGATACATTACTCACCTTCACGTACTCTGGGATTCAAGGAGATCCTTCATCTTCCAGCTCTACATTTGCACTGGTTGTTCCCATACTAGGATTTTCTCTCCTCTCGTTCCCACCTTCTGGCTGCTCTGGCTTCCTCCAAATGCCAGTTAGCATCCCAATTCTACAAGAAGCCTTTCCTAGGCACTCATGCCAGTGCCTGCCTTCTATTGATTATTTCCAGTTTGTTCTATATACATCTTGTTTGCATTCAGTTGTTTGCATGTTGTTTCCATTATTAGATGACTATGAGCTCCTCAAGAGCAGGGGCTATCTTTTGCCTTTACATTTCCAATCCTTAGCACAGTGCCTGGCACATAGTAGGTGCTTGGTAAATGTTTCTTGACTTATTGATTGACTTGTAACAATTGAAATAGAAATAAGAAAATGAATTTGGGATTTGTATTAGAATGTCTCCAAGATCCTTTACAACTCTAAATCTATAATTTAAAAGAAGTTATGGAGGTAGAATTGAAAGAACTTCATAACTGGTGAGAAATAAAAGTCATGCTCTATGAGACAGCTAGGTGGCAGAATGTGTAAAAACACTGGGGAATAAAGTCAAGAAGATATGAGTTCAAATCTGCCCTAAAACACTGGGCAGGTCACTTAACCTCTGACTGCCACAGTCTTCTCATCCATAAAATGGGGATAATAATTGTACCTATCTGCCAAGGTTATTGTGAGAGTCAAGCACATTTGTAAAGCACTGTGTACATGCTAACTATCATCATCTTCATTATCAGCTTTTCTATAGCATATAGAAAAGTAAGGAAATACTAATTTCCATAGAAAAGGGAATTAACTTGCCCAGGGTCATATAGCAGAAGGACTGAGATGTAAACCAGAGAACCAAGGTTGGTCTTAGTCATTGAGATTGCTTTCTACTGTACCAACTGATACTGAGTAAAAATCAGAGATAAAAAAGCACATCTCTTAAATACATAAATGAACAGACATCATGTTACCACAATGCTTAGAACTGAGGAGTCATTCATTAGGGAAAACTTGCCAAACTACATTTTCCAAAATCTCATGCACAGGCTCTGTAGAAGGCAATAGCATATGGCACAGACTTTGGTTGGGAAGAAACACTTTTAGTGAATGAAGATTAAAAGGCTGGAGTGTCTGAAGAGATAGTCTAGCATGGAGCTGGTGTGTCACTGATGAAGGGAAAAGATCACCCCAGGGCTAGGGTATCCAGAAGAGGTGATTACAATCCAGTAAAATCAGTACACTCTAAATTGTTCTACTAAGCCAAGATTAATCAACAGCAACCTCTGTATATTCTGTAGTTGATATGCTAATAAAATGAGTACTTCCAAGCCTTCATCTATGTAAGGTATTATTTGGGTCCTGATTGGCTCAAATTGAATGTAAATAGCAGTTATTTCTGCTTTGACCAGAAGTCCTAAAGGTCTTCCCCTCCCAGATTTATTTATTTGTTTGTTTAAATTTAGGGAGTAAAGGGGGAGATGGAGGGAACTGGGTGAAAGAAGAGATTCTTTGCCTCACTTGTTACCTAGCTTTGATTAAAGAATGGGTGCAGCTTCAGTCAAACTGAGGTTCCTTCCAAATCTAGATCTACGACCCTATGAGTTTTGCTAACATCTTTCCATAAAGAGCAGATATGTAATACTTCTGCATTAAAAAAAAATAGGAATTAGTTGGATTCTAGAGATCCTGGGAGATGTGGGAGGCCATGAAAATCATCTGGAGATAGATGTCAACAATGCTTAATATATGATTAATTCCTTGTTATTTCATTAAACCATTTGATTTAATTAAATGATTTTATTTTTTTTAATTTGAATTAATATATATCTGGCCTGGTATGATATAAAGAAGCACATCGGTGGGGGCTTAGAACTATTAATCATAAAACATAATTACCTTCAAATTGCCATGAATCTGAATCAAATAGATTTGATATTGCTGTAAGGCTATGGGTAGCAGGTATTTCTGGTCACCATCAAAGAGTTAGGTTTGGCAATTCATAAACCATAAGACAAACCCCCCCAAAAAAATATAAAGTACCCTCTTCCCGATCCAGAGGTGCCTAACTACTGCATCATTCTCCAGGTGTAGATACCATAGCTATTCTCCAAGGAGAATATGACCCCATATTATATAGTAGTAATATAAGAAATGATAGTGGTCCTCCCGATCCAGAGGTGCCTAACTACTGCATCATTCTCCAGGTGTAGATACCATAGTCATTCTCCAAGGAGAATATGACCCCATATTATATAGTATTAATATAAGAAATGATAGTGGTCCTCCTAGTTGTTGGTTGCAATGAGTCAAGAATTATGATTTCATCTCAGTGAATTCTCCCTATACCAATTCAGAGATCAATCCCTGTGGTACTTAGTTGACAATACTGATAAGTTTCAAGATGAACTTCCCTGAACTTAGCAAAATTGATCTTTAAGTGATAGACACAGCATCCATCACTGGGCCCATTCTCACAGATTTCCCAGTTTGACAGAAGCTATCAAAATGTGGACTGATTTCACTGGCCTGGCTTCATCAAGATCAAATCTAGCCTTAATGAGACAACAGAAAAAGAGGAACTTAAGTGGGGATACCTGATCACCGACATTGTAAAATAGTATTCTTACTGAAACACTTGTGCTCAATATACATAAATATGTTTCCAATAATCTCATTGAATTAAATTTTATTCCATAACATCTCAGCAATACCCTTACTTAGAGCATTAAATTTTCTCTAAATTATAGAATTTATTTTATCGGTTATATTAATTTCCTCTCAAAACATCTTAATATCAACTCAAAATTATTCACCAGAATCCTACCGTTGCATTTAAATATATTAATAATCATAGGTAAACAAACCCAAGAATTAAATTGTCTGCAAAGAATAGGGAGCAGCCTGCAGAAGATTTAGAAACACAATGTAGAGTAATTATATGCTAAAACACTTAACCCCAAGAACATGCAGGAAATTCACAAAGATCAATTGCTCATAAAAAAAGAAAACTCAATTTTCAATCAAATTATAGAGTGATACAGTAAATGGTTGGGCAAATTGATGGGAATTCCTTTGATGGCTCTGTCCTGATTTGATTAGTTGTGCTATTTTTATATCATTAGTAAACAGAGTTTGATTATACTGCTTTAGTTCCTTTTCTGAGGAAATATTATAAGTCTGTTTGTGGCTAAGAAGAGGGGGTGGGATTTTCCAGGTTCCATTTTTTAAAATGCCATCTAACCTCCTCACTCCCAATATCATCTATATCCAACTTCCTCTCCACAAAATCTCATTTCCTCTAACTTCCTTTATATTCATCTTCTGTCCAATTACCTACAACCTACAAGCTCCTCTGCAAACACCTTCCTTGCCCCTCAAAACCCATGGCTTTCCCCATGCTTGATTATGTTCTACCTCTTAATTTCTCTAGAATTCTTCAAGATTCAGCTCAAATCCTACAAGAATGCTTTTCCAGTTCCCTCAGTTGTTACTTCTATCTCTCCCATATTATCTTCCATCTACTTTGTATGTAACTTCTATCTACTTTGTTATTTGCATGTTGTCTCTCCTATGTAAGTTCCTTGAAGCTGAGGTTGTTTTTGCCTTTCTTTATATCCCCAGAACATTATAAGCTCTTTAGTAATGTTTGTTGACTGACTACTACATACCATCTTCTATAGAAAGAAATAATGTATAGAAAATGGAATTGGAAATTGACAATGAGATGGGATCTTTGAAATCATTTGGACATCACATGGGACAGGATGAGAAAGGTTCATCACTGAAGAGAAGGGATATGACAAAAACATAACCTGGCCCTATCCACATACTGAAGTCCTGAAGTTACAAATATCCCAGTTTCACACACACACACACACACACACACACAGAAAGAAAGAATGAAACAATTACTTCCTTCAAAGGCATATATTTTATTGGGATAGACAACAAACACATACAAAATATACAAAATAAATATGAGGAAACATTGGATGGAGAGACAAGGCATGGGGATGGCACAAGCAGAATGGATCTAGAAAAGCTTCATGGAGGAAATGGTTTTTGAGCTAACCTGTGAAGGAAGTTAGGGATTCTAAGAGGCAGAGAGAAGGAGGAAATGCATTCCAGGTAAGGAGAGCCTGCATTAAAGATAATTCATGACTCCCAGGAGCACCAGATCAAGCAGAATAGCTCTTCCTAGGCATCAGTTTGGTTCAAAGCTATCATTCTCTTTCAAAATTACTTTAATTAAACTCAGAGCCAGAAAGGACTTGATAGGTAAAGGACCTAGGAAAAACCTCTCACTTTACAGTTGAGAAAACTAAGGTCCAAAGAAGGGAAATTTTTTTGCCCAAGGTCCCTTACTTAGCAAAGCCAAAATTCAAACTCAGGTCTTGGGACTCTGAGTTCACTAAATTTTCCACCATATCATAGTATAAGTCATTTCCCTTGGAGACATTTTCTCAAGTTGGAAAGAAATTCTGGCTCATGTTTTATAAGGAATGGTGACATTTGTTGGCATTCACTTTTTTATCCTTCCAGGAAAGAATGTTTTTAAGAGCCATTTAGGAGGGTGTGGGTTATGAATTATGTGTATTATAAACTTGGCATTACATTCTGTGCTCTACACACACACACACACACACACACACACCCCATTGCATGGGAGAATTCATGATTTTCTGGGATAAACTAAGTATAGATTTGGCCAAGACACCAGGGAAAGGATTATACACCTGAAGGTCTATCCCTCCTTCATCTCTACCTGTGTGATTTCTTTATTTTTAAGGAAGTTTTATTGATATTTTCTGTTTCTAACAACACCATCATTATCCCATGTGTCCTTCTTCCTCCCCCTCCCAGAAAGTGGTGGAAAATTTCACTGAACTCACAGAGTCCCAAGAACTGAGTTTGAATTTTGGCTTTGCTAAATAAGGGAGCTTGGGCAAAAAAATGAAAAAAAAAAGAAAAAAGAAAAATAGTTGGGAGGGAAGCAGTTAAGTAGAAAAAAAGTCAGCCCAACTGATCAATATATTGAAAAAGAATGAAAACATATGGAATGCATAATGCCTTCCATGTCTATGAAGCAGTAGATTAGGGATATCTTTCTCATATCTCTTCATCTGAGTTCTATTTGATCTTCATAATGTTGTCACATTTATTTTCAATTTGTCAGTTCATTATTCTTCCCATTTGCATTGTTGTAGTCACTGTGTATATTGTTTTCTTGACTTGGCTGACTTCACTCTGCATCAATTCATATGGATCTTCCCATGCTTTTCTGTATTCATCACATACTTTTTGTTTCTTACAGCACAAAAATGTTTCATTACATTCATGCCCTACAAATTGTTTAGGCGTTCCCCAACTGATGGGCAGCCATCTTGTTTCCATTTAGCTATCACAAAAAGCTTGTGTGATTACAATCAGTTCTAGAAATGATAGAGGTATTAGTTGATGGAATGATGAAGGTACAGAGGCTTGAGGAGGACCTGAGATCTAGGAGGTCCCAGAACTTACAAATGGCTCAGAATTCTCTCTTGGCAAAGATCTGGGTAATTCTGATATCAAAAGAGGTTTTTGTTCAAGTTTCTGAACCTTTTTAACCCTTCCCAAGAACCTAAGGATCATAGCCTTCAGGAGTGAGTCACAGGTATCTGAGGATTTTATCAAACTATGGCCCCCCAGTGAGAGGTCAGCAACACTCTTCTCCTTTGTTCTGCCTCACCCAAAGTCTCACCCAAGATAGTGTTCTTTTCTAGCAATTCATTCAATCAAACTGATTCAATAAATCCTGAGCAGCTCCAATAGTCAAGACACTGGAAGGAAGAGATGCAAAAATGAATAAAGAGAATGTCTAGTCCAATAAGGAAGATGAGGTGCACAAAATAACAAGCCATATGATATAATAAGGGGAAGTTCCCAGGGAGGAAACTCCTTTGATGGGTTACTCACCATTTCTTTTCCCTCTCCCCTCTTCTCTTATCCTTCCCATCCATTCATAGATTTCAGGCTTTTTCACCTCCATGAGCTTCCTTACACTATCTTAGAGAATTGCTCAAGAAGCTGAAAAAGATATATATGATTTGCATATCATCATATAACTACTGTGTTTCAAAGACAAAGCTTGAACCCATATCTCCTGTACTACAGTTCAGGACTTTTCTATCTACTATATCAGTCTGGCTCTCCGTAACAGCATGTGATAAATGTAACAGAGGGTTATAATTAAATATCATGAGGACTCCAAGGAAAGCACTTCTGGTTAGGTTAGAACTTCATATAGTATATTTTCAAGAGAAGGCTGGGCCATGAAGGATGGGTAGGATTTCAGCTTGCCCAAAAGGAGTAGGGAGGGCAAAGATAAAAAAAAAGTCTGAAAAAAATCAACAGCCCAAGAACTACTTGAAAAAATAGAGGTCATTCTGGGATAGATTTGAGCAAAAAAGGAGATATCTGAAAGGTCAAGGGGGAAAGGGACTCCTAAGTAGCAGCCAAAACTGACCAGGAGATCCAGAGCAGAAAAATGAGCAAATGAAGCCAGATTGTTTTTGTTACTGGAATCATTATTCTCTATGGGTGTCCTGGAACCCAAACACAAATAAATTGATTTGGAGAGGAAATTATCTTTCTTTTTTTTTTTATGATGAACAAAAAAATAGGATTGGAGCTTTAGAATGAGGTGAGATCTTTGAGAACATTTGAGTGTCCCACCATGAGAAAGATTCATCAGTGGACACTGCAGAGAAGGGGAATGGCAAAACACCAGCTTGGCCCATCCTCATGCAGGGTGACACCCCCAAACAAAAACATCCTGCCGGCCCCATTAAAGTCCTCTGGGATCCACAGGGCAGCTCATTGCTGGCCCAGCCTCCTATTAATGTTCCTTCCTCTCCCTCTTGTGGTTCATGAGAAGATTACACCTTCTGCCTGTTCTGCAGGTGATTTCTTTCTTTGCCTGCTGAATTTGTACATATAGAATTTGAAAGGGACCTGAGGGGGCCATCCAGTCCAACTCTGTGATTTTACAAAAGAGAAAACTGAGACCCAAAGAGATTGTCACATTCCCAAAGTCACACAGGTGGTGGCAAGTGGCAGGATTTGACATTACTATGGTACCATGGAAAGGGCACTGCCCCGTTCAAATTCTACCTCTCAACAAATGCTCTCTGTGATATCTGTGACTACAGTGATCATTTCTGTATAAGTTTGACACCCAAGGCTCTTTTGCCTTTATATGAATAATCATGGATACATAATAATGTAGCACAGTAAACTCCCTGTGGAGGATTTGTGGGAGGATATGAACAACAGTAACTTAGAATT
Source organism: Myrmecobius fasciatus (assembly GCA_023553655.1). NCBI lineage: Eukaryota > Metazoa > Chordata > Mammalia > Dasyuromorphia > Myrmecobiidae > Myrmecobius > Myrmecobius fasciatus. The sequence goes on along the minus strand of JAJPUD010000014.1, from coordinate 844,142 downwards.
CAGGGGATACAAGAGTTTCAATCTGTGTAGTTACAAGCACATAAAGAGTCATCCTTCAGGATGTATATCACATGTGTACATACTCTATCTCCCTTGCACAGGATGGGTTCCATGAGGGAAGTCATTGTATTTTACCTAAGTTTGGTATCTCCCCCCAATATTATTCATGGTAAGTGTTTATCATTATCTTTTTTATTATTATTAAATCGAATAGACTGAAATGAATCCTAAATTAAGGAGGCAGGAGACCTGATAAAGGTTCTTCCACTAACTTACTTTGTAACCTTCAACAAAACCTTCCATATCCAAGCTGTTGCTAAACCTGTCCATTTCCCTTTCCATCATTTCTTGAACATCCCCCATTCTTCTGTCCTCTGATACAGCTGCTGTCCTGGTACAAGTTTTCATTATTAGCTAACAGAGTTAATTACTGCGATCTACTGGTGAATTTGCTGCCCCAAGTCTCTCCCCAATCCCAATTCCTCCTCCATTCAGTCACTAAAATGACTTTCCTAAAGAGCACATCTAATTGTATCACCATCATCTCCTACTTAGTAAACTCCAGTGACTTTCTATACTTTTTGGCATTCATAGCCCTTTAGAACCTAGCCCCTTTCTACTTTTCCAGCCTTCTCATACCTTACTCTCAAAAACATCCTATTTAATCCAAGGATATTAGCCACTTGGCTGTTCCAGAAACAAGACACTCCATCTCTCAGCCCTGAGTATTTTTTTTCTGATTGTTCCCAATGCCTGCAACACCCTTTACTCAGACTAATGAACTCCCTAGCTTCAAGTCCCAACTAAAATTTTACCTCCTATAGAAAAAGCTTCCCTAATCCCTCTTAATTCAAGTACTTCCCCCACCCTGTTAATTATTTCCCATTTATTTTATATATAGTTTGTTTTGTATATATTTGTTTACACATTGTCTCCCCCACTAAAGAAGAGTTTCCATGTTTTCTCCCCCATCAAGTTTCTTCATTTCATTTTCATGCTTTCACCTCTTTTCATACCCCCAGAGTTTAGCACAGTATTTGTCACATAGTAAGTGCTTAATATATTTTTATTAATTGATAGACTGAGCCTCTATGAGCCTCAATTTCTTCATTTGTAAAATATAAGAGTTAGATTTGATTTATAAATAGAAAGACTTTCAGAATGTTTGTCAAGAATGTTTGTTCAGAAGTCTGAAGAGATCCTTAGATCTATTACAATTCCCCACGTGTTACAGATGAGAGAAAGGGACCTGCCCAAGATCATGCATTGAGTTCATGGCCAAGGAAGGATTAGAATCCAGAGTTGTGGTCTTCTCATATGAGATGCTTTATCTAAAGTCTCTACCCATTCTTAGATTCCATGATTCTGTATTTCTAAAATGTTCCCTTGGCTCATAAATGACAAATGGTTCGATGTTGTCTGTCTTCTATTATTAATTGCAAGAATTGTTATTCCTCGATGCTATTTTGTTTTGTTTTGTTTTCCAGAAAAGTCATCCTAAAACCCATTAAGAGACAGCAAACATGTCAATCCTCACATGTGCCATCCAACACATGCCTCTTTAAAGGTCCCCATATCCCATGGAGCATACAAGAGAGAAGAGTGGCCACAGATGGATGGAAGCCTGTGTCTCCACGGTGACAAACTAACTCTGATTGACAGATGGAGAGGGCTCCACCAGGGCCGGCTCCCACTAAACACAATGCGGGGCTGGCCAAGTGGGGGAAACAAAATTAGTTTGCAAGATTAAAACGTATTAACACAAGTCCGGCAACTGTCATGTCACAGCTCCCCACTCTAATGCTGATGGACAGCCACGGCTTTCTGATTGCGAGAAGGATGGGGCCCAGAGCATCTGCGATCTGTCTCGCATGACATCCCACAGGCTGTACATCTTCCTTGAGAGGAAACACAGCTTTCCTGGGGAAACAAGGTCTCAGGTCTCTCCAGGCAGGTCCCAGCCCCAAACTACCAAGAAAGGCAGGACAGGGAAAAGTAAGAGTGTGGATGACCCAGCAACAACCCTCAGGCTGAGTTGGACTAGAGATGATGATAGCTTGAATTTCTGTCTTATTTTATGGTTCATAGAGCACCTGCTTCAACATAGACCTGGGATGGAGGTCAGAAGAGCAAAGAATTAGGACTTAAAGAGGTCTTAAAGTTGTCTAGTCCAATTCTCTTGAAAAAGGAATGAGTTTGTTGTAGAAGAAAAAAGACTGTATTAAGGACAGGAGACCTTAAATTTTGTGCTGCCTTTGTGAACTCAAATATATAGACTCCTTTCTGTTTCTGATCTTTGTTTCCTCTATTTTTTTTAAAGGGAAGTGGGATTCACATGGCCTCTAAAATCCAGAGCAGTAACTAGCCAGAAGTGAACAGATCATTGTCTCAGGACACTGACATGGTGGGAGCAATTATGAAATAATCTTCCCCAGACATGTACACGTTCTCCCCAGAATGCTTATCATCCTTAAGTTATTGTATTGTATTATAGTTCTATGGCCATAGCAGCTCTCTCACAGACCTACTTGTCCCTTCATCCCTTATAGGGACATGCATAGGTCTTCAATCCCTTCTTCTGGCTTAGCTGCATCCACATCCAGAGTGTCTCCTGTACTTCTGCCCTTTTCTGAACTCAGAAGACAATATTCCCAGTTAGAATTTTGCTAAGGTCCTTTCCAGTTTTAATTTTTTTTTTATACTCTGACTTCCCAAAGCCCTATAGCTAATAAGGGACAGAGCCTGTACTAGAACCCATATCTTTTGATAATGAGTTCAACCCTCTTTTCTACTACACCATGCTTGGATTTTTCCTGGGAAAGATTTTGGTTCAGCTTCATTTCATGGTAGGTATTCTATTAAGTACTCACAGTGCACACAGCCTAGTTCTGTGCTCAGTGTCATCATGAGGAAGCCAGTAGCAAGAGAAATCATAGTCCTTCCCTTCAAGGAATTTGCCATACTAACAAAGGAGCATGCATGGTAGACTTTCAAGGACACTGACACTGGAGTCAGACCCCAGCTCTGAATTGATTATCCTATGGTGCTGAGAGGATAATTCAGCCCTAAACATGGAACCCTGGCCTCTTAGTCTAAGAACATTCAAGGAACCAAGTCAAAAATGGGATGTCAACCCTATAAGTTATTAGAGTTTTTATAAGAGAAAGAAAAGTCAAAAGCTGCCTACATCTTCACCCATTCTCTCATTTCATTCTCAGAGGATGGTGTGGTCCTTCTCCTGGCCAAGGCTATCTCTTTCATCTACACCCTTAATGCTATTTTCTCTGTCTCTTTCTGGATCTTCCTCCACCTTTCTATTTCTTTCATCTTCAGTCTTTCCCTATCTACTGAATACCCACAAACTTATTCAAATCTTTCTGCCCTTAAAGAAAATAATGAAAAATGATCTTTCTTCCCATTCATAGCTAAACTTCTAGTTTTCCCTCAGTGATTCCATTTCCTCACAACCCACTTATTCCCCAGACCTTTGTAATCCATCCTTCACCAGGCTAATGAAACTATATTCAAAGTATCCAGTGATCTCTTAAATACTTAATCCAATGGCCATTTTCCCATCCTTATCCTTCTTCATCTCTCTCCAGCATTTGAAACTGATCAACATCTCCTTTCTATTCTTTGCTCTCCTTTCCTCTGCCTCACTCTCCCTTCATTGTCTTCATTCCTCTTTCCTCTCTCCCACTCTCTTTTTTTCACTCCTCTCATCTTCCTCACTCCCCCTTCTTCACTCTCCCTTCCTTTAGTAACATTGCTCTCTCCTAGTTCTACTTCCAAGTCACTGCCTCAAGTTCTACCTATACCAATCTACCTATACCTATACCAATCACTCAAGTGAGCTTTCTAAAGTTTATGTCTGACAATATATTCTCCTGTGTAATGAGTTCCAGTGGCTCTACGATCACATAACCAAGTCCCTTGTTATAATTTTGTCTTCTTATATTTTTGTCTCTACCACATACTTTAGGAGATAGTTACACTGATCAAATAAATGTTCCAATTACTAATAACTAGAGAAATTAAAATTAAAACAATTTTGAAGGTCTACCTCACACCCATCAAACTGACAAAGTTTGTATAAAAGATAAATGACTAATGTTAACAGTAGGAAAAGGGGCACTCTAATGTACTAATCTGTCAACTGGTCCAGTCATTCTAGAAATCAATTTAGAACTCTGAGCAAAAAGTAACTAAATTGTGCACACTCAGCAATGCTGCTCCTAGGTTTGTATCCCAAAGAGACCAAAGAAAGAGGAAAAGAATCCATATGTTTAAAAATATTCATAGCAGCTCTTCTTATATTGGCAAAGAAATGGAAACTAGGGAAGTGTTCATTAGCTGAGGAATGGCTTCGCAAATGTTGTAATATGAATATATTGTGCTATAAGAAATGGTGAAGGTAACAATTTCAGAGAAACCTGGGAAGACCTAACTAATGGAGAATGAAGTAAACAGAATCAGGAGCATGACTTATAATAAAATAATAATAATTTAAAAACTAAGAACTTTGAACAGCATTGAACTCTGATCCAGAGGGTCCATGATGACACACGCTACCTACCTCCTGACAACAAAGTGAGGAACTCAATATTCAGAATATCAAGCATATTTAGCCAATATGGAAATTTGTTTTGCTTCACTTTGAATATTTATTACAAGGATTTTTCTGGATGGGGGTTAGTAACAAGAAAACATAAATGCTTTTTAATTAAAAAAACATTAATAATAAAACAAAATAAAATTCATATGCAACATAGGTGATGTCTAAAACCAAAACCCCCTGTACTTCAGGTTCAGGGTATTTGTGGTAACCATAATGGTTTAATTTTCAGTCAAAATAATTGTATGTAAGATGACAGCACAGATCCCACACATCTACTCCAACAAAAACTTGAAAATCATACCAGATTGAATAACAATTAAGACATACAATGTGTGATAAGAGGGAATCCCCATATACACCAATAATTTATAGTAAAACTTTTTTTTTGGTTGCTGAGGCAATTGGGGTCAAGTGACTTGCCCAGGGTCACACAACTAGGGAGTGTTAAGTTTCTGAGGGCAGATTTGAACTCATGTCTTCCTGACTTCAGGGCTAGTACTCTATCCACTCTGCCACCTAGCTGCCCCTAGTAACAATTTTTTTTTTTTTTTTGTAATAGCAGAAAACATAGATCCTTGTAAATTGAGGGATAGTTAAATAAATTGAAGTACATGAAAGTAATGAAATATTAGCGTGTTGTAAGAAACAATGATTATGAATAATTTAGTATATTGATAACTATGTGTAAGGATGAAATATGATAGGAAAAAATGAAGGAAAGAAGGAAGAAAGGAAAAGAAAAAGGGCGTCAATAAAACATTTTAAAATTCACAGAATAAAACAAAGGGAAAATCATAAATAAAAAGTAGTAGTAGTATCATGTTAAATTTAATTTATGTTTTAAAATCTTTATATAATAGAGATACATGATTTATGTACTATATTATTTCTGATATTTGAATATGGAAATGTTCATGTTTGTCTTTTAAAGTGAAAAAAATTTTAAAGGATATTTTAAGACAGGTGACAGAATTATTTTCCATCTCCTTCCCAAACACCTCCCTCCAAAAAAAAAACATAAAAATGAGTGCATTATTTCCTTTAGTGTCCATTTCTCCAGTGGAGGAAAATTCCCAAGGAAATTTAATTTGAGCAAGGGTTAGACAACTATCCCTCATAGTTAGGAATTATTATAACACAGAATTCTCTCCATTTAACAACATATCCTCCAGTCAAGCATTTTCCTCCTGCCAGGTACCATCTTCTACTTTTTTCTTTGTTAAAACTCCCATATCTGGAATTTCCTACATCTAGAAACTTCTAGATTAAATAATTCTATTTTTCTTTGTGTTTGACCAGTCCCTGCCTATAATCTGAGAGATGTAAAATCAATCAGACTTCTCTGGGATTATCCTGGAATAAGTGAAGATGGATCCAGATATCCCAGAGTTTGATATGAGCATGCCAGATATTCAGAACTGTCTCTTCAAAAACCATTGTGGACTCCTTTATCTTTCCATGATCTAAAGACTGTCATGTATAAAATAAATATAGCTCTAGGTCTCTGGTAACAGTTCTGGCCCCTTGCCTGTCCTTCCTTCTACCTCTGAAGGTTGGAGTGCCAATCCTAGTGTGAACTTTGGAGATGCCAGATGCTGCTCCAGTTTAGAAAATAGATGGCACTGGGCTTGGATAGTGCCCTTTCTCCCTCTTTCTTTTGGATGTCTCAAGTTTAGCCACAGCTTTCCTTTCCAAATAAAGGGCTAATGAGATCAGCACAATTTAGCCCCTGAAACTTCTCTTCTCCAGGACAAGCACCTCCACTTGGTTTGAATGATCCTTATAAAATGTGATCTCCAGGTCCTTCATCATGTTCTCTAGATACTCCCCAGACTCATTTATTTATTTGTTTGTTTGCTTGTTTATTTATTTGCCACCAGCTGTCCTGATTGGTTGCAATTCTACCACCTTCATTATGTCTCCATGCCAGGAAACTGTTGGCACTCACACACACACACACACACACACACACACACACACACACACACACACACACCTTTTTCAACTTCCTTTTGTGTTTTGTCTTCTGCCATTAGACTATAAGATCCTTGAAAGAAGAGGCCTTTTCTCCCCTTTTTCTTATTTGTTTCCCCAGTGGTAAGCACAAAAATCCCTAATATACAGTAGGTACTTAATAAAGGTCTATGTATCATATTGTTCCTGAAATGACATCAGAACTCAAAATGCAATCTGATTAAGATGGCATAAAACAGGGTTATCATCTCCCTCATTCTGGGCAGTGGATCTCTCTTAATGCAGCATAAGATTGAATCAGTTTTTGTTATTTTTTTGGATTTTTTTTTGGTTGGTTGGTTATTGATTCATCTTGCTGTTTTTCAGTCTACTAAAGAAATAAAAGAAAATAAGCAGAGAGGTACAGAGGAAAGACAGTTTTGAATCTCAATTTTCCCTTCTTTAAATAAGGTTGGAATGGATGATCTCTAAGGTTCTAGAAAATGAGTCTGCAAATTCTGACCAAGGATTCCTAGTCCTGACTTAAGACCAAGAAGTACAAATTTCCAAGAGTCCACCAGATGTCAGTGTAGCTTCTTAGGTGTGTCTAAAGAAAGCTTTCAATTATCCATGTATATGTTGTGAAAATAAAAAGCTTTAATAAAAATAAATAAATAAATAAAAAGCTTTCAGCTCTTCTAGCTTTGGCTGCTTAAATAAATCATTCTCCATTAAAACACCTTGTCATTATTAAAAAGTTGTGGCCCATTTTCCCATTCTTCCCCCTCACCCCATCCCACCTTGAAGACATAATAAGTTTGACTCTTTTCTAACCAAGTCTTTCCTCTATAAATCCCTGACAAATAGTTCACCAATAGATCTTTGAATACCAGCAGTGGTGGGGAGCTCAGTGCCTTTTAAGGCCATCTATTTCTTTTTTTTTCTTTTCTTTTTTTTTTAAGAGTTCTAATTTCTGGGAATACTTTCTCTGCCTTGAATTAAATCTTCCTTACATCTATAATTTCAGTATGCACTCAGGATCCAAGAAAACAAATTTTCTATTTGAAGGACAGTTTTGAAAGACATCTACCAAGTTATTCCTAAACCTCACTTTTCCAGCTTAAATATTCCCATCAGAGTTGATGGCCCTAAAACCTCGTCTCTTTCTAAATCAGGAGTTCTTAACGTTTTTTGAATCCCGTGGCCAAGTGGCAAATTGATGAACCTATGGAAGCCTTTTCAGACTAAGCTTTTTAAATAATTGAAGAAAATGCTCCATTTCAGTTAGAGCATAATGGAAATCCACACATGGGGTTTTCCCATTCACAGATACCCTGAAATATGAAGAATCTGAAATATAAGACTAAGAAATCTTGCTCTAAATTACTTTCCTTCCGGTGGGAAAGAACCTGGGCATGACATGCATGCTCCCAGGTGCCTTTCCTTTTTAGTCTAACATTATGGAAGGAAGGAAGGAAGGAAGGAAGGAAGGAAGGAAGGAAGGAAGGAAGGAAGGAAGGAAGGAAGGAAGGA
>JAJPUD010000014.1:811451-828296 GCA_023553655.1 Myrmecobius fasciatus | reverse complement strand
ACACACACACACACACACACACACACACACACACACACACACACACACACCCTCCACCACATAGCATTTAGCAAATTCCTTGTCTCTGAATTTCTAGTGACTAGCAGTGTCTAAATACTGTTCAATAATAGTTTAATTGAATTGGGAGGATGGGGTAGAGATTGAGCTATTCACCCGTCCTTAATCTGATTCAGCTGACCCAAGGAAGAAATGAAGCAATCAATATCCACCCAAAGCTTGAGGGCATCCTTTCATTTCTCAGTCAAAGTTTGTTCTTTAAAAGTTTCTCCTTTCCTAATAACCTTGATTTGAGGAAGGAGGGAAGTCTCAGGAAGGGTCAGCCAAGACTTTCATGTCTTTTGCTTGAGTTCCCCACCCTGTTTTCAATTTCCTTTTTTTTCCAGCCTCTTCTTTTGCTTGTTAATATAGCTTCCTATCTGTGTAACACCATTTCTTCATGTCACATATTTTGACTGTTACAAAGAAATATTGTTAAAAAAAAAAAAGATGGTAATTATAGTTTGGTTTAATATAGCTCGAGACAAGACAGGACAGCTTCCCAGAAGATAATGTCTTCTATCAGAGGATCTCACAATGGGGGAATAGGCGTCATTTTTGCTCTCACTCTTTTGAATGAGCTTTCTTAGATCTTCCCTTTCTATTCTCCATCACATCTTAAATTTCTTACCTTTACATTTGAAAAATGAGCGACTTCGTACAAGCAGACACATCTGTCTGCCACCCCCAGCCTTCCCCAGCTGGAAACAGAAAACCCAAAAGGTTCTGGGCTTCACCATGCTCCCTGTGACTTCCCTGACCTGCCTTTTGGAGGATGCCACTCGGCCTCCTACTTTAGACCCTGCCTTAGAAGTCATCACATGGCTTAAAAAAATAATTGGCTGACATTGTCTCTTGCTAAATTTATATCCTTTTGAAATGTGGCATCAAAGAGAGAGACAGACAGATAGAGAGATGAAGAGAGAGAGGGAGAGACAGAGAGATAGAGACCTGGACAGAGAGAGAAAGGGAAGAAGGGAGAAAGAAAGAGAAAGAAGGACAGAGAGACAGAAAGGCAGAAAGACAGAGACAGAAAAGCAGAAAAAGACAGAGACAGAGAAACAGAGAGCTAGAAACAGAGAGAGAGACAGAGAGAGAAAGAGACAGAGACAGGGAAGAGAAAGAGACAGAAACAGAGACTAGAGAGACAGAAATAGGGGCAGGCACAGAGACAGACACAGAAACAAAGAGACAGAGAGGGCAAGTGAGAGAATGAATGAGAGAGACAGAAACAGACAGAGACAGAGATGGAGAGAATTTCTAGGTTCACTCCTTTTATCCTAGAAGTTCAGCCCCATGTCAGGGTCAGCATAAACTCAATGACAGCCTTCAATAAGCATCAAGAAACTTCTACAAGAAGCCTTTCCTAATCCCTTTTAATTCTAATGCTTTCCACTTCATTATTTCCTATTTCTTCTGTAGATTTGCTCTTACATAACTGTTTGCAAGTTGTCTCTTCCATTAAATTGATTTTTTTCAAGGATATGGACTGCTTTAGCCTTTCTTTGTATCCCCAGCATTTAGCACAGTGTCTGGTACAAAGTAGATGCTTAATAAATGGTTACTGACTGATTATTTATTGTCTTGGGTGATCCTGGTTCCAGATCCAAATCCATGCTCTTGATTACCCACAATATGATACAATTTGTAGATCTTAGCATTTCTGGTTGTTCTTGTGCCTTAAACTTATCCTATTCTCAGCTTCAGGCTAAGCCTTTACTTAAGCCTTGGTCTGTGAGCTTGGGCTTGCCAAGAGTCAGATAATCCCCAGATCGCTTGTCTAGGACATGAAGAATTGAAGCATGAAAGCAACAGATAAACTTGGGTTCAAATCCTGCCTAGTCATGCAAACCTGGAAGTCATCTAAGTTAATGCTTCAGTTTCTTCTCATCTTTAAAATCAGAAGGTCAGACTAGATGGTTTTCAAAGTTTAAATTCTAAATTTAGGATTTTTCAGGACCTTTAGGTTCTGAATCTATGACCTTAAATGTCAGAAACATTTGGTCCCAAATGTTCCAAAACTTGCGAGTCCCAGATGCTGCACAGAGATGACTAATTATGATACTCAGTGACAAATGAGAAATTGTGTTATAATGGACAAAAGATTGGAAGTGTACTCAATAGACTCCTGAGCTCAAATCTTGCATTTGACAGCAACTGTGTGACCACAGGTAAAGTTACTTGAAAATCCTGTGCCTCAGTTTCCCCACCTATAAAATTGGGATAATATTATCTATTATAGCTTTGCCTCATGAGGTTGTTATAAGCATCAAATGAGAACATGGATAACAGAGGGCTTTGTGAAATCTAAGGCATAATTTAAGTGTCAGTGAGAAACATGTCAAAGTCAGATCATCCTTGGGCTGGTACATCAGATAAGCTGATCTAGGCACAGGAAAGTTATGGAGTAGAATCAAGACTCTTTTCTCAAGACGCCAGGAAGTCTCCTGGGGCAGAACCAGGACTGAAAGATCAATAATGCTCTCTCAAGCCTGTAGTGAAATCTTCTCAAAATTCATCTGAGAAGGAATCTATAATCTTCACCAGTTACTGAAGGGGTGCAGGACACAAAACTAACTCATGAACCCTTGTAATAAAGTATAAACTCCTTGAAGTCAGGAACTCTAATCTTTGGGACACCTTATGCCCTCTTCTTTATATCAAGAGGAAAAAAATTATGAACATCATTAAATTTCCCATAGATACCTTTTATTTTTGCATCCTATTAGATCTGGAGAGTGGGGAGAAATAGTCTGCCAGTGGGCAAGATGATTTGCTAGGCAGATCTAGTCCCCAATAAAACTGTAAAGTCAACAGACCTTGTGTTGGAAGTCACTTACCTTCCTCTTTGTGTTCTATTCCCCACTGCAGTGAAATGTTTTCCCTCTGGTATATTCATGATACCCTAGCTTCCTAGACTTGATCCATGCATTTACAATGAAGGTCTTGGATGGAAACTGTTGACAAGTTGATCACAAATCAAGTGAAGTTTGACCAGCAGGTGGTGCTTAAAAGGTCACCTAGACAATAGCCAGTGATTGGAAATATGAGGAACCTGTGATGACAAGTAATGCATCTAGTAAATGAAGATCAGCTTCCTAAAATGCATCAGTATAGGAAGAGGATCAATGTGTGTTAACCCAGAAGCTAAAGTGGGGATATTTGGCAGAAATCAGCAATGAGAGTTCTAGTAAGGCATGAGTTACATAGGATAGACACAAATTGATGAGGGTCTTTAAAAACCCCACCAGAAGTTTTCCTGAAATGTTCAAGTGGAGAGAACTGATCCAGCCTTAAAAGACCTCTTGTACATCTCCTTCAGGTAGACAGAGCGCCTAAAGTCAGTTTCATTCCCAAGAAGGGTGGCAAGGGGGGTCCAGATGGGTTACCCAAGTTACTTAAGGGGAAATCCTGGAGTTGGGATTGGGGGAGATTGAAGATTCAATGGATTTAGGGACCTAGAACCTATGATTCCTATATACTAATCTGAAAAAAAGCAACTAGGTTCACATTTGAAAAGAAAATCCTTCATCTAAATGAAATGTATTTCTTATGTGGGATTTTAAGCATCAGTAGAGATCTTTGCTGCCTTTCTGGTGCTCCTGAAATTAAATCATATGACTGATTAGCTACCCAGAAAATCAGAACTTAAGGGATATCTTCCTGCACATGGGAAAAGTTGTTTTGCTATGAAGTTTAGACCAAAATATAAACAGTTCTGGTTGTGGGTTGCCCAGTAGATTTTTAGCAGAACAGAACAAGGAAATGGGAGTGAGAATAGCAGACCAGTTCAACTCAAGAGCCAAAGGCATAGATCATCATAAACTCTCAGAATGTTCTAGTAAAAGGGATCTTAAAGAATGTCTAATCTGAGTTCTTCAGAAAACAAACTCCTTCAGGCATACAAAACAATGTTCAGAGGGACATTTGTGAAATGTGTTTATCACAAAGGGAAAAAAAAGACTTTCTGAATCCTCTCTGCCTCCATCCCAAAGTCAATAGGTCTGCTTCTAGGCCATTGTTTTCCTTCTCCTCCAGTCTGATGCATCCAGGAGTAGGTAAATGTTTCACAATTAGCTTTCCAACACTCTTAAATTTAATCTGAAATAACTGACATTTTCTCCATTGATTTCTTGAGTCTATACAGTGAACAATATAATAATCAAGACCTGAGTTATAGCATCTGCTGCTTTATGAATCATAAGTGATCATGCTGAAAATATAACAATCTGCTCTTGCTAGCCATATGAGTCGGCTCTAAAATACCTTTATGTGTATCCCAGAAATTGCTATATGTACGCTTAGTGAGATCTGAAACTATAAAATCACATACAGGACTCTGCTTCCTTCTGATTCAAATATTAAATATATGTATGTATATGTATATACATACATACATATAATCTGTGCTGATTTCAGATATCATTCAGGGAGCCATATATCTATTACTTGGGGAAAATATACATATCCACAAAGACTAATGCATGCTAAGGTTGTCCTGGCACAGCCATAGGTTAAGCAAAACCTTGGTCCCAGAGAAATGAAATTTTAGTCTTTTTTATGTACTATAATCAGAAAATTCAAATTCAAAATTTTCATTATTCCATTTGAGGGGAAGAGAAGACAAACCCTCCCCTAACACTTCCACCTCCAGAACACTTTGTCTTTATATTTTATTTAGTCTAAACAATGGCTGAGATTTTTAAAAGAGTACAATAAACTACAAAACTACAAGGTGGCAGAAATACTCAAAATCTACAATATAAAAAAATGTGGCAAGATTACATTGTAATATCACAATTGCAAAATAAAGTAAAAGCATTCATGATCCTTTCTAGCCTACTAAACATTTTGATATCTTCAAACAAAAAAGTAATAGAAGTTTAAAAAAAAATAACACAGAGGCACAGGACTGGGTATCCTGTCATGTTATCTCTGGACTTCACCCATCATCCTCCTAGTCAGATAATAAGTTAGTATAAATAGTAAATTGTGGGCTATAGCAGAACATATGTGTATTAGGGAGGGGGAGGTTTGGAGGTTCCATGATGCTGGTCGGACGGGAGGATGACTGGTTCCTCTTCCTCATTCCCCACTTTTTCCCATCTCATACAAAGCTCTCTTCCATGTTCGCACACAGGAGGAAGGAGTCCACCAGCCGAGGTTTGACAAGTTGTTGGAAATCAGTGTCTTGGAGGCCTTCTGGGCAGACTGCTGCCAGCGTGCGTAAGGCAGCCTTATAGGAAAGAAAAGAAAAAAAAAAAAATTTCAAGGTGGATGAGACAGATATATAGTTGGAACCAGCTAATTGTCCATTCTGATGGGTTATTTCTCATGAATGTCATAAGTACCCCAGATTCCTGGGTTGTCCCATCTAGAAGGACCTTGGTTTCCATTCAGCTCAATTCAACAAATATTTATTATACTGTACATTGTACGGTACATATTATATCTACTGTAAGCCGGGCCCTGGATCAAGTACTGGGAATACAAGCCACAAAACAAACAAAAAAAACAAACAAACAAACAAAAATCCCTATTCTCAAGGTGTTTATATTTTATTAGGGGAAACTGCACATGCAAAAGTTAGTAAAAACAAGATATATACAAAATAAATACAAAATTGGCATGGCAGCTAGGTGACACAGGGGATAGAGTGCCAGACTTGGAATAAGAATTTTTGAATTCAAATCTGGCTTCAAACATTTGCTAGCTCTGTGATCTTGGGCAAGTCACTTAACCCTCATCTATAAAAAATGAGCTGGAAAAGGAAATGGCAAACCACTCTAGTATCTTTGCAAAGATTGGGGGTCACAAGGAGTTGGACATTTCTGAAAATGACTAAAGAACAAAACAGCCAAAATTATTTGGGCAGGATAGAGAATACCCATAAGTGAGGAAATTAGGAAAGGGCACCTGAACTGAACTTTGAAGGAAACTGGAGATTCTATGAGACAGAGGGGAGGAAAAAGAACCTTCCAGATTGGGGTGGAGGATGCACAGCCTGTGCTAACGCATGGAGATGAGAGATAATTATGTCATGTATGGATTACAGGAAATAGGTCAGTCTAGCTAGGATGTAGGATATATCAAAAAGATCAACATCTAAACAGGTTGGGAAGCAAAAATGGAGCTAGATTTTGAAGGACTTTAAGAGCCAGACAGATGACTTTGTATTTAATTCTAAGAATAAGGAGGGACTGAAGTTATATGAAAAGAGGAATGATGGGGTCAGCCCTGGCAGTGGAATGAACACTGGCCTTTGAATAATCAGGAGACCATGCTTTGAGTCCTGGTTCTGACACTGACTAGCTGGAAAACCCTAAGTGAAGCATTTCATTCCACCAGGCCTCAGTTTGTTCCTCTGTAAAGTGGGAATAATCATGTTTTTGTCCCCAGTACTTAGTCCAGTGTCCGGTGTATTGATTAATTGATTGCCGGATGGATGCATTACTTGCATCACCTACTACACAGAATTATTTCAAGGAAGGTATTTTATAAACTTTAAAAGCCTGCATCCGTATGAGTTGTTGTCCATCACCTGGTTGATTTTTGCCCAAATCAAGAGCCATGAAGCATTCCTTGATTCTTACAATTATGACCTCAGACCAAACACCGTATTTAATTTTGAATCTCTCTTAATGAACTTAGCCTGTGACACACTGTATTATTTCCCTACTTAGCTAGGAGCTCTGTGTTTATCTTCCAGAGTCTAGCTGTGTTCTTACCCCAAGGGACAGTTAATAAATGTTTGATGACTACAATGTCTTTGGTTAAGGGAATCAAGGCAGAAGGAAAGGGGCCAAAATGGTCATTGAAGAGAATAGCTGGAAAGGTTCCAAAAGGCAGAACAAAAGGCCAGGCAGCCTGTGTGACTCAGCCCCTGAGAAATGCATGCTGAGAAAACAGGCTCACTAGACCACAAGGAAGCAAAGCCCTTGATGTCACTTGGGAGGAGATTAAAAGGGAGTCTGGAATGAGGTGAGAGAAAGTGAAATCAGCAGACCTGGGTCCCTTCTGCAGCAGAAACAAAGTCCCTTCATATCACTAAACCTCAGTTTACCCATCTGGAAAATAGGAAAATTTTAACTTACTAATACCTGTTAAATATATACTAGTCCAACCAGGTAAATATTACTGAAATATCCACATGGCCACAAAGGAGGATTGTACAAAGTAGGAAATTATGGGTGCAAATGAGAGAACCAGGTAAAGGATTCTGGAGAATGCAAGAGCGTCTTCTAGGTATGGAGAATGGCCTGATGAATGACACAATTAGAAGGACTACCCTGAAAAGGAGCCAATGGTCTAGCTCAAAGGTTGATTATGGAAAGGAGGATAAACAGATAGTTAATAGCAACAGCACTTTAAAGTTTATAAAATACTTTTTTACTATCTCACTTGATTTTCACAATTATTATTGTTATTAAGGTTATTGTTATTATTTCCATTTTATAGATGAAGATGAGGATTAAATCCTATGAGGCTGGATTTAAATGCAGGTCTTCCTAACTCCAAGTCTAATAACTCATCCAAGTAAATCAAAGTTAGATTGTGGAAGGTCCTCTAAATTCCTAGAATATAATTTAGCTGTTATATTTATGCTGTCATAAGATCATATACTTAGAGCAGAAAGGAACCTTAGAGATCATTAAATCTAAATGTCTCATTTTATAGACAAGGAAATGGACACAGAAATGTCTAGTAATTAAGGTCACCTGGGTGCGTCTGAAATGGGTTTGATCCCAAGTCTTTCAAGTTTGATGTCCTTTCCTAGGGTGGGGAAGAGATGGTACCCTCAGATTGGGGAGAAACAATGGAATCAAAGACTAGGGCTTTTAAATGGGAGAAATTTTCCTCTTCTCTCCACCAAAAATAAATAAATACATACCAGTACCAACTACCCCATTCCCCTGAGCAGTGGCAGCACAGAGAAAAAGCTGGATTCTTCAGACAAAAGGCTATATCTGGTACTATAATTCTATTGGAAGGAAACAGACAGACAGACACAGACAGAGAGAAAAAGCAAAAGAGAGACAGAGACAAAGGGGGAGAGAGACAGACAGACAGACAGACTCAGAGACAGAAACAGACAGAGAGACAGGGAAAGACAGAGAGAGACAGACACAAAGGGAAAGAAAGACTGAAAGAGACAAAGACATATAGAGAGAGACAGAATGACAGAAACAGAAAGACAGATATATATAGAGAGACAGACACAGACACAGACAGAGAGAAAGAGCAAAAGAGAGACAGAGACAAAGGGAGAGAGAGAGACGGAGAAAGACAGACTCAGAGACAGAAACAGACAGAGAGACAAAGACAGAGAGAGACAGACACAAAGAGAAAGAAAGATTGAAAGAGACAAAAACAGATAAAAAAGAGACAGAATGACAGAAACAGAAAGACAGATATAGACAGAGACAGACACAGAGAAACAGAGATAGAGAGCGGCCCAGCCCTGAAAATCTAGAAGAAAGCCAAAATCTTCCACTCAAAAGGGTGGGAAAAGCAGTCCACCCACCCCCAATCCAGTCTCAAACCTAGCCTCAGAGCTAGCTGAAACTGTTCTCCCTCATGCTTAGCTACTTGACATTCAAGAGATTTTCTCCTCTGACGTCTCAGGAGCTAAAAGCATGATACCTCTGATTCTCAGGTTGAAAATACCAAGTTATCGAGCTGGACCATCAGCCACCCCGGGCATTCTTCATTAAGAAAAATCAATCCAGTCTGTGCAAGGTGACGTTACTTAGCCTGGCTAAGAGAGATGATATTTGAAAACTCTGAAGATAAATTTCAGAAAGGAAAAACAGAGGAAAGGGTTTAGCAAGCAAGACAGAGCCCCTGGCTGAGCCAAGTCAAGGATTAAGCCCATTCCCCTATTGCCTTTCATTGTATTTTACCAGTGGGGAAGACTGATCCCTTCTCCTGGCCAAACCATCCACCCTCAACAGTACTTACTGAACACCCACAATGAGTAAACCTCTGTTCTAGGTACTGAAGGGAAAGGGGATGCTGGTGAGTAAGATCCATTCCCCCAAAGAGATATGATATTGCATTTTCTTGCCTTCTTGATATAGTTATGGGACCATAGTTATGGAATATTTCATTCAATGTAAGATTTGTTTAAGTCATTGGTTAATTTTTATTCTTTTTTTTTATAAGGAATGATTCTTCAGGAGGAGGAAGAGAGAGATAAAGGGAAATGAAGATGAAGTAAAAAAACAAAACGTCAATATTTTAAAAGACTAAATCCTTAATCTAAAATATCTAAGATACTAAGCAACAGAGTACCATCAGTCTATCAATACATATTTATTAGCAATTCAGAAGACAGGAGAGAACAACAAAGCAAGAACATACTCCAGTTCCCTACCAAAAACAACACCACAAATAGAGAGAAAGTGAATAGGTAAGACTCAGGGAGGGTTCATCTGAATACCCATTGGTTGGGTTGAATGGTCAAACAAAGCTAGGTTTAAGAAGAACTGTAGAGAAGGATTTAAAGGGACATTCACCCAAACTGCAAGTTGAGATGAGAACACTAGAAGGGAAGGTTAATAATAGGGTGCAGTGACAACCCATTGAAAAGGGAACCATGATGAAATTATTTCTAGGTTTGTCTGGGAATGTAAAAATCCCTTGATCAAAGGAGCTTCCAGAGATTTGACCATCATCATCTCAACTCAGGCCTTCATTCCCTCTCTCCCAGACTCAATCCATTAATCACACAATAAGCTTTTATTAAGTGCCTACTATATGCCAGGGACTGTGCTAGATGCTGGAGATACAAGGACAATGATAAAACAGTCCCTTCCCTGCCTTCAAGAAGCTTTTATTCAATGGATGGAATATACAAATGCTATGAGAAGAAGGGACACATAGGGTACTATTGCTTAAGTGGGATGAAGGGCAAGGAAATGGGGAAGGCTTGAAATAATCCTTGAAGAATGGTCAGTTTTGATGGGTATAGAGAGAATCAGAAGCAGGGAATGTTAACAGTGTTGGGGCCCTCAAAGGATTTAAAACTGGCAATGGAGCCTGATTGAGATGCCAACCAACTATTAAAGACCATCCCATAGGAAGATGTTTTTTTCATCGAAAGAAATGGTGATGGAAAACTTGAGGCATGTGGACATGACAGTTTCTTCAAGGCAAGTGATGACATCATATGGAAGAAAATTAGTTATGTTGGATTTGGCCATGGTGGTAAACACTGGTGCATGTTGCTTTAGATGTAGATTAATGAATAGATGAATTGGAAAAATAACTAGAATTATTCAAAAGTACAGTTCTCTTCCTTGGGAAAGGTATCCCTGGAGGCCTTCAAATGGAACCCAGGAGGGAATTACTGGTTGGGAAATGGGCAAGGCTGAAAGTTGTCTGAAACACTACCTAACTCTGAGATTCTATAATTCTATTGAGGAAGTATAATCAAAACTTTTCTTAGAAATATCTTCATTGAACCAAAAAAGCCCCATACACACCAAAATATCCACAGCAACTTTCTTTGTAGTAACAAAGAATTATTAACAAATCCAATGCCCAATAATTAGGAAATGGGTGAACAAATTGTGATAGATGTAATGAAATACTACTGTACAATAGTAATGATAATTAAGCACTCAGAGAAATGTAGGGAGATAATATACTCAAAGACTACAACATAAATGGAAGGAAACAGAACTTTGATTAATTATAATGACCAGAATTGCCTTTGGAAAACAGATAAGAAAATCTCTCCCTCCCTTCTTTATGGAGGTGGAAGGGTATGGGTATGGAATTTGCCTGTTCTATCAGATTTCAGGTCAATTTTTTTTAGTTGAATTTTTGCTTAACCATTTTTTTCTTGTTCCTTTTTATTCTTTGTTAGAAGGTACAAACCTCTGGATATACTTTAAATGTAAGTTATATAAAAACAAAAACAAAGCATAAATTTTTGTCTAAAAAGGAACATGAATTTGGCAACTTGTGTAGGCTGGGTTGGAAAGGGAATCCTGGAGGCAGGATATTGACTGCTTCTCTCGACTGAACCAGCCTTCATTTTTCTCCAGGCAGCTCCTACTGGAAGTGCTCTGCCTGGTAGGATTTTGGACCAGGGTGCCATGAAAGGGATAACCTCAGAGTACATGGTGAACATGTCCTTAATAGGCAAGAAATCAACATATATGCCCCAATAAGAGCAAGCTACCCCAGGGACCTCAATCCCGAGAAGCAGCTAGCTGGAAGGCTCTAGCACCCAGGAGAGAGGAGAAAAAGGACCAAACTTTCTTCTGGGTCTCAGAGAACATGGATCAGAACACTAAAATGCTCAGAACCTCAGAATGTCAGAACTAGGAAGAGCCTTAAAAAAGCAACCAGATCAGAAATCAACACACACCCCACAAGATCAAGCTACCTCAAGGACCTCAATCCCCAGCAGCCACTAGCTGGGAGGCTCTAGCACCCAGGAGAGAGGAGAAAAAGGACCAACCTTCTTCTGGGTCTCAGTGAACATGGATCAGATCATTAAAATGCCCAGAACCTCAGGATGTCAGAACTAGGAAGAACTTTAAAAAGCAACTAGACCAAGCCTCTAATTTTATCATTAAGGAAATAGAGCCAGGGAACAGCTATGCTTTGACTGATACCAGAACCAGAGCTAATATTAGCTGATATTTACCCAGAGCTTTCAGGCTTGCAAAATGTTTTATGAACATTGTCTCGTGATCTTCACAATAACCCTCTGACGCAGGTTTTATAGATGAGAAAAATGAGGCTGAAGGCAAGCCAGGTTATACACCCAGAGTCATGTAGGTAACAAGGAAAGGAGGTGGAATATGAACTTGGGTCTTCACAATTCCCTATCCCTAAGTGCCAGTGTGAAAGCCCCATTGTATATAGAAAGACATGCATAGAATTAGAAGGAACTTTAATGGTCATCCAGTCCAACTCTTGAGTTTTACAGATGAGGAAAACTGAGGATGAGAGTGGATAGGGGACTGGCCCAAGGGGTAGCCTCTGAGCAAGAAGGAAGGTATGAGGATCTGGGGGCCAGGAACTCACCAGACATGCCACAAGCACAGAGTCACTATTGTTCCTCTCAGCTGGGACCCAGCAAAGTTCTGTAAGACGAGGCATACCTGCAATCACAAGGCACCTGTGAAGTCATAGGGCGGTCCCAGTTCCTGTAGCCCCCCACCCCCTCTTGCTCTGTTCTCTCAGTGACATTTCTGGAGTCTGCCAGACAGAGCCATGCTTTCTGTAGGGCTCAATGCCTTGGGGGCTGATCTGGTAAATGAACAAAATGAGAGATTTGTAACAATGGTCATCCCTACCCCTGAGCTTCAATTCTCTCCCGGCCCACTCCAGAAACCTCAGACTGGCTATATCTACAATCATTGACCCAAAGAGTGTCAAAGACAGAAGAAGGTACCTTAGAAACCATCTAATTTTGTTATGCGATGTTATGGGAATGCTTGTTTTATTCCATTTATTAACATTTTAAAAAGAAGAAGAAATTATCTAATTCATGGGGTTATTTGTGAGAAATAAAGAAGCTTGGTTTTTTTTTTAATTAATATTTTGGGAACTGCATTTCCTGTCTAATTTATTTCCTTTGTAATTCTAGGTATTTTATTTTATCCATTAAAAACATGATTCTGAGGGAGTTCAAAGACTCCATGAGATGATGTCAAAGGGAGGGATCCCATGACACAGAAAGGTTAAGATCTTGAATCCAGTCCAACCCTCCTGATTTCACATTTGACTAGCCTTGGGGTTACATGACCTAGACCTACATTCTTCTCCCAGCTTGGCCATTGACCATTGTCACTTCCTTATTTTCCTCAGCTACCAAGGAAAGGGGTTAGAACAGTTGATCTCTGAGGTCCCATCTGTCAAATGAGGTGGAGAAGGTAAAGACAAACTCTTTGCCAAGATCCCAAATGGGGTCACAAAGAGTCAGAAACAACTGAATGACAACACTGTGAAAAGCTTGGGGTTGGGAGTCTAGAGACCTCAATCCTGACTCCAAGTTTGTCACCAGCTTTCAACAAGTCCCTTCTTGTCTTTGGACCATCTACCGGGGCTACACTAAATCATCTTCCTTCCAGTTCTAAGATTCTAGGATCCTGTAATCAATCCCTGCCACCAGGGCTATTCCCAACCCAGATCCCTACATGACTATGAGGTCATAAGTTCCCCTGTCCCTGCCCTAAAAGGAAAAACACAAAATCTTCCCTAACTATAGGCGCAAACTTTTAGAACTTTTCCATTTTGAACCAACCAACCAACAGACTGAGAGACGGCCAGTTTATAACCTCGTCCCCCAACTTACACCCAAGTCGTATGGCTTCTCGAGCCACGTTGGTGTCCCGGCTGAGGCGAGTGAGGGTCACGGCGGCTTTCTGCTGGACTCTCTCACAGGCAGCCACCTCAGCTGGGCTCCCGGACAGCGGCTTCTCAGACAGCATTCCCATGAGGAGCTGCAGCCCTAGGATGGAAGCAGGGACAGAGTTGAAAGAGAGGATCCACCATTGGTTCCTTTCTCACTCAAAAACCAGCTGGTTCTGGTCCCATCTCTTGACAAGGGCCATGGGTGAAAGAACCTTTTTCTTTTCCATAAGATAATACATCTTCAGTAGAAAAAACCCTGGCTGGAACAGACCCAGGTATAATCTCCCCAAGTCTCAGTTTCCTTTTCTGTAAAATAAATGGGTTAAATTAAATAAATTCTGACATCCCTTCTAGCTCCAAATCTGTGATGCCCATTTTTCCCCTCTTCCACTTTACCTTTGCCTCCATGATTCTTTCAAACAAACAAACAACAACAACAAAAAAAACCCCCAAATCTTTTACATCATTTCAGGCTCAGGTCAAATGTCACCTCCTCCATGAAGCATCCCATGATCTCCCAAGCACAGACATCTCCCCTTTCTCTGACTTCCTATAACACTGTATATAATATAGTTATAAATATATTATAATTAATATAATAATAACAATAAAAATTAAAAATAATATAATAACCCAATACAAAATATAGGATTTCAAATTGTAGAAATCTTAGAAACAATCTAATCCAATCCTCCTATTTTGCAAAAAAAAATAAATTAAGGCCAGAAAGAGAAAGAAGTTTGGCTGAGATCACCCAGGGGCACGCCTCCCACTTCATGTCTCCTCAGACTGTTCCTCCTGGAACCTAAAGGCTTAGGCTATCACCCATCTATTTGAGGTATGTGAGTCATATCTGCCTAATGAGATTACTAAAGCTCTTTGAAGGTAGAAAGCAGATTCCATCCCCTTGTTCCTTCTCCATCTCCCACAGCAGGAGGCAAACTCAGAGTTCTTCCTGTTTGAAAGCTGCCTGGTTCAATTAAATAAAATTTCCTGAGCATCTCTCGAGCCCCTTCTTCATTTAAAAGAGCACAGAATGACAGAGAAAGCCTTAGGCTGGGAATTAGGGAACCCTGAGCCCAATTGGGGTAATCTCTGAGTCAGTGTAGCTGAGTAGACACAGTCACTAGGCTTGGAAGTAGGGCTCCAATATTGCCTCAGACATTAATTAGCTCCTGGGTCTGTGACCAAATGCCTGATCATAGAGGTGATGCCCACAAATTGGAAGTTATACTTAGGGTGCAAAGGTCATCTCTTTGGGGTAGTATGACAAGGACCACTGGGGTTCTTCTCCCCTTACCTTTAAAGTACTATTACCTCAATTCTAAGAAACTACAGTAAGAGATCTCATGCTATGATATCCCAAGCTATCCCATCAATCTTGGGATTGACAGCCAGCTTGGGATTGATATGAACAATTTTCAGATGAAGAAATTGAAACTATTTGTAGTCATATGAAAAGGTGCTTCAAATGCAAATTAAGACAACTCTGAGGTACCACTACACACCTGTCAGATTGGCTAAAATGACAGGAAAAGATAATAACAAATGTTGGAGGGGATGTGGGAAGGCTGGGACACTGATACATTGTTGGTGGAACTGTAAACAGATCGAACCATTCTGGAGAGCAATTTGGAGCTATGCTCAAAGAGTTATCAAACTATGCATACCTTTTGACGCAGCAGTGTTTCTACTGGGCCTATATCCCAAAGAGATCTTAGAGGAGGGAAAGGGACCCACATGTGCAAGAATGTTTGTGGCAGCCCTTTTTGTAGTGGCAAGAAACTGGAAACTGAAAGGATGCCCATCAATTGGAGAATGGCTGAATAAATTATAGTATATGAATATAATGGAATATTATTGTTCTGTAAGAAACAACCAGCAGGATGATTTCAGAGAGGCCTGGAGAGACTTACATGAACTGATGCTGAGTGAAATGAGCAGAACCAGGAGATCATCATACACAGCAACAACAAGACTATACAATGATCAATTCTGATGGACATGGCTCTCTTCAACAATGGAACGTTTCAAACCAGTTCCAATTGTTCAGTGAAGAAAGCCATATACACCCAGAGAGAGGGATATGAAATGTAGACCACAACATAACATTTTCATGCTCTCTATTGATGTTTGCTTGCATTGTGTTTCTTTCTCTGAGTTTTTTTCTTGTAGATACGATTTTTCTTGCACAAAAATGATGTGTGGAAATATGTATACATATATTCTATTTGTCAAGTATTTTAACATAATTAGCATGTAGTGGATATCCTGCCAACTAGGGGAGGGGTGGGGAGTAGGTGGGGGGGAAATTTGTAACAGAAAGCTTTGTAAGGGTTAATGTTGAAGAATTACCCATATATATGGTTTTTGTTTTTGTTTTTGGAGATTAGGTAATATTTTATTGATATTAATTGAGAGTTCAGAATCCATAGCTATGGATTAGGACTGCTGGGACTCTTGTCTCTTTTTTTTATATATATAAAGCTTTTTATTTACAAAACATATGAGTGATTTTTCTACATTGACCTTTGCAAAAAACTTTTTTTCCCAAGCTTTTCCCCTCCTTCCCCCCACCCCCCACCCCTAGATGACAGGTAATCTAATACATGCTAAATAGGATAAATTATATGACAAATACAATACATGTATACATATCTATACAGTTATCTTACTGCACAAAAAAACATCAGATCTAGAGAGAGGAGAAAAAATAACCTAAAAAGGAAAACAAAATGCCCCATATATATGTTTTGCAAATAAAAAGTTTTAATAAAAAATCATAAAGCATGCAAAAAATAACAGTTTTAAGTGTGTATAATAAACTACACAGGATTGCAAAAGTAAAACTCACTTCAAAACATTTTTTTAAAAACAAGTTTATGAGCCTCCTTGCTAAAAGACTTCCTCACTGTCTTTTGAAACCCAAAATGTGAAAATCTTAGAAAGAGCACTAAAAGGATCATCCACTTCACTTTCCCCATGTGTGGAAACTTGTTCTCATTTTTGAAAAGTTTTGCCCTCAGAGAGTCTTAGCTAAACAAAATGGTCACTTTTCCTGTGGGAATACTTCCAGTGACAGAGAGTTTATTACCTCTTGAGGAGTTTAGTTTGTTAGAAAGGTCTTGGTTATAATTTGAAAAATAATTGTAATCTCTCTTCTATGTGAATATCCTTAAAGTGATTAATCTCTTTCCCCCAGTTCTTTCACGAAAACCTTGTATATGGCCTAATTTCCAGGCCTCTCCCCATCCTGATTACCCCTAGGACATTCCCTGGCTTCACAGTATGCCAGATGTAGCCTACCCTAAGTATTGGAGAAAAGATCTATTCCAGATACTCTTGTGCTCTAGAAACAAAACTGCTCATATTGAGACTAATATTTTTAGAAATTGCTGACTTCTTTTTTTA
>JAJPUD010000014.1:781253-811351 GCA_023553655.1 Myrmecobius fasciatus | reverse complement strand
CTAGATGGCAGGATATCCACTACATGTTAATTATGTTAAAATATTGGCAAATCGAATATATGTATACATATTTCCAAACTTATCATTGGTGTGCAAGAAAAATCTTATCTACACGAACGATATATCAGATAAAGGAAACACAATGTAAGCAAACATCAATCAAGGAGTATGAGAATGTTATGTTGTGGTCCACATTTCGCATCCCTCTCT
Source organism: Myrmecobius fasciatus (assembly GCA_023553655.1). Taxonomy (NCBI): domain Eukaryota; kingdom Metazoa; phylum Chordata; class Mammalia; order Dasyuromorphia; family Myrmecobiidae; genus Myrmecobius; species Myrmecobius fasciatus. The sequence goes on along the minus strand of JAJPUD010000014.1, from coordinate 811,141 downwards.
CTGGGTGTATATGGCTCTCTTCAGTGAACAATTGGAGGTGGTTTGAAACATTTCATTGCTGAAGAGAGCCATGTCCATCAGAATTGATCGTCATATAGTACTGTTGTTGCTGTGTATAATGATCTCCTGGTTCTGCTCATTTCACTCAGCATCAGTTCATGTATGACTTCTTTTTTTTATTAAAGCTTTTTATTTGTATAATATATGTATGGGTAGTTCCCCAGCATTGATCTTTACAAAGCTTTCCGTTACAAATTTTACCCCCAGTCCCCTCCCCTCCCCTAGATGGCAGGAAGTCCACTACATGTTAATAATGTTGAAATACTTGACAAGTTGTGCAAGAAAAATCCTATCTACAAAAAAAAAAAAGAAAATCAGAGAAAGGCAACACAATGCAAGCAAATGTCAATAGAGATCATGAAAATGTTACGTTGTGGTCCATATTTCATATCCCTCTCTCTGGGTGTATATGGTTTTCTTCAGTGAACAATTGGAACTGGTTTGAGACAATTCTTTGTTGCAGAGAGCCATGACCATCAGAATTGATCATCATGTAATACTGTTGTTGCTGTGTATGATGATCTCCTGGTTCTGCTCATTTCACAGTATCAGTTCATGCAAGTCCCTCCAGGCCTGTCTGAAATCATCCTGCTGGTCGTTTCTTACAGAGCAATAATATTCCATAACATTCATATACCATAATTTATTCAGCCACTCTCCAATTGATGGGCATCCCTTCAGTTTCCAGTTTCTAGCCACTACAAAAAGGGCTGCCACAAACATTCTTGCACATGTGGGTCCCTTTCCCTCCTCTAAGATCTCTTTGGGATATAGGCCCAGTAGAAACACTGCTGGGTCAAAGGGTATGCACAGTTTGACAACTTTTTGAGCATAGTTCCAAATTGCTCTCCAGAATGGTTGGATCCGTTCACAGTTCCACCCACAATGTATCAGTGTCCCAGTTTTCCCACATCCCCTCCAACATTCATCGTTATCTTTTCCTGTCATTTTAGCCAATCTGACAGGTGTGTAGTGGTACCTCAGAGTTGTCTTAATTTGCATTTCTCTGATCAATAGTGATTTGGAGCAACTTTTCATATGACTAGAGATGGTTTTGATTTCATCATCTGAAAATTGTCTGTTCATATCCCTTGACCACTTATCTATTGAAGAGTGGCTTGAATTCTTATATATATGAGACAATTCTCTATATATTTTAGAAATGAGGCCTTTATCAGAACCATTAAATGTAAAGATGATTTCCCAATTTGATGCTTCCCTCCTAATCTTGTCTGCATTTGTTTTATTTGTACAGAATCTTTTTAACTTAATATAATCAAAATTATCCATCTGGTGTTCAATTAGGAGTTCCAGATCTTCTTTGGACATAAATTTATTCCATCTCCACAGGTCTGAGAGATAAACTATATTATGATCCTCTAACTTGCTTACAAAGTCCCTCTTTATATCTAGATCATGAACCCATTTAGATCTTATCTTGGTATGTGGTGGCTGACTTCTTTTTTAAAACTATATAATAGCTTTTTATTTTCAATATATATACAAATATAGTTTTCAACATTCACCATTGCAAAATCTTATGTTCCAAATTTATTCTCCCTCCTTTCCCCACACCCTCTCCCCTAAACAGTAAGTAATCCAATCCATGTTAAACATGCATAATTCTTCTATACATATTTCATGCTACACAAGAAAAATCAGACCAAAAAGGAAAGAAAATGAGAAAGAAAACAAAAAGCAAGAAAACAACAACAAAAATCCTCTCTCTGGGTGCTGATGGCTCTCTTCCTCACAAAACCATTGGAACTGGCCTGAATCACTTTTCTATTGAAAAGAGCCATGTCCAACAGAATTGATGATCATATAATCTTGCTATTGCTGTGTACAATGATCTCCTGGTTCTGCTCGTTTCACTCAGCATCAATTCATGCAAGTCTCTCCAGGCCTCTCTGAAATCATCCTGCTGGTCATTTCTTACAGAGCAATAATATTCTATAACATTCATATACCATAATTTATTCAGCCATTCTCCAATTGGTGGGCATCCATTCAGTTTCCAGTTCCTTGACACTACAAAAAGGGCTGCTACAATCATTTTTGCACATGGGGGTACTTTTCCCTTTTTATGATCTCTTTGGGATAGAGGCCCAGTAGAGACACTGTTGGATCAAAGGGTACATACAGTTTGATAGCCCTTTGGACATAGTTCCATATTGCTCTCCAGAATGGTTGGATCCGTTCACAACTCCACCAACAATGTATTAGTGTCCCAGTTTTCCCATGTCCCTTCCAACATTTATCATTATCTTTTCCTGTCATTTTAGCCAATCTGAAAGGAGTGTAATGATACCTTAGAATTGTCTTAGAAATTGTTGACTTATAATATCAGTATGGGTTCTGTCTCCTTCAAGCTACTTATTTAGCTTTCAAACCCTGACCTCTTTTTAACTATAGGTAGCCAGATACCTCTTTGGCCCCAGCCCTCATCCCTGTGAGGGAAGGCTTCACATGGGTGTTTCTCCCTTCCCAGCCTTCAATTCAGAGCACAAAAACACACCAAATTCTTTCCCTAGTCTGACCATAGACATAGAAGATACATACCATCCTCCTGTATTATGTCTGAAGCACATTGTTCCAAGACGGACATGTTTGCCAATATTGTCACAATCTAGAAGAAAGAACATTGTCTTAGAAAGTGAATTACATAATGCAAAAGTCCTTCCCATTTGGGATGAAAGAGTCTTTCATCTAATATATGGCTCTGTGTTTACCACTTGCCCAGGCATTTAACAAAAATGCTTCCTTCAGTCAATGTGGTATTCCATTATCTCACAGCATTTCCATGATGACAGGTTTCCATTTATCGGGTCCAATTAATAGCTTCCATTTATTTTTTCTAATAATTGTTTTATTTTTTTCTAATTAGATATGTCATTTGCTTTTTAAAAACACATTTCTTCATGAATCGTGTTTGGAGAGAAAAATCATAACAAAAGGGAAAAACCACAAGAGAAGAAAAAACAGAAGAAGAAAAAAAGTGAACATAGCATGTGTTGATTTACATTCAACCTCCATAGTTCTCTTTCTGGATGCAGATGGCATTTTCTATCATATAGTTTATTGAGATTGCCTTGGATTGTTGAACTGCTGAGAAGAGCCAAGTCTTTCATACTTGATCAACACACAATCTTGCAATTACTGTGTACAATGTGTTCCTGGTTCTTCTTGTTTCACTCAGCCTCAGTTTGGGTAAATCTTTCCAAACCTTTCTAAAATCAGCTTGTTCATCATTTTTTATAGAATAATAATATTCTATTACTTTCATATACTATAACTTCTTCAGTCATCCCCCCAATTGATAGGCATATACTCATTTTCCAATTCTTTGCCACCACCAAAAGAATTGTTACAAATATTTTTGCACATGTGGATTCTTTTCCCTTTTTTTATAATTTCCTTGTAAAGGAAGTTATGACGGTCAAAGGATATACACTGTTTTATAGCCCTTTGGGCAGAGTTCCAAATTGTTCTCCAGAACTTTTGAATCATTTCACAATTTAATTTTTAAATGAATTTTATTTCATTTTATTTTATTGCTTTTTGCTGAGGCAATTGGGGTTAAGTGACTTGCCCAGGGTCACACAGCTAGGAAGTATCTGAGACCAAATTTGAATTCAGATCCTCCTGACTTCAGGGCTAGTGCTCTATCCACTGCACCACCTAGCTGCCCCTTAAATGAATTTTAAAAAAAGAAAAACCAAAAATAATCCATGCGAGGGGAAAAAAGAAAATAAATTTAAAATGTTAATATTAATAATAAGTAGAATTTATTCAGTGTTCTATATGTGGTATCTTATTTAATTCTCACAAAACCCTAGCACATAGATACCATAATTATCCCCTTTTTAAAGATAAGGAAACTTAAGGCTGAGAGTGGTTAATTTATTTTACCTGAGTCACTAAGTACATTTCTAAATCAGGATTTAACTCAAGTCTTCCTGATTCCAAGTCTAGTGCTCTTATTTACTAGACCAACTCTTAGTTCTGCCATCTGCCTTCAAGCAGAACAAATAAAATCCTTCTTCCCCAAGATATATAGGATGTCCCCAAAGTTTTAATGTAGTTTGAAACCTTAATAGCTTAAATAGCAATTATATCATAATCATCATTATTATTGTTATTATTATAGCTTAAATAACTTTTTTTTAAATTGCACTATCAAATACTTGAAGACACCTAACACATTCCCAATCCTTTCACCATTCCTCCTACTTCTATCTATGATCCTGACTTGTATTCCATCTCCACATCTAACATTTCAGATTGTGCTATAGACAGATACCTTTCCTGCCTCATTAAAGTACCTGCAGGTATCATATTTTCAACCAAACCAGCTTTGCTTGTAATTAGATCTTTAAGTATTTCAATCCATTTGCAGCCTATTGGGAAAGAAACCAGAGACACTAAGAAAATATCAAACCTCCCCTCCGGTAAACAATATTGATTACTAAGATGGAGATCAGTTACCATTCATTTGGATCAGAAGGACAAAGTGACTCATTTCCCCCAGCCTACTCACTGCCCATAAGCTCTCTGCGCTCTATGTGTGATGGGGAGCCAAAGTCCTTTGTCATACAGACCAAATGAATGAGCAATAGACAGTGATAGATTCTTTGAAAATGGATGCTTCATTCACACTTCCGTTTTCTATTAGGTAGTAAGTGTTAGCGGCCTTGGAGCCACATCAGATTGAATTAGACCCTGTTAATGAAAACCACTGCCCTTTGGCAGAGACCATATCCCATGTGGTTTTCACAGGTTTAAGTGGAGGATTCAGTTTGTCACAATCTGAATAATCATACATCCCTTCTCACTTTGATTTTGGTTCTCAAATGCCTAGTTTGATTTTTCTGCTTTGGAAACCCTTCTGCGGCTGAGACATTAGGAATCCATCAATCTGGAGCCATTTCAGAGACAGCTTTGACTTTTTTCCTTGTGAACTAGGAAGGGCCAAGCAGAAAAGGGGATGGACTGGAAGCAAAGACAAGGAAAACGATGGGGAAAGAGAGAAGGAGCCATGGTCCATTGCTGATAATGAGACTCGGACTCCTTGATATCTACTTCTCCAGATCAGGAGGTAAATAAATCCTTGCTGGTTGACACATTAATTGATCCCATGAGGCGGAGGTCAACACATCTCCATGTGGTGTTGTCAGATTTTTCTGCAACCTGTCCTTCTGATCCATCAGCACTGCTTATAGTGTGTTTGCTCAGCTAGCTCCCGGGGCATACAAAAGAACAGGTGTAAGCAGACAGCGATGGGAAATGGACTGATCAGATGGAGTGGAAAATGTCCCAGCAAACAAGTCCTGGCAGCCCAGAGCTTTGCTGGATCCTGATCCTAGCCATGTTCTTATACGCAGAGAATTTTGACCTTGTTTGTGGAGGAAATAGAAAAATCACTGACGAGCATCTGGACTAGAGAGTTGGATTCTAATTCTGATTCATGACTCAGGCAAATTGATTCACCTGTGTGGGTCTCAGTTTCCTCCCTTTCACTAAGAGAAAGTTGGACTGGCAAGATTTCAAAATTCCCTCCTTGTCCTTGTAATCTGTGATTTCTATGATTCATTGAGTTCAGAACTGTCAGGGATCTAGTCCTTCCTCCTTGTTTGACAGAAGGGGAAACTGAGATCCACAGAGCTTAAAACAACCTGTCTGAGATGTAATCACTAGTACGCAGCAAAACTGGGATTCCCCCTGCCTCCATATCCAGGCCTTTTTCCACCCTACCCCACCATTGCCCCTAAATATATACTCCCATTATCTTCCCAGTCGTTAAATCTGGCTAAATATGAGCTTTGGGTTTGGTTCCATTATCTTCTTTGTCCTTTCCCACCTGGAATCCAGTCAGCCTTTTAGCCTGGGATTCTGCCTTGCCATGGAGCCTTCTTTCAGTGACGGCCTCATTCATTCCCATAACCCACTCCATCGATAAACAGCTCCCCATGCTCCATGAGACACAGAGTGCGGACCTGCATCTCACCTTGCTAAGTTCAATCAGCCAAGGAAAATGACCTTGACGTTGTTCTGACATGGACCAGCTTGCCTAACCGACCGTTATCAGATCGGCTGGTCTTTAAGCACCTGTGACAAATAATTTCAGTGGGGATGACTCTGAGGAGACCGAAGAGATTTTTCAAGTTTTCTCTCTTCTTTATGAGTTCTCCCAGATCTAGAATCTGCATCAGTAGCCTTCGGTAGCAAGGGTAGTGTTTGAGCTTCATTGTCCCCAGCAGCACATTTCTCACAGATATCACATCAAGGTTTGCAGAGTAGTTCTCCTTTATTATCTCATTTGATCTTCACAAAGCTCTGAGGGCAGGGGTTAGCTGACTTGTCCAGAGTCTCACAGCTAGTGATTGTCTGAGGCAGGTTTAAAGCAGGGGTTTCCCAACTCTAGTCACCATACTACCTAGCTGCTACCTAGCATAATATGGAGAAGAGCTCTGGGCTAGGAGTCCTGGGACCATGCTTCTAATTCAAACCCAGCCACTAACTCATTAGGTGTGTTTGTTCAGGGGCAGGGGGGATGGAACTCTTTGAGACAGGTTCTAGTTTAATGCAGAGAGAGAGAAAGAAACAGAGAGAGACAGAGACAGAGACAGAAGGAAGGAGGGAGAGAGGGAGGGAGGGAGAGAGGGAGAGAGGGAGGGAGAGAGAGAGAAAGGAAGGGAGGGAGGGAGGAAGAGATAGAGACAGAGGAAGGGAGGGAGGGAGATAGAGGGAGGGAAAGAGATGAAGGGAAGGAAGGAGGCAGAGGGAGAGAGAGGGAGGGAGGAAAAGAGGGGGAGAGAGAGAAGGAGGGAAGGGGAGAGAGGGAGGGAAGGAGACAGACACAGACAGATACAGACAGAGAGAAACAGAGGGAGTGTGGATGTTAGTGATCACAAAGCTGAGCCCCACTGGGGTATCTTCAGAGAATCCCTACAGACTTAAGACACTGAAAACACACCCCAGCACGGTTCAGTCAGTAATACAGGATAGTATCTCTGCCCCTTTCTACTGAAATAAAAAATAAAAAACACCTCAGAGGAAGAAGTGCCAAAATGGCAAAACCTCTGAGAGAAACTGAGGCAGGTGGCAAATTGATTCCCCCTACCCTCACACATCAGTCCTAGGGGTTAGGATGAGGGTATTAAGGAAGCTTGGGGTGGGAGGTGCTGGTTCCATAGCCACAAGGTGGCAGTTGAACCAGCTGACCTCCCTGCTCCTTTGCAGGTTTCTGACTCAGCCTGCATCCTCTCCATCATTCTGGAGCACTCAGGGGAAGTGGCTCCATCTGCTCTGGCTCTGGGGCAGGGAAGGAAGCTGATAAAGAGTGATGTAGGGAAAGTGAGGGCAGCTCTAAGTAGGAGAGCCCTTTGAAAAGAGTGAGTTTGAACAAGGACAATGAATAAACCCAGTACCCTGGTTCTAATGGTCCATGTTTCTACTGGGCTCTTGTGTTTCCTAAATGACTTTCTCCATGCAACAATAGGAGAGATTTGCACAGGTGGATAATAGGAGATGTATAATTGTACACGTATATAATAGGAGAGGTGTGCACAGGGGTATAATAGGAAAGGGGTGCACAGGTGTATAATAGGAGAGAGGTGCATATGTGTATAATAGGAGAGGGGTACACAGGTGTATAATAGGAGAGGTGTGCACAGCTGTATAATAGGAGAGGGGTGCATGTGTGTATAATAGGAGAGGGGTGCATAGATGTATAAAAGGAGAGGGGTACATGTGTGTATAATAGGAGAGGGGTGCATAGGTGTATAAAAGGAGAGGGGTGCACAAGTGTATAATAGGAGAGGGGTACATGTGTGTATAATAGGAGAGGGGTATAAATGTGTATAATAGGATAGGGTATAATAGGATGTGTGTATAATAGGAGAGGTGTGCAAAGGCATATAACAGGAGAGGGGTGCATTCATATAATAGGAGAGGTCTGCACGTCTGTATAATAGTAGAGATGTTCATGCCTCAATACCATTTTGCAAAGAAGGAAACTGAGTCTCAGAGAAGTTCAATGTCTTGCTAAAGTCACACAGCAAGTCTGCAGGGATTCAAACATGGATCCTTTGACTCCAAGTGCAAATGTCCTTTTATTCTGGTACTGAAGAGAGATAAGGGGGAAAAGGTCCATGCAGAATTCAGCATCACTAGTAGGAAGGATGCTGCCAGACGGGCCCCAGATGGGGGCCTTGAGGCTGTCCCCTAGTAGGGATTATTGTAGGGCTTGAAAGACCAAGATGGCTAAATACACACACACACACACACACACACACACACACACACACACACACACTGCCTAAAATACCAAGCAGTAAAATATTTGAGGAACTTACTAGAGGTGGAGGATGATTAAGATGGGGGCAACAAAAAGAATCCTGCACCTTGAGCCAAAAGACATAAAGCAGTCCTGCCTCCATCAATTACTATCTGTGACTTTGGACGAGCAAATTTGCTTCATGAAGCCTGGGCTTCTCTGCAAAATAGGACTGAGACCTGCCATAGCTACCTCAGAGGGTTGTTATGAGAACCAGAGAAGAAAATGGAAGAGGAAGGACTCTGAAAACTGGAAAGCTCTGTCTAGATGAAAGGATTGGTATTGCAGCAGATACTTCCTCCTCTGTTCCCATGACAACCCCCGGACCAGGATATCATTAACACTCAGAACTCTGAGAATCCCTACCCTCATGTCCAACAGAAGCAAATGAAAACAATCAAGTTTCTGGTTCTGGGGGGTGGGGGTACAACTGCTACTGGGAGAGGTACTGGAGACAATCCCTGGGTGCAAATGCCTGGTCAGCCTTAACATAGCCAAGATAGGATGAGAGAGAGAGAGAGAGAGAGAGAGAGAGAGAGAGAGAGAGAGAGAGAGAGAGAGAGAGAGAGAGAGGGAGAGGGAGGGAGGTGGGAGGAAGGGAAAGAGAGGGAGAAAGGATAGAGAAAGAGCGAGACAGAGACACAGAGAGACAGAGACAGAGAGAAAGAGGGAGAGAGGGAGAGACAGAGACACAAAGAGACAGAGAGATGGAGAGGAGGAGGGAGAGAGGGAGGGAGGGAGACAGTTAAGCCTTTTGGAACCAAGTAGAACAAATATATTAATATAATTGTTATGACTATGTGAACCTGCAAAGTCTATTCTCTTCTGGGGGCCACAATAAAATAAAGAAGTTGGATTAGATGATCTATAAAGTACCTTCAAATTCTAAATACCATGAGAGGAGAGAGACCTTTTCTTTGGGGAATGGGAGTGAAAGGATATTACTTATGTGGAGGTCTGCTTAGGATGTCAAAAGTTCTGTATATGTTTCTGGTTAGTTCAGAAAAAATTCAGCAAAAAAATATTCATTGTTATAATGATTAGTTCTATCATTTGGGGACAGGGAATATATTGGAAAATGCAGGTGGTATAAGAACAAAAGATAAATACAAGTTTGGTTTTTGGTGGGGTTTTTTTTTATGATTGAAGGAGAGTTAACTCCAGCCAGATGGGATTTCCTAGACAATAAGGAAGCTAGAAGAGGAGAGGTGAATCCTGATGGATTTCCAGAGCCTGAACTTTGTTACCCAGCATTCTATTGACCAAAGCTCCCTTTTAATTGGTTCTTCTGTCCATCTACAATAAAATAATAACTGATGATTTAATTAAAGATTCCGAGTAACTCCAAAGCTCCTTCTGAAGCATTGGAGAAAAATTCTGTTATGATTGTGAAACTCACAATTTTCAGGTGTGTCCATGATCCACTGAGGGTATCCTTGGCAGTGATACTGGAGTGGTTTGCCATTTCCTACTCCAGCCCATTGTATAAATGAGGTAACTGAGGCAAACAAGGTTATGTGACTTGCCCAGAATCACACAATTAGTGTCTGAGGCCAGATTTGAAATTATAAGGATGAATCTTGCTTAGTCCAAGCCCAGCAAAAATCTACTGCACCAGCTAGCTGCTTTATATTTTATTCCATTTTATGAATGGAAGGGAAAAAACTTAGAAGCATAAAATGTTAGAAGGAATTCTAGTATTAGCTAGTCTAACCTCATATCTGATCTATTTACATGGAGATCTGATCTCATCATCTAATTGAAAAACAGTCAGATCCACAGTGGGGATGATTACCATGCTCACACAAGTGTAGAACCTGCAAAGATAGTTTGGGATCAGAACCCCATAACTTCAAGTATAGTGTACATTAATTGCTTCCCTAAGTTCTTCAAAGGTGATAGTCCCTATAAGGTACCATATACAGTTTCTCTCTGCTTTTCAGGATTGTTGATTTAAGCAGATCATTTCCCATCCATGCAAAATAAGGGGGTGGGGGACAAAATTTATTGAGATACTTGAACTCTTTTTCCAATGCCCACCACTGGCTCAGGAAAGCATGGGTACTGACTCTGTAGTGAAAATCTAAGACTACCCAGCCTTCTTCAGGGATTCTTCTCTGGGTTCTGTAACCTTCAGGAGTAACTATTTCCTATACATATAGAGACATTGTGGTATGGTGGAAATTACTGGATTGGAATTTCCAAAGCAGAAGCAGAGATTATTTTTGCTTTTATTTTTATTCTCCAGTGATTAGCATAATATCTAACATATAGTAAGCAATTAATATCTGTTGATTGAATGATATCCTGTATCTGTTCACTAATTTGCTAAAAGACTTTATTCCAGTTCCTTAATCTAGTTTCAGTTTCCTCTTCTGTAAAATAAAGATACTGTATGGAAAAGTTTTACATGAGACAAATATAGCCTGATTGCTTACTGTCTGAGAGACAGAGGAGGAACAAAATTTGGAATTCAAAATTGTTTTAACATATAATTGGGGGGAAATAAATATGCTTTTAAAAGATTATTTTATTCTAATACATTAATAAAACTAAAAAAATTAATAAAACTTTGTTAGTGGGTTTTTTTTAAAGAAAATATTGAAACACAGACTATGGGCCAGCCAGTTTTCCATAATGGTTGTCAAAATGTGATCTGGGGACCTCATGAGGTCTTCAAGGTTAAAACTATTTTCATAATGATGCTAAGATATTTCAATTTCTAATACAGTAAACATCAATAGATACAACCCAAATGAACACAAGCTATTGAAGGTTTTCAATAATTTTTAAGAGTATAAAGAGGTCCAGGGGCAGCTAGGTGGCGCAGTGGATAGATCAACAGCCCTAAAGTCAGGAGGACCTGAGTTCAAATCTGGTCTCAGACACTTCCTAGCTGTGTGACCCTGGGCAAGTCACTTAACTTCAATTGCCTCAGCAAAAAAAAAAAAAAAAAAAAAGTATAAAGGGGTCCTGATGCCCAAAAGTTTGAGAACTACTAACACAGATAAATACTTCTGCAGTTAGCCTTGGGTTTAACTCCTGATGTGGCCACTGATTTGCTGTGTCAAAGTGTCTCCTTGCCAGATGGCAGTTCTCTGGCCTTGTGAGCTAAAAAACAAGTCTCTGTCACTTAACTAACTCCGCATGAGCCTTAATTTGCTCTTTTTTTTTAAAAGAGGCTAGCTAGATCAAAGGTTTCTGTGTTGTTTCTGTGTCACACCCTTTAGCTAGCTGCTTAAACATGTAGAATTCTCAGAATTTTAAGTGTAAAAAATAAAATACAAAGGATTCCAAAAGAAATAAAAAATATCAAAATCATTCTCAAAATATTTTTTTCTTTTTTTTTTTTTTTTTCTAAGGCAATTGGGGTTAAGTGACTTGCCCAGGGTCACACAGCTAGGGAATGTTAAGTGTCTGAGACCACATTTGAACTCAGGTCCTCCTGACTTCAGGGCTGGTGCTCTATCCACTGCGCCACCTAGCTGCCCCATCAAAATATTTTTAAAACAAGTTCACTGGAGCAGCTTAGTGCGATGGAGAGAGATCCAGATCTGGAATCAGGAGGATCTGAGTTCAGATTTGACCTCAGACACTTAGTAGCTGTGTGACCCTCTGCAAATCACTTAACACTGATTATCTCCAAAAAAAATTTAAGTAATAAAATAAAGTAAAAATCCACAGAACTCAGGTTAAAACTTCTGGACTAGTTTACCTCCAGTAACCCTCTCAGCTCTATAAATCTGTGTTCTATCCTCTGAAGATGCTCTAAACCCAAGAATCCTTTGATTTATCTGGGAATACATCCTGTCCTGGAGGAGCTCCTTCCTCTTGTCCTACCTTGGCCAGAAGGCAGGGTGAAGAGGCCCCAGCCCCCACCCTCTTAGCCTGGCCCAATATGTCTTCCAGAGATGCATCAGTGAATGTGACAGGTAAGAGGGGACCCACCTGGAGGAGCGCCCTATTTCATTTTAAGTATATAGATCCCTGCTAGGTAAGAGATTCATTGCCGGAAGGCTCACGAAGTGTTTAATCTCTTAAGTGTCTGAGGGGATAGAAAAACATTTGCCCAGTAATTTATCTTCCTTGTCTTCCTCTGAGACTCCTGTCCACGAATGTGGTTGGTGGCTGCTTGCTCTGCTGAATTGATTCTGCAATTGTTTCCTAAATGGATGTCCAGTCCCTAATCTAAGAGGAAAATAGTTATAGATGGGAGAGGGAGAGAAGGAAAGAAAGGGGGAGAGAGGCAGAAAAAGAGAGACGCAGAGGAAGGGAGGGAGAAAAGGAAGAGAGACAGAGACAGAAAGGGAGAGGAAAAGAGACAAACAGAGAGGGAGAGACAGAGAGAGGGACAGAAACAAAGAGACACAGAGACACAGAGACAGAGGGGGGAGAAGGAGGAAGATAAGGAAAGAAAAGAAAGAGAGAAAGGAAAAGAGAAAAAGACAGGGACAAAGAGCGGAAGGGAAGGAGGGAAAAAGGGAAAGAAGGGAGAGAAAAAGGAATAAAGGGAAAGAGACAGAGATAGAATCAGATTCAGAGAGACAAAGAAGAAGGAGGGGAGAAAAAGAAAAGAGAGAGAGAGAGACAGAAACAGAGAGAGAGACAGAGACAAAGAAAAAGAGAGAGACAGAGACAAATGGGGGAGAATGAGGGAGAGAAGGAAAGAAGAGAAAGGAAAAGAGAAAAAGACAGGGACAGAGAGGGGAGGGGGAAAGAGGGAGAGAGGGAAAGAAGAGAGAGAGAGAAAGAGATAAAGGGGGAAAAGACAAAGATAGAGACAGAGACAGAGAGAAAGAGAGGAAGAGAGAGAGAGAGGAATAGGAGGAAGGGAAAGAGAGAAGGAAGAAAAAAGGGAGAGAAAGAAGGACAGAGAGAGGAATACCTGGCAGTCAGTAGGTACTATATAAATATTAATTATTATTATAGAATTTAAAGCTGAAAGACTTTACAGATTATCAAGTTCAAATCCCTCATTTTACATAAAAGGAAACTGAGGCCTAGAGAGGAATAGAGCCCTGCCTCTCTAGGAAGAGGCTGAGTCAAGCCTTGAATCTTGATCCTCCCAATCCAATCTTGTTAATTCAGGACCAACCCCAGCTCTGCTATTTATAAGTTATGTGGTGCTGAATAAGTCACATGTTGCTGAATAAGTCACTTCCCTCCTTAGAGTTATTCAGTCAGTCAACAATCAATAAGCATTTGTTAAGCACTTACTCTGTGCCAGGAATTTTGCAAAGTGCCAGGGATACAAAGAATGGCAAAAATAAAAATAAAAATCAGTTCCTGCCCTCCAAGAGCTTATGTTCTATAAGTCCATAAAATTAATATAGCCTGCTGAATTTTGGTTCCCCTTCATGTGCACATTTGCTGTCTCCTAGGCCCTTTTGATCTTACCTCCCAAACCACTGGTTTGTGTGAGTACTGAGGAAAGAATTCTCTCCTCCTTCCAACAAGGGACCTTTGTGCATACATGGTACAGCCAAGATGGTCTTTGTGACTAAAGGGACCCTCATCGCTGGTGGTCCATGTCCCCACCCAGCCAATGCAGCATTACCATGGAATCAGTGACCCTCAGTAATCTGGACTCTCCAACCATGGCTGACCCTGGTCTGGCGACCCCATTCACTTTGATGGATGTGATGAGATCTTTTATGTCAGACCTCTACCCAAAGTCAAAAAGCAGTGCTTGCGGTTTAATGGAAAGAGTGCTGAACTTGGAGCCAGACTGTCTGTGTTTTCTTACATGCCTCTGTTGCCTTAGTTTCCCTATCTGTAAAAAGAACATTATCTATAAAAAGAATATCTACCTAAGCAGGCTGTTGTGACAAAAGCACTTTTAAACCTGAAAGCAATATAGAAATATTAGTTATTCTTCTTGGGGTGCTGATTCCATCCTAGGAATATTGAAAATAGGGATGTGGGGATTTAAACAGGTGTTTACCTAGGGAAGATAGTCCATTTAGAACTGGGAGGGTCCAACTCCCTCATTTTACAGCCAAGGAAACTGAGGCCCAATAAGTTAAATCACTTGCCCAAGATCACATCATCTCTGATGGCAAATACTCCATTTACAAACCAAATGTTGTTTGGGGTCATTTCCTAAAGCCAGATACTTGTGGCTCCCTGAATAACTTCTGTACATAAGGAGTCTAGGAGAGTGTAAATTGGATGGGCAAGGAATGGGATCAGGGAGCAGAGAGGAGGCCATCCAGAGAGAAAGTCACAGAAAGTCTTACATAAGTTGCATCCAAGGTGGAAACTCACCCGGGGGGGGGGAACACAATCAGAAGGTAAAAAGGCACCAAGCATCTCAAAGGAGGAGAAAGGCTCAGTTCTGAAGTCCAGCAAAGAGAGAGGCTATCCAGGAATGCAGATCCTCTTGGAGGAAATGGCCAGAAGGGAGAGGAGAGACCAGAGACAAGAGGCAGACATCTGAAAAGGAGAAGGCAAGAAAGCAGGGAAAGAGGGAGGAAAAAGGCTTCCTAGCTGTTTCATAGTCTATGAGGTTGAAGGGACCCTGAGAATCCAGGTGTCATCATTCCTGTCATTCACAACATAGTTTTATTGCACTTTGTAGTTTGTTTGTGATTATTTACAGGGTTCCTTGAGGCTCACTCCAAATAGCCAAAACTTAATATTATAGGCAAACCATTAAGCACTGGAAATTCCTTTGAGAACAACACATCATCAGTGTCAGTAATTCATAAAATTCTCTCCTCCATAGTTTAGACATGGTAATTCACAGAGCAACTCACAGCACTTCACAGTTAGTTGAGGATTACCCACAAGGTTCTCTAGAATAGACTGTACCTTAATCTTTTCCTACATCTCCTTTCCCAGGACACGAAAAATTGAGAGCATTACTTAGCCTAAAGGTTTTGTCTGCCATCAGCAAATCTATACAGATAGACATTAGCTAAATTATGTTCCAAAATCAAGTAGTTTCTTCCTCACCATGACCCCATTTCTACCCTGCTCAGCTTCAGAGAATCACAGAATAACAAAATTGGAGTATTCCCATCCCCAGTGATTGAAATAAGCACAACTAGCTAGGTAATGACAGGCTAGAACAGCATCTCTTTCTATTCCCTCAGAGTATCCTGATTGAATTAAACTTGGTCTGTCATGAATTCTAGTTCTGGTTCTGACACTAATTTGCAATGTGACACTGCTGAACTGTACTCCTAGGTCTTCTGCTCTTCAACAATGTCATCTATAAAATGGTGGTAACAATACTAATGCTTCCATAACAATTCTAGGGTTGTGAGGAAATCACAAACTTAAGATGCTCTTGGAATATCAATGGCTCCCACTGCCATCATTCTAATTGTCATTATCCCTGATTTAGATAAGACACTTCAATCTCTGTAGACCTCAGTTTCCTCATCTGTTAAATGGAGAAAAGGAAACTAGATACACTTTATGGTCTCTTACAGATCCAAATTTATGTTCTGTGTTTTAAATATGCCTAATCTCCTTCTCAGGGCTGGATCAGAGATCAAAGGAGGTAATGGCTGGGAAAGAGCTTCATAAACCAGGAGATATTATGCAGATGAACAGGCTCATCATACAAGAGGGAAGCTGAGAGGTCAACCCAGGCTGTGCAGGCAATGATGGGTTTCCACAGACAAGGGATAGAGGAGAGACAGAGGAAGGAGGCAATTTCCTTTGATAACTACAGAGCCTGAAAGTGTGACACACTCCTTAATCCAAGTCGTTCTTCACTGGCCACATACACAGATAAAGGGACTAGCTTTCAATGAGGGTCCCTGACTACCCCATGTCTCCTCTCCCCTAAGCCCCAACCTGCCCAAGTGGGTTTGAAATTCTGTTATCAGAGCCTCCCACCAACAATCTCATAGGAAGATTTTCCTCTCTCAAGCTGAAATCTGCCTCAAAGCAACTTCCAACTCATTGATTATAATTTGATCCAGTAGAACAAGATAGCTAAATTCTCCTTCCATCTGACAGTCCTGCAAGTTTTTGAAGGCACAGGCAGTAGCTTCCCTATTTGCCTTCCTAGCTTTCCCTTCTCCCTCCCTAGCATCTCCATGTTCCTTCCACCCCAAGTCTTTCTCTTCTGAATACAGACTAGCTAGTCGGTGAGTTCTTTCTAAAGTGTCTTGCCCAGAATTGAGCACAAGACTCCAGCTGTGGTCAAACTAAGGCAGAAGAGAGCAGGGCCGTTGCAGCCTTCATTTTGAACATTAGACTTTTCTTAGAGAAGCCTAAGATCCCATCACTCTTTTTTCCACCACTGTGCTACTCTGTTCATCTCTATTGATTTTAAAGCACACTGAAAGAACTAGGCCTTTTTTCACATCAATTATTACCTCCCTCCTTCTGCAGATAATCTTTGCTGGCTCCCCTTAATGCAAGAGCCTTCCCTCTGCTAGTATTCTCATATATGTGTATGTATGCACATATATACTTATCTATTATATATATATGCACAGATATACATACATACACACATATATCTTATTTGTACATGGTTGTTTGAACATCATCTCACCCATAAGATTACAAGCTCCTTGAGAAGAGATTATCTTTGTATCTTCAATTTTATCACACAGTAGGTGCACAATAAATGTTTGTTATTATTGTCATTGATCCCTTTCTCATTTTGTACTTGTGCAGTTGATGTCTTGAACACAAATGTAGGACATTACTTTTACCTCTTTGTCAAATTTCATTTTATATGATTTGGTCCATTATTCTAATTTCCGATTCTGTCATCCAAAACATTAGCCTTCCCTTCCTACTCTGTGGGAATTGGGTAACTGATGAAGTTTGGCGCAGTCATCACCCAGTGCTTCCAGTGTCATAAACATTTAGCATGTTCATTGCATGTTATTGCTGAATTGATAAGATCACTGGTTGATCACCAGAGCTTCCATAGTCAGGAAGTCCTTCTTGACCCATTATGATTATTGCCAACTACTTCTCCCACTTCTTCAATAATCAAGGCGACTCCCTCTGTGGGCCTTCTTTATGCAGGTAAGCTCACCTGGTCTCGTGTGTAGGGTGTGTCCACTCTCTGCTTATCAGCACAGGCTTCTAGGAGGATGCGCATGGCATTCAACTGCAGAAGCATCTCACAGGCCATAGTGTCAAAAAAAGTGATGTTGGCAAGGGCTGCAGAAGCCAGGAGGAAGACTTCGCCAGATGAGGCCTCTTGGCACAGTTCTGGGGGCAGGGATAGAGCTTGGATTAGAAGGAGACATTATCCCTTCGGGTCTGATTCCAAAAAGTCCCTCTGTGGGAGGAATCTACAAGAACCTACAATTCAAACAGAACCAGCACATCAAGGACTTGAAGGGCCATCTCTGCTCTTCTCCTTGCTATGCCATCTTCCATCTAGGTTCATTCACCTAGACATGAATGACCTACTATCACCGGCAGGCACTGAGTGGCCAGATTGGCTCATGCCATAGCATATATCAGGTGGTCTGGCTGAGGCAGGAGTTAGCTTTCTCTCTTATGCCGTTATTTTGTTTGCCTCGTATTCGGCCCTATACCTTGCATCCCTCTCCCAGATCTACGTATCCACTAGCTCCAGATTACCTTTTGACGATGGGTTTCTGACATGACTCCAACTTAACCACAACATTTCTAGGGAATTTTTGGGTTTAACTCATCTGGTATAGTATATACCAATGGGGTCACAGGAGTAATTAATCAACACATTGAAATATAAGCAACTGAAGAGGGAAGAAGCTACTATCTGTGCCTTGATGACCCTCAATTCCCCAATATGGTTAGAGCCTTGAAGGTCCTTCTCCTCCAAGTTTCTTAACTTTTATTCCAAGTGTTAATCCCCACTCTTCTCCCTGCTCCACTGTATCCAGGCTCACCATCTTAATAGGAATGTTTTGGGCATTGTGGTACAGATAAAAGAGATCCAAATTCTTTTTTGTTTGTTTTTAGAAGTGGTCGAGGTTAGTGATTTGTCCAGGATCTGAGGTCACATTTGAACTCTGGTCCTCTTGACTCTTAGGCTGGTGTTCTATCTACCACTCTATCTAATTACTCCCAAATCTGAATTCTGGTGTTAGATCTGCCATCAAATATTACAGGGATCTTGAGCAGGTTCCCCCCCCATCCTCTTTGTGACTCAGTTTTCCAATTTGTAAAGGAAGAATTTGGTTCAGTTGGTTTCTAAGGGTTTCTAACTCTGACAAATTTTGAATTACTCTAAAGCAGGAATCCAGAGTTAGGAGAAATTTTCCATAGTTAATGACTATTCTACTCCACTGCCCAAAGAAGTCAAGGGCTTAGTCACCTCTACTTGGTATGGAAGGAAAGAACTGCACATCTACCCCCATGCTCTATGACAACCATTTTTTCTTAGTCGGCAAACCTGTCCCCATTCTCTTGACAACCTGGCTGCTGCCACAGCAATTATTAACACAACCACCTAAGTGCCTTTTAATTTTGGCCCTCATTTATTTTAACTATGCTCTGAGTCATCCAGCCATTTAATCTCATTGTGTGTTAAGAAGATTAAATAGAGCAATCTGATGACTCACTTATAAATGTTACAAAAGAAGGAAAGAAAGAAAAAGAGAGAGAGAGATAGGAGAAAGAGAGGGAGGGAAGGAGGGAGAGAAGGAAAGAGGGAGGAAGGAAGGATGGGAGGAAAGGAAGTAAGAAAGGAATGGAGGAAGGGAAGGAAGGAAGGAAGAGAAGGAGGGGCAGAGAGAGGAAGGGAAGGGTGGAGGGAGGAATGGAGAGTGGAGGGAGGGAAGAAGGAAGGATGGAAGAGAGAGAAAAAGAAAGAAAAGGAGAGTGGGACAGATG
Organism: Myrmecobius fasciatus; assembly: GCA_023553655.1. Classification (NCBI taxonomy): domain Eukaryota; kingdom Metazoa; phylum Chordata; class Mammalia; order Dasyuromorphia; family Myrmecobiidae; genus Myrmecobius; species Myrmecobius fasciatus. The sequence continues at coordinate 791,937 of JAJPUD010000014.1, read as the reverse complement.
GAGGGAAGAAAGGAAGGGAAGGAGGAAAAAATGGAAGAGATTTTTGCCCGACTTGACTTATTTTTTTTTAGTTCTTCATCTTCTTGGTGACCAGACTGTCTACTTAATACTAGGGTAAAATTCATAGTGCTACTGTCCCAGGGGAGTTTCTGTTAAGAACTCAGGGCTTGACAGACCCTCAAGACCAAGGGAGGAAGCTGCAGAGAAAGAACAACAAAGGAAGGGGTAAACAGATAGATCTATGTCTTGACTCAAGCATTTTTCAATCTTGAATAAACTGGGAAGACTTCCATTCTTTCCACCCAGGTCTGGTCTGTGAGCATCATAGCCTCGAGCAAAAAGAATCACTCAGATTATTCTTAACCCTTACAAGTTTATTCAAGTTTATCAAATTTCAAGTCCTAGTTCAGTGACTCCCAATTTCTAGAGGGATATCTCAAAATTCTCTAAACTTATAATATACACACATAAAAATTATATATTTATTAGTACTCATGGTTTTATTGGTATTAGAAATTCTCATATGAGAAAAAAGCAGGTTGGTACAATTTTCACCTGGAAATTTATGGTCTTAAAGAGCTGGCAAGAACTCTGAGAGGTTAAAAGAGTTACAGAGTCATACAGCCAGAACTTTTCCTAAGCAGAATTTGAACAGAAGTTTCCCTAACTTCAAGACTTGTTCTCTACCTTTACCTCTTCTTGTATATGTATGTATACATATACCTCATATATCACTTTGAGGGGGGGGAGGTCAGGAAGGAGGAGAGATGGGGACAGATGGTCTTACAAAGTAAATATTGTCCAGAATTAGGAGGTAGGGAGCATGGACTTAAACCCTCACGTTATATAAGATTGATATCTTGGGAAAGAGGAAAGGGTCCTAGATTTGGAATCAGAGGACTCTACACTTTCCTATTGGTCTTATTTGAGGAATTGTCATCTGCTGTGTCAGTGCATCTTAAAGACCATGGGACTTTTCCATCTGAATAGAAGGGAAAACCTTCCCTATGTGTTGGCTCTCTCTTTCGAAGGTAAGCTCCTTGAAAGCAAGGCCTTTTCTATTTGTATCTCTGGAGGTTAGCATCTTGTACAGAGTATTTACTAAAGGTTTTAATCATCTTTCCATTAGTTTATTCTATTTATTCATTCATTCGTCCATCCATTCATTCTATTTATTCACTCATTAGTTCATGTATTTATTCATCAATCCATTTATTCTTCCATTTATCCACTCATTCATTCCATTTATTCATTCATTAATCCATTTATTTTTCCATCTGCCCATCCATCCATCCATTCATTCCTAGACTGACTTAACCTTTTTGGGCTTCAACTTCCTTATACAAAAATTGAAAGGTTTAGACTAGATGGCCTCTAAGATCCCCTCTAGTCCCAAACCTATGATCCTGTGATGATTCCTAAGATGTCTGCTCTCTCAGGATCTTAGTCTCCTCACCTGCAAACTGAGAAGTTTGCATTAGACATTCCCAAGATTTTTACACCTCTAGGACCATGAATCCTCTCTAGCAAAGTCAAGATGCAGGTTTTTAGTCCCGGCTTTGCCAATGACTTCTTTCATGATCTTGGTCAAGTCTTACCCATCCTTAGTGCTCAACTTTACAATGAGTTCAAAGTCTCCTGTGGCTCTGCCTGTATTTTATTATGAAGTGGCAATCTTGACAATAAATAGGCTATGAGAGACAGTTATGTAACAGTCGAATGACAGACTGTTAGAAAGTTGTTTGGGACCCCCAGAGCCTTCCTAGTGCCTCTTAAATAATACCACATGGTTGGCCTCCTATATAATTTCTCTGTAGGATGAGTCCCTAGGTTCCTCCAGGTCCCATTCCTGCTGACTCCCACCTAACTTCTAACCCCAGTCACTCACTGATGAGGGCTGTCACAATCTCTTCCATGCTTTCCAGGAAGCTGCTGAGATGCTGGGTCACAGGCAGGTGTGGAGAGGTGATTTGGGCTACCACAGCAGCAGCTTCTGCTCTGGTGGCTTCTGAGTGGCTACTGTCAGTCAGGATGTCAGCCAAGCACAAAATACCATCTACCTGAAGACAACAAAAGGGCCTTAGAATACAGCACTTCTTAATTTCTTTTCCCCATCCTACCCTCCAGCAGAAACAACATGACGAGAGGATGTGTACCTTGGACAGAGGTTCAGTCTCCTGCAGATTCAGCCCAGCCCCAAACACAGCCCTAGCCTTTGAGTCAAAAGACATGAGTTCCAGTCCTGAATCTGACACTTATAAAATGACTTTGCACAATTTACCTTTCTGAGAGTTCCTTAGGGATGTGGCTTCCAACCTCACCACATAACTGAACTGCTAACTACCAGGTTACCCATAGTCTCTCTTTATCACTAAATCCCATGGGCAGTATTCAATCCCCATCCTCCTTGACCTCGCTGAAATTTCTGACATCACTGATCCTCTCCTCTTTCTGGGTATCCTGTCTTTCTTTGGCTTCCATGATGCTCAATTTTTCTGATTCTCTTTCTACTTATCTGACTGCTTCTTCCTTTGCTAGCTCATCATTCATCTGCTGTTCCCTAAGCAGCAGTCACACCCACCCACCCTCCCTCCCACATGCACCCACTGTTTTGTTTCAGACCTTCTTCTCTCTATAATTTCTCTTCTCTCTCATTAACTTTATCCATTCTGACACATTTAGCTATTATCTCTATGTGAAAGATTCATATACCCACAAACATGTATATGTATATATGTGTCTATGTGTATAAATGCATGTGTGTAAATGTATATATGTATGTTTGTAGATAAATTTATATGTGTGTATATGTACCTTTACACACAAATACAGATGTGTGGATATATACATACACACATATATGTGTGTGTTTGTATGCACACACATATATATACACACACACACACACATACATACAAACACACATATCTAAAACCTCCTGACCTTCATTTTTTATCCCTAACTGCCTGCTGGACATTTCTACTTAGAGGTGCCCTTGGCATCTGAAAAGCAAGATAGCTAAAACAGAACTGATCCTTCCACTAAATCTGCTGCCTCCAGCCTTCTGTCTGCCAGGAGCCTTAACTCTTCTCTCTCTTTCCCCCAACCTCCCTAAATCTAAATCTCATCAATTCTATCTCCATAATGTCTCTTGCATTTATCACCTTCTTTACCTTTACACTACTTATTGCCAATCTAACTCATCAACACCCAGACTACTGTAATAGCCTCCTCATCAGTCTCCTTGCCTTCAACCTCATCACCTCCCAATCCCTAATCAGTCCCCCACACAGCTAATAAAACAACCTGCCTACAGCATGGGTCTGACTCACCTGGGATTCAATCTTAGCCCTGACATTTCCAAGTAAGACATGACCTTGGGAAAATCTATTTTCCCTCTTTACTTTCTTTATTCTGTAATAATTGTGAAGAGGAGTATAATAAATGCCATTTAACGTCTATCTCAGCTATAAATCCTGAGATACTATAAAAATTAGTGGTGCCCTAATCCCTGTATCAAATGTTTTGATTCCTCTAAAAGGTAACATTGTGTGGTAGAGACAAGGTCAAAGCTGCAGTATGGCCCCTGTGCTTATAAACTGTCTCTTTCCTCCTCTGAATATTAACTTCCTCCTCTAAAATAAGTAGTTTGCATTAGATCATGGGACTTAGAAAGGCATCACCAAGCACTAGGGCATCAGTGAGGTATGATAGGAAAAACAAAGAAATTGAAATCAGAGATGAGGGTTTAAATCCCTGTTCTTCCACTTAATCTCTGTGTGACTTTGGGCAAATCGCTTGAAATCTTCAAGATGGTTCCCTCCCTATAAAAGAAAGTAGTTGACCATCAGTGATCTCTAAGGTCACTTTCTGCCCTTTCTCTATGACCCTGTCATCCTCTCATGATATCTAATCCAACCTCTCATTTAGCAGACAGTGGGAGAATTCATGTTCCCTAAAGTTCCCTTGCAGATCTCAATCCAATGGACCTATCAATCAATAGTGAACACTTTTTTCCTTTTTTTAAAATTTAATTTTAGGATTACACATGTTCATTCACTTTTTACATATTTCCATATGAATCATATTAGAAGAGAAAAATCATAACAAAAAGAAAAAAAAACCATGAGAAAAAACAGAGGGGGAAAAAAGGTGGAGATAGAATGCTTTGGTCTACCTTCAGTCTCCATAGTTTTGTCTCTATGTGTGGAGGACATTTTCCATTCAAAGTTTATTGGAATTGCCAAGAAGAACCAAGTCTCTCATCACACAATCTTTTTGTTGCAGTATACAATGTTTTCCTGGTTCTGCTTGCTTCACTCGGCATCAGTTCACATAAATCTTTCCAGGCTTTTTAAGATCAGATTGTGAACATTATTAAGTACCTACTATGAGACAGGAATTATAGTAAGGATTGAGGATACACAGAAAGGCAAAAAAATCTCTTTTTCAATATCTCATAATCTAATCTGAAGATACAAAAGTATCCAAGCTAAATTTATGGGATCATAAAGAAGTGTTGTTGGTTTTTTCCATTTATTCCCAGAGTCAATTCCAATAAAGGTAAGGGGGGAGAGGTACATTGTCCACACTTGGTCCAAATTGGCTAAGCAGTCAAGCAACATGTTGGGGGAAGTGCAGACAGAGGGGCTACCTTCTACCTCCAGTAGACCTTTCCCAAAATGATCTGGCTGTGAATGTTGGTCCCCATTCTTTCCTCAAGGTCATTCCTTAACCACATAAGAGTGATGTTATAAGAGCAACACTTTACAAGGAAATAATTTCTGACACTATTTCTGTGACCCTGGGTAAGTGCCAATCTCCCTAAAATTCACTTTACTCATACAGAAATGTAATGGGTGATCCAAGGGTATCTAAGTTTCCCTCTAGCTCTAAATTCTTTGCTTCTCGGTGTCCTGACTCCTTCTGCAGGGGTTATTTTTTTCCTGCTTTATTAGAATTATCTCCGGCCCTTTCCAACATGAGAACCAGTTGGGCTGGGGTGATGACATTGATAGGGAGCCAGTTGCTAGGTCACATCTGACTCTGATTTTCCATGCTAGTCCCCGTGCATCTTCATTTCCTGCCACTCATCCTCAAGGGGCTCTTTAAAAGCTCCCACTCAGTTATTTATTAGAGTAGGATTTTACATTACCTCCATTAATGGTCCAGAATGGATATAAATTCCGTTGTTTGGTGAAGTGTTTGACAATTAGGGAATTAGAGAGACAGGAGAAGCCATCAGACCCTGGGGAGGCCAAAGGACTCTCTCTGGCATGAATCATATTGATGGCTCTTTTGAAAAGGAATTCAAATGCCCTGCTGGGTCCCTGACACAATGTGAGCACACTCTCAGCACTGATGGCAGTAGCACATGAGTGGCCTCTAATTTGCTCAGGTCTCAAATGGAGGGACAGTCTGTGCCCAGCAACAGGAAGCAAAGTGGTTGAGAGATTTGCAAGCTTTTTTCAAATGAGCTGTCCTTGGTCCCTCCTTCCAAGCGCCACCTGCTCAAGGTGGTAGGCTTAGAGCTAGAGGGGATCTCAGAGGTCCAGTCAATTCTCAAATAAGGAAATCAAGGCCCAAAGAAATCAAAATAGAGTTGGAGGGGCAAAGATAATAGAATTAGAAGTCGTAGATCCAAATCCCTGAGCAAACTGAGACCCAGAGAAATGAAAACATAATAGATTTAAAGTTGGGAGGAGTCCTAGAAGTATTCAAACCTCTCATTTTACAGATGAGGAGACTGAGGCCCAAAGATTCATGAGATAATAGATTTAGAACTAGGGATGCAACTATAATAATTACTACTCAAAATACCTGTTCAAAAGAATCTTACATTCTAGCAGGAAAGGCAATATTGAAGGAATAATGAATTGTCTGGGGCACAGGATGCATGGAGGTGGATTGAGAACAATAAAGTTGGGAATGTTGATTGGAACCAACTTGGGGAAGGCCTTGAACACCAAGCAAAGGAGTTTGAACCTTACTTAGTTAATGTGTGCATTAGAAAGATTATATGGATTGTGACATGAGAAATAAAAAGAGAGAGTCTAAAGTCAGGAAGCAAAGTTAGCAGTTGGTGCAGAAGTCCAGGTAAGGGGTAATAAGAGCCCAGATTAGGATAGAAGAAATGAAATATTGAAAAGATAGGATAAAAAAAAGAATTGACAAGACTGGGCAACCAAGTGAATAGAGAAAAGGGGGAGAAAAGCAAGTAAACAAGTATTAAGTGCCTTTGTAAAAGGCACTATGATAAATCCTTTACAAATGCAATCTCATTTGATCTGCAAAATAACTCTACAAGATAGGTGCTAATATGACCCTTCATTTTACAGCTGAGGAAACTGAGGCAAAGAGCAGTTAAATGACTCTCTTGGGGTCATATAGCTAATAAGTGTCTAAGGCTAGTTCTGAACTCAGTTCCTCCTGATTCCACTCCCAGTGCTCTAAGCATTTATCCACTTAGCAGGGGTGGGGAGACAATGAGAAAGAAAAAGAGAAAAAAATGAAAGATAACTCCAAAATTGTGAGCCTAGGAGATTTAAGGGTATATTGACTGTAATTAACAAAAATAAGGAAGTTAAAGGTCAAAGATTGCTAGTTATAGAACTGAAAGGGACTTCCACAGTCATTTTGTCCAACTCCCCCAATTTACAGATGAGGAAACCTGAGACCTAGAAAGATTAGATAACTTATGTAGCATCATATAGGTGATAAGTGTCTGCAGTAAGATTTGAACCCAACACAGGTAAGTTACTTCCCCCAAATGAGGAGTCTTTTGTCGTAAAATGTAATATTTCTGTTTTATTTTGTTTGACACACCAGAGTAAAGCTAAAATCATAATGATATATTTGACCTTTATTTCCCTCATTTATAAAATGAGATAGACACACATATACTAAACTATTGGAACATGTTGTAACACCCCAAAAAAGGTTCACAGGTTTCCTTACCAACTTTAAAAATTCAAACTCAACACAGTGTATTTATAGCCCTAAACATCCTACTATTCTCCAGTCCCTGGAGAGCCCCTTGGGACCTCATCTAGCATTTGATCCTTCTCCAGACAGCTGGACCAACCTAAACCTTTTGTGGAGAAGGCCAACAAAAACCAGTTTCCCATATACTAGGTTCTTCCCCATTTCTAACCTTGACTCTTTATGACCTCACTCAATTATCATTATAGTTATCTTTTCCACATCCTGGGGGTTAAAGGCATGGTACCCTCACAACCTGGAAAATCCAAATAAAAAACTTTTAGCCCTATCTTTATACCAGAGAAAAGATCTGAATTTTTTCTTCTTTTATGGGGTGTTTACAGTCCCTTGTTGTAAAATATGTTTTAAGTATTTGGTCTCTGGTTCTGTGTTGTCTACTGGTCTTCACATGTCATCTGTGGCTTCTGCAAAATGCCCCCAAAATTCCCATTTAATTTTTGTGCCAATCCTCAATATATCAAAAGCATTATGGGGAAAGTCATTAGGTGGAAGGGATTATTGTATTTAAATGTTCTGCTCCAACCCCCATCTTCAGAAGTTCTATCTACTTGTCTATGACAGAGAGAGCAACACAGAAAGAGGGTAGAAAGAAGAGAAAGAAAAAGTGTGGAGGAAAAAACAATCAATCAACATGTAACTATTAAGTATCTACTATATGCCAGGACAAATGAAAACAATTAGACAATCTCTACTCTTAAGGAGCTTACAGAGGAAGAGAAGAACTGAGAATATCAGTGATATATGACATGAGGAAACTTAGGCCCAAGGAGGGCAGTCAGTCAATAATATTTATTAAATAACTACTATATGCCAGGCACTAGGATAAGGCAAAAAGCAGTCCCTACCCTCAAATGCATCACATTCTATTGAGGGAAACAACATGCAAACACCCGCAGTTGGACAAATAACTGGCCCAAAATCACAAAGTAAGTTAGTAACAGAACTAGGAGAACTGGCAAATTTTCCCTAAATATCCAAGCTAATGAGGAGGAAAAGGAAGAGAAGGAGAAGAAGAAGGAAAAGGAGAAGGAAAAGAAGGAAGGATAAGAAGAAAAGAAGAAGAAAAAGAAAAGAAGAAGACAAGAAGAGGAAGAAGAAGAAGAAGAAGAAAAGAAGAGGAAGAGGAAAAAGAAGAAGAGGAAAAAGAAGAAAAAGAAGGAGGAGGAGGAGGAGGAGGAGGAGGAGGAGGAGGAGGAGGAGGAGGAGTGTGAAAGGTTTGGGTGAGCCAAGGAATGCTCCACTCAACACCTGATGACACAATGTGCCATGAGAAACATCCCCTACTGACTGGCCTTTCCTGGCTCTGGCTCCAACTTGGAGAGGTAGGCATCAGGGGCTTGCCATCAGCTAGCTCCCCCTCCCCAGCAATAAATTTAAAGATGACAGGAAGATAATCTACTAAAAAGCCCTTTCACATCCTAAATAAATTGCTTCTCAAAGCACTTACAAGATTAGCTTTTACACTGAGAGGGGACCTGGACCACTGCCCTGCCTTTGGCTGCTTAAGGAAGAGTGGAGAGACAGTCCAAGCAGGCTGGATTGTCACTCCTACTGAGCAACAAAGTAAAGTCATGTTGACAATAGGCACAAAAAAATCTCGATGGGCACAGAGAGCTACTCTCTGTGGACCAGAGATGGGCACATGCATACATGAGAAAGAAAAAGTTATGCAGTAAACCCCTAGGTAAGATTTAACAACGATGATTATTTAAAAAAAAAAAAGCCCATCAAGCTTTGGCTTTTATAATGTCTAAAGAACCAATGTCTAAAGAACCAAAGCCTTACTTATAAAACCTAACCCTATTTCACGAAAGCCAGTTCGGCTGCACTGGACTTGTTGGGTTGCTCCTACCTATGTGAGTGAGTTAAGGGCATAGGGAAGGGAGGACTGATGGGTAATTATAGCAATCTCATTATCACTGGTGACTAGATGCCAGCAGAGAAGAGGAGTACTTAAAGAAATTGTCTGATAGAACTGAACACTACAAGTCTCCAGGTAAAATGACAGATCAGGCACTTGGAAGAGATGAGCATCCACTCCAAACTCATATATATTATGTCTGTGTCCTTTTGCTCAGGAAGAGTCTCCTTGTGTGAGTAAATATGAATACTGATGGTTACCGTAGCACAGCATTCAGAAAAATGAATAGAAAATGTTCTAGGACAAGGGGTGGTGAGCAGGGGAGGCAGACAAAACTGTGTGAGCAGCAAGCAAAAACAGTGATAGATATGATGCACAGAAAATTAGGATTCTATTCACTAAAAATGAGGATTAGAAAGACTATTGAACAGATTCTGAAATGAATCCTTCATAAATATTTTTAAAAGATAGAATCCCTAGAAAGAAGGAAAAGTTCATGAAGTACACATCATGTCAAATCTGTTAAGGCAGTCAGGGAGAATTCTATACTCTTGGATTTTCTGGATTCAAATAAGTATTTGATAAAAATCTCCTTGAAGATAAAATGAGAGCATGTCTTTTCTCTATTCTTTTAGTTTTCTTAGTTGGTCAAATGACCATATGCAAAGAGCTTTAATTAATGGATCAATGTTGGCCCAGAAAGTTAGACTATCCCAGTGAAACTCAAGAAAGTTCTTCATTGGGTTATACTGTGAGCTCCTTGAGAAAAGAGACTGATTTGGCTGTCTTTGTTTTTTGTTTTGTTTTAATTTTTGCTTTTCTGTGTATTACTTGCTCTTAGCACAGTGCCTGGCATATAGTAGGTACTTAATAAACACTTTATCTTGTTTGACTTGACTTATTGACTTCACCTGGTTGAGAAGCAAATGAAGCAAATTTTCTGCTGTAATAATTTTATAAAGATCATCTACAGAAGTATAAATCAAAGTTCTTAATCTCTTTGTATCATGAACCTTTAAATTAAAATCTGGCTTCAGGAAGTGTCTGGTTTCAGATACTTCCTAGCTGTGTAACCCTGGACAAATCACATAATCCCATTTGTCTCAGTTTCCTCATTGGTAAAATGAGTTGGAGAAGAAAATGGTAAGCCATTCTAGTATCTTTGCTAAGAAAACCCTAAATGGGATCATGAAGAATTGGACAGAACTGAAACAAAACAAAGGAACAACTCTTTTGGCAATCTGGGGCACCCTCCTCAGAATACTGCTTCTCAAAGTATAAAATACATAGGATTTGCTGACTATTTCAGGGAGGAGGCAGGGGAAGGAGGGAAGAATTGAATTTGGAACTCAAGACTTTAAATAAAAATGTTTTTCAAAATAAAAAATGCACAACATTAGAAAGGAAATTAATTATATTCAAATGAAGCTGTCAAAATATAGTTTTTTAAAAACCAATTTCATGAGCTCTCAATTTAAGAACCCCTGATGTGAGGGATTACAATCACATCCATGAAGGGAATACCTGAATGAAATTACAGATCTTGAAAGTATCAAATACAGCAGCCCCAAAAGACATCTATAATGTTACAGGGATCCTCCAGAGACTCCATCTTGGCCAAGATTTTTTAAGCAATTTTTTATTCCTGTTGTCTTTATTTTTTATATCACTATAGTTTCCTCCAGTTCCTTTCTTCTTCCCTTTCCAGGGAACTATCCCATATAACAAATAGGAAAAAGGGGGAGAGAGAGAGGGAGGGAGAGGAAAAGAGGGGGGGAAGGAAGGGAGAGAGAGAAAGAAAAAAAGAAAGAAAAGAAAGAA
>JAJPUD010000014.1:769042-780853 GCA_023553655.1 Myrmecobius fasciatus | reverse complement strand
AGGGAGGGAGGGAGGAAGGAAGGAAAGGAGGGAGGAAGGAAGGAAGGAAGGGAGGAGAGAAAAGGAAGGAAAACAAAAAAGCAAGGAAAAGGAGAGGAGAGGAAAGGAAGAGCAGAGGAGAGAAGAGGAAAATGAGCATATCTTATCAATACAGTGAAAAAGTCTGAAAATATGTGTAATGTACACTACTTGTGGTCCTCCCTTGTCTATCAAAGGATGGAGTTGGAGTGCCTTCTCATGTCTGTTCTTTTGAGCCCTGCTTGTACTATTTAATTTTGCAGCATTCATATTAATTTATTGTTGTTCTTTTCATTTACATTTTGTAGTCATTGTGAATATTATTTTCTAAATAAATACTTTTTTTATTTTTTTTGCTTTTGCTGAGGCAATTGGGGTTAAGTGACTTGCCCAGGGTCACACAGCTAGGAAGTATTAAGTGTCTGAGACCAGATTTGAACCCAGGTCCTCCTGACTTCAGGGCTGGTGCTCTATCCACTGCGCCACCTAGCTGCCTCTAAATAAATATTTTTAAGAGCAGGAGAAAATAATGAACCTCAAGAAAGTTGATCTGTTATGACAGTGCAGTGAGAGAACAACACTTGCTTTAAATTCCAATGAGTTGGATTCAAATCTTCCCTCTGATATTTATACCATGTATGATCCTGGATAAGTCACTTAACTTCCCTTGACCTCAGTTTCCTCATTTAGAAAATGAAGATTTTGGATCATATGATCTCCAAAGTTCTTTCCAGACTGTGATCCTAAGATATAGATGCTTAACAGTTTGCATTTGTACTTTATACAAAATTAGGAAGGATAGTTAATCCCTTGAATGAAATCTTCATTGTTAAAATTTTTTCATTACTTAAATCTAGACAATAAAACAAATTCAACCCCTTATTTGCAACTTTTGCCAATTTCCAAGGTGTAAATTCTCACACTAAAAATTGAACAATTAGCTCTCAGGAGCTCTCACGCATGACTTGAGCCTAGTCATGCTCTTCTCCCTGTAATCTGCTGGCATTTCTGAGCTGTAACACTTTGGAAAGGATTGTTTTTACCTTAACACTTCTAAGTCTGTCTCATCTTGGAGTCCTAAGGTCAGAGAACTGGTGGGTGACCATCTTAAAAAAGAAAGGAAAATGAAGAAATAAAGCCAACAGGATAAAGAACTTCCTTATGCCCCACACTTTGTTATTATTGTTGAGTTTCAATCTTGTCCAATCTTCATGATCCCATTCTAGGTTTTCTTGGCAAAGATACTGGTGTGGTTTGCCTTTTCCTTCTCCAGTTCATTTTACAGATAAGAAAACTGAGGCAAACGGGATTAAGTGACTTGCCCATGGTCACACAACTAGTAAAGTAAGACCAGATTAGGACTCAGAAAGATGAATCTTCCTGATCCAGGTTTGGCTCTCTCCGTTATACCACCTCACTGCCCTATACCTTAATCTTCTTGAATTGCAATTAAACATTTTATCAATAACACAGATAAAAGCCTGGTGGTGTATATTCATCAAATTTACAGATCATATGAAGTTAAGAAAGATAATGAGCACACTGGATGACAGAATTTGTTGCTGTTGAGTTGTCATGTCCAACTTGTCATGACCTGATTTGGGATTTTCTTGATGAAGAAAATGTAATAGTTTGCCATTTCCTTCTCCATGCCATTTTACAGATGAGAAAACTGAGGCAAACAGGGTTAGGTGACTTGCCCAGAGTCACTAAGTTGGTAAGTATCTGAGGGCAGATCTGAAAAAAGGAAGAAGAATCTTCTTGATTCTAAACCCAGTGGTTTAACCACTGTACCACTTAGCTGCCCTGGATGACAGATGTAGGATCCAAAAGGATTTTGATAGTCTAAAGCATTGAGTCAACTCCAATAAGGAGAAATTCAGCAAGAATCTGTGTCAGCCACAAAAAATTAACTTCATATATGTAAAATAGGGTTAGCTTAATTACACAGAAGTTGTTTAAAAAAAAGATCAGGGGTTCTAAGTAAACAGCAAGCTCAAAATAAATCATCAGTGGAGAAGCCCAAAAAAGCTAAGGGGAATAGCTTGCAGGAATAAGGAGGTTAGAGTCCCACCCCATGCTAGTTGGAAAGTATTTGGAGCACTGTGTTGTTAAAAATAAGACAGCTGAAGGGATCAGAAGAGAGCAGCCAGGATAGTCAAGGGCCTTGAGATCATGCCATATGAGGATCAGATAAAGAGCCCAGGGCTGTGCAGACCAGAGTAGACTTGGAGGCACATGGTGACTACCTTCAAGTGTTGGAAGAGTTTCTGGTAGAGAAAGGAGAACTTGACCCAGAGGGCAGAGTAAGGACCATTGGGAGGAAGCTATAAAAAGGGAGATTTTGACTTGATGTCAGGAAAACCTTTCTAAAAATTAGAGCTGCCCAGTGTGGAATGAATGGCTTTCCTCAAGAGATGGAGGGCTCGTCCTCTCTGGAGGTCTACAAGCAGAATCTGGATGACTATTTACTGGGTATTTTAGAGGGGGTCTCCCTTTTATGTGAGGTGGTGGACTAAATGGCTGTGACATCCTCATAAATCTCAAATTCTGCAATTCTTTGTCCATGCTGTTCTCAGTGCCTTGAATCTACTCTTCAAACCCTGATACTCCATTTTCCTCACACGATAGTTTTTTGGTGAACAAGTTATATCTCCTCTGGAGAGAATGTCAGAGTGGAAAGAATGGGTGTAAGGACTTTATCATTTTTGTCTTTGAATCCCCAGCCCCTAACACTGGGCTTGGCACATAGTAGGTACTTAATAAATGCTTGTTGAATTAAATTGAGATCCTAAGCATTCTATAAGATATTGCTCAAAGGCTACCTTCTCCAGGAATTCTTTGCTAATCAACCCCTCTCTCCACATGTGTCAGTAATATCGTCTCCACTCAAGACTAGACTATCATAGATCTCATGAACTTCTCAGATATGCATGCGGCATTTTGTATCATAGCTTTGGAAAATAATTACAATCTCCCTTGGTTGTAAGTACCCCCCCTTTCCAAATTTCCTTGCATTCATTTTTAATATATGCTGCATGTACTTTTACCGTATATGTACATGTTGTCTTCCCCAGTTAGAATGAAAGCTCCTTGAAGTCAGGGACTGTGTCTCTTGGGGTTTTGAGATCCCAGCACTTTGCCCAGTGCCTCCACACACAGTGGGTGTTTAAAAATGTTCATTAATTGATTTTTTCATCATCATTATTAACATAAGTTCTATTAGCTAATTATAATTTACAGTTCCCTTTCTTTAGGTCTTATTCCTGTTCTACGGACAGAAGATGATGGGAATTAGGATTTAAAAGACATCTCAGAAGTTTCACAAATGAGAAAATTTTTAAGTTCAGAGATGGCAATTTGCTCACACTTACACAGCTAGTTAAATTATGAGCCCAGAACTGGAACCCAGTTTTTCTGACACCAGATCCAATGCTTGTTATCCACTAACCCCATTAGCATTTTAATATGTAGCACATCAGAACCACTTACTAGACAGTATATATACAGATAAGGGATCTTCAGGAGACCTCGATTTGTATCCTGATTGCTACCTATTTGGGATTTCCCCTTTATTCTATCCAAGTTTCTCCCTCTGTAAAATGGGGAAGAAAGGGGCTTAGACTCTGTTCTCTGAGGTTCTTCCCATCTGACATTTCATTATTCCTTTGCCTGGCAGAGGATTCTGAAATGGTTTGAAGCTGATTGTTATGGGAGTTTACTAAATGCCCCACTGGAGGTCACTATTGCATCACACATGGGGGGCAACCTAAAGAAAACTTCATCCTGTCCACAGACTAGAGTGCATTCAGTCAAAGGGCACAGAGCCACAACCAGGGTGGAGTGATGGGGGCTTTGGCCCAGGATGATGAAATTTAAGGAGTGCTAAGAGTACACATACTCTTAGGTAGGTATACACTCTACGATCCAATCAGGCTTTCTTGCTTTTCCTCACATTAACATTTCTCGTTTCCATGCTTTTGCTAAATAATTCCCTCATGCCTGGAATCCACTCCTTCCCCTATTGTCGCCTTTTGGAATTTCTAGTTTCCTTTAAATCTCACCACTGTCACAATCTCCTCTATGAGACATTTCCTGATCCCCACTCCCCAAAATAGCAGAGCCTTATCCCACAGCCACCACCACTTAAATGTCCTATGTTTATTTGGAGAGACAGAATGATATAGTGGACAGGGCTGGCCTTGAAGGCAAAGGTTCATGTTTTTATTCTGACACATACTGGCAAAAAAAACCTCCTGGATACAAAATCAGATTAAAATGTAATTGGGAAATATCTGACAAAATAAATGATCGTGCAATACAACACAGATAATGTTAATTTGTGGTTTTCTAAGTCAATCTGCAGCTTTAGGCATCCATTAATATTTGAGTTTGAAACTACTGGTCTAAGACAAGGATTGTGCAGTATCTGGTAAAGTGTATGGACCCCTTCTCAAAATAATGCTTTTAAATGAATAAGATGCATAAGACTATAAAAGTAACCAATTATATTGAAATAAAGATGTAGTTTTTCCCCATCCAAGTTGACAGATCCCCTGAAATCTACTAATGGTCTTTTTGAGAGACTATAGACACCAGGATAGAACACCACTCTGTCTGAAGGTATCTATAATTTATAGGATCTGTGTTGGGATGGGAACTTCCTTTTCAGAAGATGCCCTATCTCAGTGAAATCACAGGCCCAGTGCCTATATTACACATTTTTTTTTTGCAACAGAATGGAAATTTATTCCAACTATCCTTTTGCAGTTATTTACTGTTTGACTTTCCTAATAGAATGTAAGCTATTTGTGGGCAAGAATTTTTGTCTTTGTACCCTCAATGTGTAGCTGTGTGTGTGTGTGTCTGTGTGTGTGTGTGTGGTAAACAGTAGGTGCTTAATAAATTCTTGTTAATTGATGAGCATCTTCTCCCTCCCCAGCTGACTTTTTATTAAAATGTTAATGTGGGGGCAGCTAGGTGGGACAGTGGACAGAGCACCAGCCCTGAAGTAAGGAGGACCTGAGTTCAAATCTGTTCTCAGACACTTAATACTTCCTGGCTGTGTGACCTTGGGCAAGTCACAACCTCAATTGCCTCAGCAAAAACAAAAAAAAATTAATTTGAGGATGCATTTTTTTAATGCTGCTTGGCCCAGACACCAAAACTAGCTAATTCTCTATTTCCTTCATGCTTTGGTGGGGAGAATTGAAAAAAAGTAAGGAACTTGAGGGCTTTTTTCAAATTTCCTATATCCCCATAACTTGCACCACCAGGGAACAGTGGACCATGTGGATATCTGATTTCCTATCTTTTCAAATTGTCTTTCATTTTTTGGGCCCCTACTCCACAGGGAGGAGGAAAGGTGGCCAGAATAAAACTATTTTCAGCTCAGAACCAACCCAACAGAAGCAAGGCAGAAACAAGAATCTCCCACCAGGGGGCACTTCTATACTCCTAATTTTACAGATTACCTCTGAACACAGCAGCTTCTGGGGTAGAGAAGATGAGGAGCCTTCTTTGCATTTTAAAGAGAAGAAAACTGAAGCTTAAAGTGAGAAGGATTTTGCCCAAGATCACACAGTGAATCAAGGAACAGACAACAAGGTTTCAATTCACAGCCTCAGGGATTTTTTTATTATCTCAATTAAAACCATAAATTAAGGGTGTTGAACTAGATTATTTCTACAGTGGCTTTTTGTTTTTATTTTTTAGCCTGATCTGGCATTCTATAGCTAAAGATCCCCTTTCACTTCTGATATTCTGTGTTCCATGTTCTAAAGACCACCTCAAGTCTCAAAATGTATGGTCTTTGTTCTAAAAACCCTCAGAATTCTGACCATTTAGGTTCTACATTCTAAATACCCTTCCAGGTCTCACAATATATATTCTATGTTCTAAAGACCCTCAAAAGTCTGACAATTTATGTTCTCTGTTCTAAAGCCCCCTCCCCCAGGTTTGACAATGTTCTGTACCTTATAGTCCCTCCAGCTCTGACATTCTAGCTCTTAAAGAGTCTCCCCAGCTCTGACATTGTGGGTTTCTATATTATATTTACCAACTTCTCTAAGGATGCTAGTAAGTGTGATGATTGCCCTCTCCCCACAAAGACTTTCTCCCACTGACTTATTTACTCCCTAAAGCACTTTCCAGATGCTTGAGTCTACTGCAGGGACCTTGAAAATAGAATTATGGGTCACTGAGGGGACTCCTTAAGCAACACAAATGTAGAAGCAGGAGATATTATGACTGTGCTGAGGGAGCAGACTCTGGAGACCAGAGATTTCTAAAGAACTAGAAGGAATTGTCTTCACAACTCTGGACTTGCCTTCTGTCCATTTGTAGTGGCAAGAATCCAGGGCTGAAAGCCAAGGTAGTCTCAGTCCCAGATGCCCCCTTTAACCCCTGCCTCTTCCATTTTTAAGATGAGAATAAAATCTCAGAAAAGGAGAGTGACTTATAGTTACGCTATATAATCCAAAGAAAGTTACTTAAACCTCCATCTGCCCCAGTTTCCTCAACTGTAAAATGGGGATAATAATAGTACCTATTTCGTTGGGTTATTGTAAGGGTAAGGACCAAATGACAAATTAAATACATAAGTTAAGTAACAGTGGATAAAGCACCATGGCTGGAGTCAGGAACACCTGACCCCAAATACAGTGTGACCCCCCGAGCAAGTCACTTACTTAATCCTGTTTGCCTCAGTTTCCTCATCTGTAAAATGAAAAGAAGGGAATGGCCAACCACTCCAGTATTTTTGCCAAGAAAACCCTAAATGAGTTACAGAAAGTTGGACACGACTAAAAAACTGAACAACAAAATACTTACTCTCTTCCCCTTCTTTTCCTTCATATGTTGGGCAGGTGGCTTTATCTTTCCAGGCCCCAGTTTCCTCATCTGTAAAATGGAAATAACCTGCCTTCTGCATGCCCAACCCTGATCCTGGGGTAGCTATGAGTATTCACAGTGAGAGATAAAAGAATGGATGTGAAAACACTTTCTAATAAGCCCTATAAATGAAAGGTAGTGTTATGACTGACAAAGAATGGAGGGTTTGACCAAAGCTGATCGCCCTCATCCCCCAGCCTAGGGAGGCAGAGGGGGGCAATAACTCCAAATGCCTCTCCATCTGACCAGCCAAACCTGTGCTTCCTCCCCATCCCCCCAACCTGCAGCTCTAAGGTCTTCCCTTCCCTGTTTTCCACTTCCTCCCCACTTGTGTACATCTGCATCACTTCACTGCAAATCTCTCCAGGGGATACTGATCTGAAAAGGGGGCAGCTACTGGGAAATCAGCCAAGTCCTCCATCCCCCAGCCTCCACCTCCAGTCTCCAGTATCTTCCATCCCTCCATTCTTCCCACCTCCCTACTGGAGCAGCCTATCTCTCCCCCTCCCACTCCAATCATCCCTCTCTCTCTTTTTTATTTCTCCATCAATTTTCATTAAACTCTTCCCATGGCTCACTAGCTAAGTGAGTTTTTGGCTTGGAAAAAAATGGAAAGGGAAGGCAGAAACAGTCCTCTCTTTCTCCTCTCTGTCCCCCTCCCCATCTAGTCTACAGGCACAGACTTACAGAAATGCAGAGATGGAAGGACCCTGGCCATTATGGCTGAGATATCTTACCTCCCACCTTGGACAGGCCTTGGGGCTAAGATTTTGGCTCCCATCCTAGCTTCTAATTAATACCACCCCAGTAAAACTGACTTCTATAGAGACTCCCTCCCCTTTTCTAGCTTCCCATAGAGTCTCAGGAAGCTCATAGATTAGATATCTTCATTTTACAAATGGAAAAACTGATAGTGGAGAATCTCTCACTCCTAGTCCAATAATCTTTCCAAAACCCCCAAGCAGTAAACAGCATTGCCTAACAAATCTGGTTGCCAATCTGTCTAGTCTGTCCCAAGCCTGACTCAAATGGGGAAAAGGGAACTGGGGGTGGGGTATGGGTGTAAGAGGTAAAAGCTAAGGGTGTTCTGGACTCTGTGGTCTACCCTAGACTACTACAGTCTCATTAGGGCTGAAATTTGTTCCCCCTATCCCATCATCCCCACAACACACATCTTCTCTGCTCTGCTCTTTTGTGACCAGATTTTTTTTGGGGGGTGGGATTGTTTGCTTGGGGGGAGGGTAATATGTCTTGGACTTTCCTACCTACCATTCACAAAACCACAAAGGTAAGCACTTAGGGACCAACTTCTTCATTTTTCTGATGAAACTGAAACTCAACAAAGGAACATGGAAGGAGATGCAGAACCCAGACTGGAGGTCTCTGAAAAGAGCCCAGTGATCTTAGAGTCAAGACCATAGGTTCAAACCCTGGATCTGACCCTTTCTGCCACGTCCCTCCATCTCCAGGAGTCCCAAAATCCATATTTATAAAATGCTAAAAATAGCATTTAAACCATCCACTTCCCTCCCTCCCAGACCTTACCAGAGAATCATCAAAGGTAATAATACAGGATTATAAACCCTAAAGCCTAGATAAATGTCAGTGATTATTGTCACTTAAAAAGGAAAAGCTTTGCCTGTGCTGGCAAGGAGATCTATGCTGTCTTCCCCCATTAAAATATGAGATCCTTAAGAGTAGAGACTGTCTTGTTTTTTTCCTATTTGCACCCCCAGTGCTTAGGACAGTGCTGAGCACATAGGAAGAGTTTAATAACTACCTTTCCACTTATTCATTCATTCATATCCTATAAATTCACAGAATATCAGATCTGGAAAGAATTCAGGTCATCTCCAATGATGTCAAACTCAGAAACCATCAAACCTTCCACAGGAATCTCAGTTGGCCACATGTTAACTTAAAAAACCACAAAATAACATTATCTCTGTTATATAGTATTTTTATTCATGTTGTTATTGTTATATTGTCTTATTTGTAGTGCATTTTTATTATATTGTTTATTTATGTTGTTATTTATATTGTTAAACATTTCTCAACTACATTTTCATCAGCTTCTAGTTCACTTGGGAGTAAGGTGGGCTGAGTCACATGTTTAACACCCATTTTATAGGTTATTAAATAGTTAGCAGTGGAGAGACTTACATGAACTGATGCTGAGTGAAATGAGCAGAACTAGGAGATCATTATACACGGCAACAAGACTATACGATGATCAATTCTGATGGACATGGCTCTCTTCAACAATGAGATGATTCAAACCAGTTCCAATTGTTCAGCGATGAAGAGAGCCATCTATCCCCAGAAAAAGGACCATGGGAACCGAGTGTGGACCACAACATAGCATTCTCACTCTCTAAGTTATTGTTTGCTTGCATTTTGCTTTCTTTCTCAGTTTTTTTCCTTCTTGATCAGATTTTTCTTGTGCAGCAAGATAACTATATATATATGTACATATATATGTGTATATATATTGTATTTAACATATATTTTAACATATTTAACTTTTTTGGACCACCAAGGGGAGGAGGTGGTGGGAAGGAGGGGATAATTTGGAACAGAAAGTTTTGCAAGGGTCAATGTTGAAAAGTTACCCATGCATGTTTTGTAAATAAAAAGCTTTAATAAAGAAAAATCTAAGGTTCAAGGCATCCATATATAGTATGGACATATAGCCTGTAGCCCCATGTTTCCCAACAGCTCACTTCTCTTTGGACCTACTCAAACCAGAGTCATCCTTGAAAATATGGGAAAGGGGTTAAAGGGTGTGTGGGAGGTGACATGGTCCTCAGGGGCTACTAGGAATTTGGAATGGTGAGTCTGGCAACTTGGACTTCTCCTTTGTTGACCCTTAGTGATGGATCGATGAACCTTTTAGGGGATGGATGTGACAAGAAAGATGTCATTTGCCAAATCCAGTGCATTTTTCACTACCAATTAATTAAGAGATCCTTATTTAGGATCCCAGGCCAATAAATCAGCCTGGGCAGTCTGAAATTTCCCATTATCTAATAGTGCCATGATCTCCAGCTCTCAAAATAGGCTTGCCTGACTGGCAACACTAAGCACAGCTGCAAAGGCACCTTTGGGAAATCACTTCCCTCTTCATCCTTCATTCTTGTCTCTCATTTTGTGGTTTCCATAATCTAACTAGTCATTTGACTTCTCGACCCACCCTATGAAACACTGGCAATTGGAAGCTCTATTTCCCGGCCACTGATGGCCATGATGTGTAATGGTATGGCCAAGTTCTATTCCAAGAGATAGAAGAAAATCTTCCTCCTCACTATCTCCAAATGATTGGGAAAGATGATTAAAAAGGAGCAATAAAAGTCAAGGTTAGAGGCCCACAAGAAGGGTTTTTTGATAGGTCTCATGACAGATGTCATTGCCACGATCCCCAAAATGAAACCTGGAAGGAAAAGAAATATTAGGGTCAAGATGAGAGGATGGTCCAACTCTCTCCAAGATGGGAAACTTCAGAAGATGAAGAAACAATGAAGTTGGGGTGGAGGGAAAAAGACTGGGCCATGAGTAGAAGATGATTGCCTTCCAACAAATGTCCTCTAGACTGGGAAATGATTATCATAATCATCATCATCATTATTATTTTTTTGTCATCACCATTATTAAAATGCTGTGTACATCTTAAGAATTATTATTATTGGCATTAGTATTTATATAGTGATTTGAAAGAAGGAAAATATTGGGGAGCAGAGTGGAATGGAAGGAGGGAAAGGAGAACTGTGAGTGTCTGGCTTCTCTAGAGCAACAACAGAGCAAGAATGGTAGTAAGTGGAGGCTAAAGCTAGATGCAGAAAGATCTGAGCCAAGTCTGAGATGCTTACTAGCTATGGCTCTTTGGGTCATATAATCTTGCTCAGCCTCAGTTTCCCTATGTGAAAATGGGAATAATAAAAACATGTACTTTATAGGTTTGTATAGATGAAATGAGATCACACGGATGCAGATTTGCAAATCTTAAGTGCTATATAAATGCTAGTTCTTATTTTTATTGTTATTTATTGTTGTTATTGAGTCATGTCTGACTCTTCATGACTCTATTTGGGGCTTTCTTGACAAAAACCCATGGAGTGGTTTGCCATTTCCTTCTCCAGTTCCTTTTTACAGATGAGAAAACTGAGGCATGCAGGGTTAAGTGACTTGCTTAGGGTTACACACTAGAAAGTGTCTGAGGCCAGATTTGAACTCACAAAAATGAATCTTCCTGACTTCAGGCCTTGTGTTCTCTCCATTGTGCCACTTAGGTGCCCAATTTTGGTAGTAGTAGTAGTAGTAGTAGTAGTAGTAGTAGTTGTTGTTGTTGTTGTTGTTGTTGTTGTTGTTGTTGTAATAGTAGTACTAGTACTAGTACTAGTAGTGGTGGTGGTGGTGGTGGTGGTATGGTGGTAATAGTAGTAGTAGTTATAATAATAGTAGTAGTAGTGGTAGTAGTCAAGGTGGTGGTGGTAGTGGTGATATAGTATAGTAGTTGTAGTAGTAGTAGTAGTAGTAGTAGTAGTAGTAGTAGTAGTAGTGGTGGTGGTGGTGGTGGTGGTGGTATAGTGGTAATAGTAGTAGTAGTTATAATAATAGTAGTGGTAGTGGAAGTAGTCATGGTGGTGGTAGTAGTGGTGGTAGTTGTAACAGTAGTGGTGGTGGTGATAGTGGTGATATAATATAGTGATAGTAGTAGTAGTAGTAGTTATAATAGTAGTAGTAGTTATAATAATAGTAGTAGTAGTAATAGTAGTAGTAGTTATAATAATAGTAGTAGTAGTAGTAGTAGTAGTGGTGATGGTGGTAGTGGTGGTGATAGTGTTGATATAGTATAGTGGTAGTAGTAGTAGTAGTAGTAGTAGTAGTAGTAGTAGTAGTAGTAGT
>JAJPUD010000014.1:746951-769032 GCA_023553655.1 Myrmecobius fasciatus | reverse complement strand
GTAGTAGTAGTAGTAGTAGTAGTAGTAGTAGTAGTAGTAGTAGTAGTAGTAGTTATAATAGTAGTAGTAGTTATAATAGTAGTAGTAGTAGTAGTAGTAGTAGTAGTAGTAGTAGTAGTGGTGGTGGTGGTGGTGGTGGTGGTGGTGGTGGTGACTCTAGAGATGGAATTAAAAGAAGCCAGAGCAGTACCAAAGTACCAAGGGATAGATTTGGGGTGATGGGGCAACAAAGTGCTGCGTTTGGAAACTGAAGACCTGCGTTCAGCCTTGTCTCTGCACTTGCTGCCGATGGAAACTCAGGCAAGTTGCCATCTCTAGGTTTTCTCATAAGTGAGATGAAGGGACTGGAAGAAGTGATTTCTGGGGTCCCTCCAGCACTAACTCTGTGACCCTCTGAATACACATTGAAAGCTCTGCAGGTTCAGCAGACTCCAGATGGGAATCGGGCTAATGTTGCCTTGCCATTGCTGAGGATGAAAGCACAGGGGCTGTCAGGCACGGGTAGTGTATGGGTGTATGGCATGAAGGGACAGGATATGACAGCACAGGATGGAGAGATGATTTGATCCCTTTGGGCCAAGAAGGTTAAAAACAAATCCTCTAAATCCCATTCATCTCTCCATGACTGTTTCCCAGTTTGTAAGGCGAGGGGCTGCTGGAGCTGACTTATGAGGATCCTTTGAGTCCTGGATGTCAAGTCTATTCTCTTGTGATTTCCTCAGCAGCACCCCAAGTGCTGTGTGCATTCATTGGCCCTCCTTCTGCCTGGTAGGGTGCAATTTGGGTAGCTGGGCAGAACATCTGGCAGGAGGAAGCTTCACTAATGTGTTCCGGCTCTTGGACACCTTCTGGGAGGTAGATGGAGAAACAGCCCCCTCCCCTCAGCAATAGCACAGATTTTTAGTTTTGTTTTTCTCCCTTTTTCCTAACAAAAGCAGCCACTGATACTCTCCAAATTCTCCAAAGGCAGCCAAATCCTTAGAGGGTGTCATAGAGACTCAGAGGACCTTAGTTTTGAGGAGACCATCTAATCCAACCTATAACTAAATGGGAGGCCCATCTACAAAAGCCCTAGAAAGCAGTCATCCAGTATCTGTAGGAAGATCTCCAGTACTGAGAACCCACCCTCCAGAGGCAGTCTAGATGACTTTGGGGAGACCTCCTCTGTGAAGGAAGTTCTTCCTGACATGGAGCATCAATTGGCATCTTGGCAACTGCCACTTATTGTTTGTCTTTCTGGAGCCAAAAGAAGCAAGTCTAATCAATAGTGAAGAAAATGATTCTACAGAACACACCACCCCCTCCTGAGGTTCTAGACCTTGTCTAGCCATCTTCCTCCACTTCTGGCTTCTTCCCCACCTGGTGAAGGCTATTCTAGAGCACATCAACCAAGAAATCCAATCCCTAACTTCCCACACTCCATTTCTGTCAACTATCTGGGCAAATAGGCTTCCTGGAAGATGAGGAAGAAATGATGTCTCAGAGTAAAATGGGATTGTTCATAGAACCATAGAACACAAACCTGGAATCATTTTGAAAATCAACTTTTCTAGGGATCCTTAACCCTAGAAACATGGACAGATTTCAAAGGATTAAACAAAAATTACATCTTTTTTGTCATAACTGAATTCCTTTGTAAATGTTTTATTTTATGTATTAAAAACATCCTTCAGAGAAGTTAGCCATAAGGTTTACCAGACTGCCCAAGGGGTCTATCACACACACACACACACACACACACACTGAGAGGAGAGAGGAAAGGGGAGAGAGAAGGAGAGGGGGAGACCGAGGGGGGAGAAGGGGGAAAGGAAGAGAGAGAGGGAAAGGAGGGGGAGAGGGAGGGAGAAAGGAAAAAGTGATCTAATGATAAGATTCTAACCTAGCCCACTGTTTTCATGAAGAAGGAAAATGTCCAGACAGAGCAGCTACATGGTAGATGATAGAGTGCTAGGCTGGAATCAGAAAGAAATGCATTTGATGTAAATTAAGGCAACTCTGAGGTACCACTACACACCTGTCAGATTGGCTAAAATGACCGGAAAAGATAACAATGAATGTTGGAGAGGATGTGGGAAGACTGGGACTGATGCATTGTTGGTGGAACTGTGAACGGATCCAACCATTCTGGAGAGCAATTTGGAGCTATGCTCAAAAAGTTATCAAACTGTGCATACCCTTTGACCCAGCAGTGTTTCTATTGGGCCTATATCCCAAAGAAATCATAAAAGAAGGAAAGGGCCCCACATGTGCAAAAAATGTTTGTGGCAGCTCTTTTTGTAGTGGCTAGAAACTGGAAACTGAATGGATGCCCATCCATTGGAGAATGGCTGAATAAATTATGGTATATGAATGTTATGGAATATTATTGCTGTGTGAGAAACGATCAGCAGGATGATTTCAGAGAGGCCTGGAGGGACTTGCATGAACTGATGCTGAGTGAGATGAGCAGAACCAGGAGATCGTTGTACACGGCAACAATACTATATGAGGATCAGTTCTAAGGGACATGACTCTCTTCAACAATGAAATGTTTCAAACCAGTTCCAATTGTTCAGTGAAGAGAGCCATATACACCCAGAGAGAGGGATGTGAAATGTGGACCACAACATAACATTTTCATGTTCTCTATTGAGGTTTGCTTACATTGTATTTCCTTTATCGGATTATTCTTTCTTATAGATATGATTTCTCCTGAACAAAAAAATGATGTGTGGCAATAACTATACATATATTTGATTTAAGTATTCTAATATAATTATCATGTAGTGGATATCCTGCTATCTAGGGGAGGGGTGGGGAATAGGGGGGGAAATTTGTAACAGAAAGCTTTGTAAGGGTTAATGTTTAGGAATTACCCATACATATGTTTTGCAAATAAAAAGTATTAATAATAAAAAAAAGAAATGCATTTGAATTTAACTTCAGACACTTCCTATTTGTGTGACCCTAGGTAAGTCACTTAACCTTAATTTAACTTAAAAATTAAAGCAAAATGAAGATAATAGTAACACTTGCCTCCTAGGCTTATTGTAAGGATCCAATAAGTAACCATTGTAAAGTGCTCAGTACAGCACACACATTAAGCACGATATAATTGTTAGCTATTGCTATTATCATTACAGGGGAAGAGGCTCAGCCCAATGCCTGCTTTGCAGTAAGCACTTAATAAATACTGGTTGACCAATTGACTTACTTCCCCAGGATTTCAGATCAAATGAGCAGCAGAGATGGTACAATCTTGTTTAATGGATCATAGGCTTTAGAGCAGTTAATGATCATATTAATAATCAAAGGCCTCAAGTCCATGACTTCAGAGTATCTTGATTAGCCTGGAAATGAAGGATGTTTAGCCCAGAAAACAGAAGCTTCAAGGCAGGATGTGCTAAAGGTCTTCAAGACCATTTTGGAAAAGAAAGATTAGGTTTGATTTTTTGGCCCCAGATGGAGAACAGAGCTTCATGAAAGTCATAAAGTGGCAGATTTAGTCTCTAACAATTCTAATTCTAACAATTAGAGCCATCCTTAAGTGGAGTTGATCTCCTCAAGGGGTGACAAACAGTTATCTCCAAACTATTGAGTAGGCTGGAGCAGGGATTCTTCAGGATATCAGTGAGATAAAATGATGACCAAGATCCCTTTCAACTACTCAATGATCTTGCCCAATTTTAGAGACCACAGGATTAGAGATGGAAGGGACCTTATAGGCCATATGGGCCAAACACTTCATTTTACAGATGAAGAAACTGAGACCAGTTGAGGTGAAGGGACCTGGCCAGTCACATGCAGTCTGATGGTTCCACCTTCCAATGCAGATTCTCTGAAGCTAGAACCCCCGGACACACAATTTGACTTAAGTCAACTTGGTGCATAAGGCAAAGGAAGTCAACTACATTCTCAGCCCTGTCCTGCCATGATAGATCACAAGTAGAATGGGGAGAGGGAGAGGATGCTCCCAGCTTCCAGAGCCAAGATCAGGCTCCCTCTAATGAGCCAGAGAAAGTGTCCGTAGGTAATGAGCATGAGTGAGAGGGAAGCAATACTTTAAATATTAATTTCATTGCCTATTAAAGACTCAAAGGATCCAATTAGTGAAAAGTGGAGGTTGGGGAAGTGCTCTGTCTCTGGCACACAGCGAGTATATGGGCACTGAACTCTCCCGGAGAATTTCCCAGAAGGAATGCCTTGAATCAAAGTCCAAGGTAAGGAAAGAAAAGTTGGGACTTTGAAGATATTGATCTTGCCTTCTGCCTTTTGTTAGACTTCTCTGGTTCCCCTGGGGCAGCTAAGTAGCGCCATAGGGGACTGGTCCTACAATCTAAGTTCAACTTCAGTCTCAGAAGACACTTATTAGCTGTGTGACACGGGCAAGTCACTTCATCCTGTTTGCCTCAGTTTTCCCATCTGTAAAATGAACTGGAGAAGGAAATGACAAACTGTTCCAGTATCTTTGCCAAGAAAACTCCAAATGGGATCACAAGGAGTCAGACATGGGGCAGCTAGGTGGCGCAGTGGATAGAGCACCAGCCCTGAAGTCAGGAGGACCTGAGTTCAAATCTGGTCTCAGACACTTAACATTCCCTAGCTGTGTGACCCTGGGCAAGTCACTTAACCCCAATTGCCTCAGCAAAAAGCAAAAAAAAAAAAAAAAAAAAAAACCAAGGAGTCAGACATGAATGAAATGACTGAACTACAAAACAGTGGCTCATCTCCTACCTTCCATACCCATGGGCATCTTCTAAGACTCAGACCTCAGAGGCACTGTGGCGTAAGTGGATTTCAGATACCACAAACACTTAATAGCAAGTCACTTAATATCTATAAGCCTCAGTTTCATCATCTGTTCAAACAGGGGATTGCACCCATTGACTTCTAAAGTGCCTTTTAACTCTAGAGATACATTGTGATAGACTTCTTTCTCCTCTGTCTGTGGCCCATCCCAAATGATGTATGAAATTATTTTTAATGTCTTATTACAGCTCTGTTTTTACATCACGGTCACTTTCCAATTGATACCTCAAATTTAGCACCTTCATTTCAACTGTTCACCTTCCCCATCTTTTCTGCCAGTCCATAATCTAGTTTTTATGACTCATTCTCAGGATTTTAATAACTACAATAAATAATAATATTAATAGCACTTGTATAATACTTTAAGGTTTATAAAGTACTTGACCTGTGCTACCTCATTTGATCTTCACAATTTCATGTAGTAGGTACTATTAATTATCCTCATTTTACCAATGAGGAAACAGAGGCAGACAGAGATTAAGTAACTTGCTAATAGATCACACAGCCAGTAATCTATGGTAAGATTTGAACTCAAGGCTTTATAAATATTTCTTTGATATATCTTAGCCCTCTATAATTCATCGCTCCCACTCTCAGACCCCCCGCCCAGGGAATTCTCTTTGCTTTTCTGGGTATATCTGGCCCATACCATCACATGTTTGGAGACCTCTGTTGCCTTAGCATTATTTTCATTTGTTTCCTTCATGGATGCCCTGTATCCCCCCTCAAATATGAGCTCCATGAAGATGAAGGGGGCCACATCTCTGGATCTTTGTCTTTGATCTTTCTCTCTCTCTCCCCAGAGTCAAATAGATTTCAGGAAACACCTATAGAGAACGCTCCCTGACCTTCCCTTCCACACCAAAGCCTCTTAGCTTTCTCCTCCAAAATCTGTGCTTTCCAATATTTGAAGAGTGACCAAGTGGAAAAGGGGTTACCTTTGTCCTGCTCAGATCTACCTGGTAGAACTGAAGGCACCAAGTGGGAATTATAAAGATACCACTTTGGGCAGGATATGAGTGAATACTTTATGACCCTCAGAACTGTCCAAAGGTTGAAGGGACTGCCTCCAAAGTCAGTGAGTCATTGGCAAAGGCAGAAGATAGTCTTACACAAGATGCTAAATGACCACTTGTCACTGAAATTGTGAAGGAGAGACTTGTTCAGCGACAGATTGGACTATATACCTTCTGGCATCCTTTCCAGGTCTGAGATTCTATAATTCTATAAATTGGGCCCATTACTTGTCTCCTGGACCCTTCCTCTAAAGAAGGGCAGGGGACTGAGGGCTGGAGTAGCCAAGGCAGTTTTATAGCCCTAGCCAGGGAATCTACATGGTATTGGACTTACAATCAGAAAGCAAAGGCTCTGCAATTTGCCAGTTGTATGGTCTTGGACAAGTTATTCTTAATTCCTCAGGCCTCAGTTTCCTCATCTGTAAAAAGTTGTTCTAATGATCACTATGCTTAACTGTCTTGAGATAGGAGGCTGGATGAATTGCATTAGCTTTGCACTGGCTTCAGCCAACATAGCCTAGGTAACCCAGGAGTTGGGCTAGACATAGCAAAGTCTGGCAGAACCTGGCATACAGCAGGTACTTAATAAATGTTTGTTGGATTATATAACTAAAGGATGGGAAAGATGGAGGCAAAGTCAAGAAAGAAAGTGAGAGAAGTTGCTAAAGTCTAAGTTGGCAAGGACCTTCAAGTTGAGATTGTGTTATAATAGAATATCAGAACTAGAAGGGACCTTGACATCCTTATTTTACAGGATCCCAAGATTGAAATTAGGATTAGAAACAGAACCAGGAATCAATCCAACTCCTTCATTTCACAGAGGGAGAACCTGGGCCCCAAGGAGTACCCAAAGTCACACAAGGAGTCAAAATGGCAGACCCAGATCTTGAAATCAGGTTTTCTGTCCCAGATCTATTGTTCTTTTCTAATGAATCAATTTTGCTTCAAGAGTCACTCACTTTATGCCTTAACATGATGGGTCTTTTCCTTGTTATGAGGCAAGGACCATGGTTCAGCCTGAAATGATGATCTATTGGGCTACCCCAATGTTATCACTGTCTCTAACCTCATCCTTCTCCACTTCTCAAAATATCAGGGAGGAAGGGAACATCTGTAGGAAGACTTCTCCAGTGATCTGAAGAAGGAGAGATGGGACAAAAAGGAATAAGAAGTGAGCCTTAGTCCTCAATACCAGGAGAGGGAGGAAGGGAGATGTTAGGGTGAGGCTGGGAGCTCAAGAAGACTTAACTTTAAAGGATGGAGGAAGGGAGAGGGAGAAGGCATACGAGTACTGTAAGACTTCCATTTGGGTGATAAGTACTCAGGGGTCCAGTGATCCCCAGATATTGTGAACTCCACCTTTTAATGAGTGCAGGTCATCATGTATGGTAAGAATTAAACTGAACAAGGGATCAGGGAAACTAGTCACCCACATCCTACTTAGAGGTACCAGCATATGAACAGAAGGAAGAAAAAAAATTCAAACTTGGCTTGGCTGCTATAAAGCTAATCCTAATTACAGTTATTTATGAGGACTGCTCAGTATTTAGGGCTAATTGCCACATGCACAATAACTTGGGCATAGCATTAATATGCATCAGATTAATTCAATTTTATTGGATTCCAGCACTGAGTGCTCTCTGGCCACTCCAGATAGAGGGCCTATCTGCTCACACTTTTCAGGCACTAGAAGGAATATTGTTGATGACACAGAGTTCTCCTGTTTTCATGGGCACAGGGCTAGTTCTGCATCCAATTTGTCACCTGTATTTCTGCATTAGGGACTGCTGGAAAAAGGGAAGGAGGTAGAAAAAGATAGAACTAAAGAAAGAGTGAGATGAGAACAAAAGGATCCCACATTTTAATGTGTGTTACGAGAATGACAAGGGAAAGGAGGAAAAATCTAGGTGGTACTAAGGCCTGGCCTGGAATCAGGAATTCATTCTCAGGAGTTCAAATTAGATTTCTTACAGTTACTAGCCA
This sequence comes from Myrmecobius fasciatus, assembly GCA_023553655.1. NCBI lineage: Eukaryota > Metazoa > Chordata > Mammalia > Dasyuromorphia > Myrmecobiidae > Myrmecobius > Myrmecobius fasciatus. The sequence goes on along the minus strand of JAJPUD010000014.1, from coordinate 761,245 downwards.
AGTGACTCTGAGCAAGTCATTTAACTCTCTTGCCCTCAGTTTCCCATCTGTGAAATAAACTGGAGAAGGAAATGGCCAACCACTCCAGTATCTTTGCCAAGAAAACCTCAGATGGAATCACAAAGAGTCAGAAAATTTACTGAACATTTTTACTGAAAATTTACAGAAAAATTATTGAACTCTAACAACAAATGAGAGAATGGAAGAACCTAGAAATTTTAGATCTGACCAGTCCAGAACTCTGGACAAGCACAGCTGTCCACCAATGGACTGTCCTGCCTCTATAGGTAGTGAGTTCCCCACCATAGGACATTCTAGGATGATACTAAAGAGGGGATTCTGGAAGTAGGTAAGCTGGACTGAGTTTAGAATGTTTAATTTGGAAGAGACTTCAAGGATCATCTGGAATAAGTCCCTTCATTTTATTTTGTTTTTGTGAGCAATCAGGGTTCAATGTCTTACTGAGGGTCACACAGCTAGTATCAAAAGTAACCAAATTGGGGTTTGAACTCATAGTCTCTTGACTCTGGAGTCGATTCTCTATCCACTACACTACCTAGCTGCCTCAGTCCCTTCATTTTAGAGAAAACATTTCCAGAAAGGACAAGGATCTTTCCCAAGCTCACACAGAAGGTTAGTAGCAGAATTAGGATGCAAACTCAGGTCCTCCAAGGTTCTTCCTAATGCACTACACTGCCTAAAAAGGAATCAGGGACACATCCTAGGAGAAAGAGCATCAGATTTTAGGTCAGAGGACCTAGCTTCAAATCCCAATTCTGTTAGATATTAGAACTTGGGGAAAATCATTCAGTTTTTCTGACCCTCCTCCTCATCTCTAAAATGAAATATTTGCTCTATATGATTTCTAAGATCTCTTCTAGTTCCAGAAGGAGAATTCTATGAAATGAGGTGACCAGAACATCCCGAGGGTCCTTAGTCACCGACTTCCTGCCCAAACCTTCCTTCTCAATACTCACGTGGTCTGGGGTCTCCTCTCCCTGCAAACTAGATACTGCAGACTGCTGAGTTCTCCTCTGACCCAATAATCCCCCACCTCTGGTGGCAGGGAGGAAGGGAGAAAGAATTGGGGACCGCAATTTGAGGAAAACAAATGCCAATGGCGAGGGGAGATCTGGAGAGAGTAGCAAAACCTGCAGAACACTTTCTGTGGGCTTCCTGATTTGGGTCATGGATGTACAGCTGCTGTTTGCATTCAGGGCCCTTGGGTGCCCCTGAAATGGAGCAGCCAAAATTTCCTACCATTACACTGAAGAGGCTTGTCATTCAGCTCTGGAAGGTGAGACTTTAATGCACCAGGAGAGCTGAGCTTACCACGGCTGGCTGATAGAGGTGTTTCTATTCTGGTAAATAGAAGGTCACTTTCATATTTCCTCCCATTATTCATAGGTGAACTGAATGATCTTTGCAGGTGATTTTATAATTCTAGGAATCTGTACAGATAGATCTCCCTGTCCTTCTCCTCTGTTCCCTCCCTCTACAGTGGGGAAGCAGACCCTCTTCTACTCAGAGGCTAGATCTATGATGATGGCCAGAAGGAGAGAAGGGTGGGAGATGGCTTCCATCTCAAACTTCAGCATCCCTTGGCTGGACCAGTTGCACACTCACCCAGCCATCTTTGTTATCCCCCTTTCTAACCCAGAGGAAATGCCACATTCTCGTTGCAAGCTTCATATAGACAAAGTCCCAAAGAAATCCCCTTCTTCTGACAACTATAGACAGAAGGAACTTTATCTAGTCCATTATTTTAAAGAAGCTCATCTGCTATAGTCTCTTCAGTTTACAGAGAGGTAAACTGATGCCCCAACAGACTCAAATAACTTTCCAAGTCTCACAAGCAGCATAAATGACAGATTTGGAAATTGAACTCAGGTCCTCTGAATCCAAAACCAGCATTCTTTAACATTACCTCAGGCTGCCTCCATTATAGACAAAAGGAAGTGATCTCAACATTTCTTAACAAAAAGAAATCTTTGAAAATTTTTATATCATAATCATTTTTTAATATACCCTCCTTTCTTCTCTCTCCAGAGACAGCTAGGTGGCACACATTTAGAACTCTGGTCCTGGAGTCAGAAGACCTGAATTCAAATGCAGCCTCAGATACTTGCTAGCTGAATAAATTACTTAACTTCTATTTGCCTCAGTTTCTTTAAGTGTAAAATGGGAGTGATAACAGCATCTATTTCCCAGGGCTGTTGGGACAATCAATGAAATGACATTCCTTTGCATAGTGTCTGGCACATAATAGGTGCCTAATAAATGCTTGTTTTTTCCCTGCCTTCTTTTCTCTTGTGACAAAGAAAAACAATTAAGCACAAGCAACTGACACAGTGATCTGACATTGCATGCAATATCATGCATCCATACTCCCCTACTTCTTCAAAAAAAAAAGAAAGATGCACATTTCCTTATTTCTAACCTAAGATTAAGATTCAATGCCCTACCTTTCTGATGGGAGTTGGGTAAGAGCATTACACAAAGTAGCTCTGACGAGTGCCTTTCAGATAGTATTGGGATAGGTGCCTTGTGTTCTTCTCTTCCCCCAACCCAAAACCAGGAGATCCTGAGCTGTCCTAATGATGGGGATGGTGGTTAAGACAGAATAGTTTGAAAACATGTACAGAAATCTAGAGATCACCACTCTCATCCATTTCAGATATAAATTCCTGGAGGAAGCAGCATGGTCCAGTGAGAACAGCACAAAATACCTGGATTCAAAACCTATTTTTGGCTACTTGCCTTTGGCCAGTCATGCAATTTCTTTGTGCCTCAGTTTATTCATTTGGAAAATGAGGGGCTCAGACTGGATGGGCACTAAGGTCCCTTTTTAGCTCTAAATCTACAATGCTATGACCATCTTAATTCCCACATCTCTAGGGTCCAGCTTTGGATGTCAGTGTCCTGTCTAAAACATGACCTCCAGCTATGATCTAACCAGAAAGCAGGACTGTCACATTTAATGCACTTAATTTCCCTTTAGATTTAGAGACTGTAATAATAGCATGCTCTTGATTCCTAGAAAACTTGAAGTTTACTAAGTCTTTACTAACCATGATTATACTATTTATTTCTTAACCCAAAGATAGGACTTTACATTTGTTCTTTTTAGATTTTTTTTCTTATTAGAATCAGTCTTTGGTCCCAGATCTTCTCTGGATCCCAATTGATAATCCCTCCCAGTTTTGTGACATACACAAATTAGATAAGTGGACTATCTCTGCCTTTATCTGATATATTAATAAACATGTTGTTGTGATTGCAGAGTTGTAAAGACAGAGTCCTGAGACCCATCAGAGGTCTTCCCTTAGATTATATCCATGTATTATTTATCATACTTTGAATCTGATTGTTCTCTTAATCCCAAATGCACCCAAAGACATTATACTCTAGTCCACATCCCCTATCTTGTCCATGATGATGTTGGAAGAAATGTTGGTATTCCTGCCTCACCCATGAAAAAAAAATTAAAAAAACACCTTAGAGGAGTCAGGAAATAAAATAAGAAGTCCTGTCAAAAAAGCTACTGATTATAACAACAATTAGAGGTCCACCCCAACCCCCCACTTTTCTTTTAAACATCTGTTTTTATCCAAAAGAGCTCAGAGAGAAGGTACCTTCTCTAGCTGGTGAATGCCTTCCTCCACACAGCAAATGGAAGCGAGAGTACGTAATGTCTGGGGATACAGGCATCGGAAACAGTCTTGCCGGCAGATCTTAAAGAGGGCCACAACTCCCCCTTCCTATAATGAGATAGAAAAATGGGAGACCAGTTATCCCAAGGGAAGTTGGGTTTATGGTACACACACACACACACACACACACACACACACTCACACACACACACATCCTAGCAGACAACACTCAGGGTCTCTGGAGCATCTCTAGCTATAAATCTTCTGAGAAAGGAAGTAACTGACCAAGAACACACAGAATAAAAAACAGGGTCACATCCTCTAACTTTAACCCCAGTTCTTTTTCTTCCCTACTATTTCATCCTTTCAAAGGGACAGAAAAGTGAAAGATAGAGGCTAGACAAGGCAACCTTCACAAAACATTGGAAAATGTATTTAAATCAATATTTTTCAGACAAATATTGAGAAGTGGAGGAAGAGACAAGAAGACAGATAATGTCACTTTGTTGATGAGAAGGGGAGAATATATGGGATATCACAGACAAGGCAAGTCATCATCTTGTAGTTTCCTAATTTAACTAATTATACTTACTAGCTAGGAACTAAGTTTAGTTTTATCGATTCTACTAAAGGAACCTCCAATATTGTCAGTATCCTTTAAATCTTAGCACCTTAAGGTAAAGTTCCTATGATCCAACTTTGGTTATGGCGCTGAGGGAAGCCATTAAAAAGTTTGTGGAGGAGAAAGAGACATATCATTGTCAACATGTTAGACATAATGGCAGCCTCCCAGTTATAATTGATCAAAAGACACAATATTCATAAACAGTTCCTGGAACATTGTAAGCAATTAATAAATGCTTGTTTCTTTCCTTCTCTCCTCTTGTCACAAAGAAATACAGTACAATTAAAATCTTAATAGTCTTGGGTCACATACAGCAATATTTCCCAGGACTAAACAAAACCCATGGTTCAAACCAATTACAACATCCAATAAGTCAGAAAAGCAGAGTTGCAGAGCCCTAAACTGTGATTTAATTGACCTGAGAGGACAAGTCTTGGCTCTGCTACTGTGTGACCTGTAGATTTCAGTTGGCTCTGAGGTAAAAATTGAGGATTGGATGAGGACTCCAAGAGTTCATCCAGCTCTGACAATCTATGATGAAATACAGACTTCAAAGGAGCAGCAAAAGTCAAGAAAGGCATTGCCTTTTTGCCCTCCCATTCTTTTTTTTTTTTTTTTGCTGAGGCAATTGGGGTTAAGTGACTTGCCCAGGGTCACACAGCTAGGAAGTGTCTGAGACCAGATTTGAACTCAGGTCCTCCTGACTTCAGGGCTGGTGCTCTAACCACTGCGCCACCTAGCTGCCCCTGCCCTCCCATTCTTGAAACAAACTTAGCCCGGTTCTAAAATCCTTGCCACCAAGGGACTCGGACCCACAATCATACAACCGTATAAAACATACTGCTTTATAGGCATAGCAATTAACAGCAACTCCTCCATTTCTTACAGCTGCCAAAACTAAGTGTAGCTCAGGGAGTCAGGATTATAAATCACTGTAATTCCCTGTCCACCTCTCCCTATTTCTGCCTTGGAGTTCAAGAGAAGGGATGGAGACACAGAGATCTACCCTCAATGGATCTCCAGCCTAGCCCAGCTCAATCTGATTCAGTCCACCTGGATTTCAAAAAGGGTGACTCTGATCAACTCTCAAGTAAAGCCAAGGAGGCACCGTGATATAGCAGAAATTGTTCTGGACTGGAAATCAGATGTGTTTTATTCTGAAACTAATCATGCCTATGGAATAATCATGATCCTAGAGAATTCTTTCCTCTCTTTGGAGCGCCTCTGCAAGCTAAGGGAGCTCTTTAAGGGACTTCAGATTTAGAGGTGCAACAAACCTTATAGATCACCTCATCCAGGCTCTCCATGTTTTGTCAGAGGAAGAGCTGGGGCCTAGAGAGACCCCAGGTCACATAGTATGAAGCTAGGAGAGCTAGAATTTAATCTGCTTCTTGACTCCAAACTAGTTCTCTTTGATTCTCTGAGTCTAATAATTATAACAACTTGTATGTGTAGAAGGTTCACAAAACAATTCTACGAGGGAGGGAATGCAAGTATTATTAACCTTATTTCGCAGAAGATGAGAAAAAAGAGCTTAGATGGGGCAAATTATTTACCCAATCAATGATCTGAATTCATGTCTCCAGAATTCCACTCCTTTTTGCTGTATCAATCATGTTATAACCCTCAACTTGATTTTCTTCCAAATCTTTTTACACCATTGGCTTGAAGGTTCCTTAGTGACATATGGTCACATTGAATGGACTTAGGCTGGGTTTCAGATAAGACCATCAGATCCAAGTCAGTTTCCTACATGAGGCCATCCAAACTCTCATAACTTTACATAGGGTATCCCATCCTTGTTTCCTGCCATGGGAATCCAGGGGGTCTCCTGACTTTCATTCCTTTCCATCATACCATATTCTCATTGTCCAAAGGAACAATTGTATAATGTACTCTTTCCATATCAGAAGAGGATTACAAGTATCTTCTAAAAAGCTATTATCAGTCCATCTACCTGACCCAGACCAGGCAGGCCAATGTGTGAGTACTCCAAGAAAACTTTAATTATGAACCTCTTAGGTGATTCAAGCCAGTTCTAATAGACTCAGAGAGAGCCATCTGCATCCAGAAAAAGAACTATGGGGACTGAATGTGGATCACAGCATAGTATTTTCACCTTTTTTGTGGCTGTTTGCTTGTTATTTTTTTTCTTTCTCAATTTTTTCCCTTTTTGATCTGATTTTATTTTGTGCAGCATGATAAATGTAGAAATATGTATAGAAGAATTGTACATGTTTAACCATATTTGATTACTTGCTGTCTAGGGGAGAGAATGGGGAAAAGGGAGGGAGAAAAAATTGAAACACAAGGTTTTACAAGACAGTTGAAAATTACTTTTACAGATATTTTGAAAATTAAAAGCTTTTAATTATTTTTTTAAAAATAAAATTAAGTAAAATAACTGCATATAATATAAAAAATTATGAACCTCTTGTCAAGCCTCCTCTAGAATAAGGATGGTGACTAATAAGCAATTAGCTGAAAAATGGAGAGAGTGCTGGGCTGGGAATATCAGAAAGACCTGATTTCAAATCCAGTCTCAGATACTTACTAGTTGTGTGACCCTAGAGAATTCACTTAATTTCACTTATCATCGATCTCCTCATCTATGAAATGGGGATAATAATAGCATCTCCCACAGTTGTTGTAAGGATTGAATGGCACTTATAAAGCATTTTTGTACAATGCCTGGCATATAGTAGGCACTTAATAAATGCTTGTTCCCTTCTCTCTCTCTTCTCTAAACATGGGGTCCATAAATATAGGCTCATTAAACACTTAAGTAGGCATAGTCTATTATGGGAAAGGTATGATGGCTTCTATAAAGGGAAACCAAATCTTGGTAATAAAACTAGAGTTCTTTAAGGAGATAAATGAGTCTGGGGATGAGAGGAAACCAGCAAACAAATTCTATTTTACAGTCATGGCAATATTCCCCAGGAGCTGAATTTCAAGGAAATGGTTTCATTTTTAGTAGAAAACTGCTTAAAATTGGGGAACTCAAGATGAAGTTCTAGATGAAGGGCCAATAAGTTATCAACCAGTTACCAATCTTATGCACCATTTTTTTCAAAGGGATCTGTAAGTGTCAGAGCCTTAAGAAAGGGCAAGTTTGATGTTTACCCTGACACCATTCCAGGGAGTGAAATAGTGAATTCATGGAGAAAAAGCACAGGGGAAATCATGTAAATATGTTAGCTTTTAGTATAAAGAGCCACCAAATCATGCCTTTAGAGTAAAATAGCTTAATTTTTACTTTTATGCCACAAGCTTTCAGCTATGACAAAGGAAAAATATCTTGGGGTAAAGATGGTAACATGATAGGATACAAGAAAATCAGCAGAAAAATGTTGGATTTTGAGGACTTCTAGTCATTACAACTCTTCTCAACCCTATTTGGGGTTTTCTTGGCAGAGATACTGGAATGGTTTGCCATTTCTTCCCCACATCATTTTACAGATGAGGAAACAGAGGCAAACATGGTTAAATGACTTCCTCAGAGTCGCACAGCTAGGCCAGATTTAAATTCATTAAGGTAAGTTTTCCTGAATTCCAAATCCAGAACTCCACCCACTGATTGATGTAGCTACCCAGGCTATACTTCCCTCAACGCTACACTGCCATACTCCTGAGCTGCAGACATTCTAAAGGAGATTTCTTCTAGGTTTCTTGTCCAACCTATTGGAAAATGGTCTTGCTGCTGCTCCTCCCTTCCCTGACAGCATTCTTTCCCATCTTCCCTTCCAACATTATTTCTCCTAGGCTATGAATGATACTAATACTTTGGCCCAAATACCACAATACTTCCTCTGGGAGGAGAAGGGCTCTGCTAACCATCCTTCTGATCATTAATACAGCTCTTACTCTCATGTGCTATTGCATCCCTGGAGGGAAGACTTCTTGGACCAGTGGCATGTGATTGGGATAATTGTAAGGAGGCAGACAGCTGGAACACCCTCTCTGAAAGCCCAGTGCTATTGGAATGACAGGAAAGCTCAAAGAGAGAGCAATTAGTGTCACCCACCTAAGTTAGTTAAGCAATTGGATCAGTTAGGAAACAGGAGAGAGAGGAGGGCAAGGGAAACAGATAATGGGGCTTGTTCTATTTTCCAGAGGTCAGGAAAAGAAGGGGATGACCAGCAGGGTAGTAGGAGGATGTGGAAAGGATAAGAGCAGTCAAAACAGAGGGGAAATCAAATTACTTAGGACAGAAATGGTCTTTAGTTGGCAAAAGGTCCCACCAGTCATTCTCTGACCTAAGCAAGAGAAAATCTCCCTGCAGATTATTGGAATCAAAGTCTATGAAGCCCAAGATATCAATTAAATCACAAAATGATTCAATTTTATAAAAGGAAAGAAGGACTAGTTATTATCTAATGGGGAAAATAGTGAATTTTAACCTGAGGATCTTGGGAAAGCCCCTTGACCTCTCTGCACCTCAAAATTTCCTCACTATAACATAAGGGAAATGTATAAATCTTTAAATTCTGTATATATCAATCAGTAGCTCAGTAAGTCTTTATTAAACATCTACTGGATGCCAGACATCATGGTAGGTGCTGAGGATAAAAGTTTAAAACGCAAAATAATCCCTACTCACAAGAAATTTAGATTCCAATGTAAGATACAATATACATATATAAATATATGCAACATAAATATAAAATTAATAAATACATATTGTCATGTATTTATTACAAATAGTAGTTAGATACAAAGTAGTTAGATATTAGGCAAGTTTGGAAGAGAGGGCACTAGTAGGTGAGGGCATCAAGGAAGTTTTCATGCAAAAGATAGTGGTTAAATATCTTTTTTTTAATTAAAGTTTTTTATTTACAGAACATATGAGTGATTTTTCTACATTGACCTTTGCAAAAAAAATTTTTTGTTCCAAATTTTTCTCCTCCTCCCCCCATCCCCACCCCTAGATGACAGATAGTCTAATGCATGTTAAATATGTTAAATTATATGACAAATCCAATATATGTATACATATCTATACAGTTATCTTACTGCACAAGAAACATCAGATCTAGAAAGAGAAAAAAAACCTAAGAAGGAAACCAAAATGCGGGGAAATATTCACAGAAAGCATTAAAATGCTGTGTTGTGGTCCACACTCAGTTCCCACAGGTCTCTCTCTGGATGTATATGACTTTCTTCATCACTGAACAATAGAAACTGGTTTGAATCACTTAATTGTTGAAGAGAACTATGTCCATTAGAATTGATCATCATATAGTACTGTTGTTGCCGTGTACAATGATCTCCTGGTTCTGCTCATTTCACTCAGCATCAGTTCATAGAGGTCTCTCCAGGCCTCTCTGAAGATGGTGATTAAATATCATCTTAAAGGAAGAGAGGGACTCCAGAAAGTATGGAGGTAAGAATGAAGAGCATGTGGGGTCTAGAGCACAGCCAAGGCAAAGGTATGGAGGTGGAGTGTTGTGTGAACAGAGAGAAGGTCAGTTTGTCTAGAGTGCCATGTGTGAGAGAGGTATCCCTATTATGAATTGAGGCTAAAAACATGCATGTGGGCCAGGTTGTGAAGGGCTTCAAACACTACGCAGAGTTTCTTTTGTTTTGGTTTGGCTTTTAATACTAGAGTAAATAAGAAACCACTAGAATTAAAGGAATAGATGTGCATTTGAAGAAAATTACTTTGGCAGCCATGTGTAGGTCGAAATATAGAGGTGAGCGACTTGACAGGAAGATCAGTTGGGAGGCCATTTTAATAAGCCAGGCAAGAGGTAATAAGAACTAAGATTATGACTGTGTAGATGAGGAGAAGGGTAAGATTATAAGAAATATTGTGAAGGTTAAAATAGAAAGATTTGCATTGTTGATCAGAGAAATGCAAATTAAGACAACTCTGAGGTACCACTACACACTTGTCAGATTGGCTAAAATGACAGGAAATAATAATGACGAGTGTGGGAGGGGATGTGGGAAAACTGGGACACTGATACATTGTTGGTGGAACTGTGAACAGACCCAACCATTCCGGAGAGCAATCTGGAACTATGCCCAAAGGGCTATCAAACTGTGCACACCCTTTGATCCAGCAGTGTTTCTACTAGGCTTGTATTCCAAAGAGATCATAAAAAAGGGAAAAGGACTCACATGTGCAAAAACGTTTGTGTCAGCCCTTTTTGTAGTGGCAAGGAACTGGAAACTGAATGGATGCTCATCAGTTGGAGAAAGGCTAAATAAATTATTATTGTTCTATAAGAAACAATCAGCAGGATGATTGCAGAAAATCCTGGAGAGACTTACATGAGCTGATGCTAAGTGAAATAAGCAGTACCAAGAGAACATTGTACAAACAGCAACAACAACAAAGTAGCAACAATAAAATTATGTGATGATCAACTGTGAAGGACGTGGCTCTTTTCAACAATAAGATGATGCAGGACAGTTTCAATGATCTTGTGATGGAGAGAGGACTGTGGGAAATGAGTGTGGATCACAACATAGCATTTTCACTCTTTTTGTTGTTTTTAGCTTGTGTTTTATTTCCTGTCTTGTTTTTTTTTTCCTTTTTAATCTGATCTTTCTTGTGCAACATGATAATTGTAGAAATATGTATAGAAGAATTGCACATGTTTAACATATTGGATTATTTGCTATCTAGGGGAGGGAGTAGGGGGAAGGGAGGGGAGGTTTTGCAAGGGTAAATGTTGAAAACTATGCATCTATTTTGAAAATAAATAGTTTTAACCAAAAACAAAAAAAGAAATATTTGTTAATGAGTTGGATGTGTAGGGCAAGGAAGAGTGAGACTAGTCAAAGACAACACGTGTAAATCTTGGAGACTGGAAAGGTAGTGATGCCATCAATAAAAAGAGGGAAGTTTGGATGAGGAAGAAAATTGAAGCTGGAAAGACCATGTCTTGTCCCAGTTGCTATCAGCCTTAATCACTGGATGGGTACAATCTCAGTCAAACTGAGATCTGTTGACCTTAGCTTAAAAAGGCCAAAGTCTCCCATTTTATCCAGGGCCATCTCCAGTCCTGATATCTATCTGGCCACTGGATTCAGAAAGGTCTTGAAGGGAAAGTGAGGCAGGTGACCTTGAACAGCCTTCCCTCACTGAAATCCAATTCACTTGCATATCAGAGCATCACCTCCCTGATGTCATGGATGTCATGGTCCTCTTTGAGAATGAAAGACAAAAACAACAGCACAATGTCAGCCATGGGCTGGAACTAAAGTCTGTTGACTCTCAAGTTCACTCAGAGGCTATCACACCAGGCTTCCTGCTCTCTTCAATAATTTTCTACAGAAGCTTCTGCAATAAACTGGCTATAAGAGATAAATGGCTTCCAGGAATTGGCCATTATAGGCAATGAGGTAGAACAATTATCTAAGGATAGCTAAACATAATCTTTGCTGAAGTTCTCTCTTTTACTCTCTCCTATTAAGAGGAGACAAATGGGATAGATTTCTAGCTCTATTAGAGTCCATTCACCCTAGTCCCAGACAACTAAAGTTCTGAGGACTGTACCTCAAATAGAGTAGGTGTCCAACAAACCTGGAACCCTTACCAACTGTAGACTCCTTGAGGGAAGTAACAATGCTACTTTTCATTTGTTTATTCCCATTATGAAGCAAAGATCCATAAACACAATGGGAGATTAAATAAAAACCGATAAATGTTAAAGGATATGAACAGGCAGTTTTCAGACGAAGTAATCAAAGCTATTTATAGTCATATAAAAATTCTCTAAATCACTACTGATTAGGGGAGATAACTTAAAACAACTCTGAACTACCATCCCATATCTATCAGATTCGATAATATGACAGAAAAGAAAAATGACAAATGTTGAAGGGGATATGGGAAAATTGAGACATCAATACACTGTTGGTTAAGTTATATGCTGATTCAACCATTATGTAGAATAATTTGAAACTATGACCAAAGGACTATAAAACTATAAAAAAAGTAGTATTAGGTCTATATCCCAAAGAGTTTTTTTTAAAGGAAAAGGATATGTACAAAAACATTAAAAGATGCTTTTTACTAATGACAAAGAAATTGAAATTGCAAAGATGTTTATCAATTAGGGAATGACTGAACAAATTATATATGACTGTGAAGGAATACTATTTTGCTATAAGAAATGATAATCAATATGCTTTCAGAAAAATCTGGAAATATTTACATGAACTAATGCAAGATGAAATGAACAGAATAAAAAAATTGTACACAGTTATGGCAACATTGCTGTTGATGATGATCAATTGTGAATAAACTTAGCTATTCTCAACTAAGCAATGACTCAGAACAATTCTGAAGGACTTATGATGAAAAATGTTAATCCACCTCCAGAAAAAGAACTGATAAAGTCTGAATTCAGATCAAAGTATACTTTTTCTTTACCTTCTTTATTTTTCTTGGCATTTTTTCTGTTTTCTTTTATATTGTGACTAACATGTAAATATGTTTTATATGACTACATATGTATAACCTATAAATTGCTTGCCTTCTCAATGTGAGGGAAGAAGGAGATAAAGAGAAAAAAAGAATTTGGAACTCAAAAGAATTTAAAAACAAATATTAAAATTGTTTTTGCATATAATTGGGGGAAATAAACTATTAAGTTATATTTTTAAATAAATGGCGGTTGAATTGAATTGAATGTTTGTTGATTTCCTGACAGAAAGGTAAACAGAGTGAGGGGCAGCTAGGTGGCATAGTGGATAAAGCACCAGCCCTGAAGTCAGGAAGACCTGAGTTCAAATGTGGTTTCAGACACTTAATATGTCTTAGCTGTGTGACCTTAGGCAAGTCACTTAACCCCAATTGCCTCAGCAAAAAAAAAAAAGGAAGGGTAAACAGAGTGAAAGAAAACCCCTGTATCCTTAACTCTACATGCTAGATGAAGTTAGGTAAGACATTTAACACCTCTCATCCTCCTCTCACATCTCCCTTCCATCTTCCTTCTTGATTTTCCAGGTATTTCTGAGCCAATTAATGAGATAATATAGAGACTGCTTATTTTTAAAAATCCAGATACAAAAAAATGGCAGTATTTTGCCATGTCTAAAGTGAGCTCAGGGACAGAAGCAAGGAGAAAAGATGATTTTTGAGTCCCTTCCAGCCAATCTTATCTATGAGGAGTGCCTGGCTGATTATTTATCACATTTTTTCCAAATAAAATATAATATATTTGGAATAGATAATGAACCAAGCTTTGCCAAGGTTCAGGAGGTACAGACATCAATCATTCATGTGAGAGCATCTCTCTGGCTCAGGAACTGCTTAATCCAGCACAATAAAAACTAAGTATTGCAATGAACTTGGCATTGGATCTCAATTGCATTCTTCACCAAGATGATCAGAAATGATCTTGCTATCAGCATTTCCAGCTACTGCCTTCCTTATGGCGTCTCTGTGCCTCAAAATCCAAGAGAGGCTGGCCTTAGGACATATGTCCACTCCTTGAGACAAATAACTCCAGTCCTGAATGACAGTTTCTTTTCCTCTGGGCAAGACCCTGCTCAGTTAAAATCAAGGATCCTCATGTCCCCAGCTCAGAGTAGGGTGGAGAAGGGGAAGGTGATGTTACTAAGTAAAGGCAGTCACATAGGAATGGGGCTGGGAATTTCCCTGAAACAGCAGAATACAGCCTTTGGCAATGGCAGATTTAATTATATAGAAAGCTCGCTCCAGGCCCAGAGTCAAATGATATGAATTACTTGGCTGAATTCAATATGAGGTGACATGAACTTGGAAAGGGCCATTCTCTAGGGCTTGTATCTTAGGAACAGATGGAAAGTAAGAGAAGGGAAGAAGAATCTGTGGAAACCCAAGGGAAGTATCCAAAAGATATAGGAAAAGTCTTCTCGTAACTGTATTACAAGTTACTGAATCCTACAGAGACCATATAATCTAATGGGAAAAATCCTAGATAAGGGATCCAGAGACCCCAAACTATATTCCATTTATGCTGATTATTAGCTGTTATCTTGAAGTGGCCATTTCATTAAGAGGTAGTATGAGTACT
>JAJPUD010000014.1:682678-733424 GCA_023553655.1 Myrmecobius fasciatus | reverse complement strand
CCCCAAGTTTTCCAAACTATGGTGCATGAGATAAAGAGTTGGGGAGAAGGGAGAAATAAAGACAAAGCAAAAGGGGAAAAATCACTGGATATTTTAAAGAATAACTTTCACATAAATCCATCATCCACTTTTTCAACTAAAGCATTCAAATTCAAAAAACTAAAACATTCAAATCAAAATCAACAAAAGCATTACTTATGGGGAGAATCCATTCCAAATGACAGTGAATGAAGCACACCAATTATTGAATTCAATGTGTGCAATAACTTCCTATTTGAGTTAATAGGTGTTGAATTTCAAGATAGATGTGAGCTATCTCTTAAATTTTAAGTGTGACAATTATAAAAGCTTTTATCAGCAAAGCAATACCTGTGCTTTATCTTACTATATTTTTAAGATTTATTAGTGTGAGTTGGAACAGGTTTGAGACAAAGATATGTCAATAAATCATTTGCTACATTTGACTGTGATTTGTACAAAGTCAAACTTAAACATCTTTTATATGGAAATGAAAAGTATCACAATATTTGTTTTATTTCTCAAACATATTACTTTTAGTAAATATACTAGAATAAGCTATTTTTCCCATAATTGCAACTTTTAAAAAATTGAAAAAACTCACAAAAAGTTATACAATTTTTAGAAACATGCAACCATTAAATAACAATCACCTTAAATTTTATCTCTTTATATCCTAGGCAATCCCAATAAACTTTGGATAGAAAACA
Organism: Myrmecobius fasciatus; assembly: GCA_023553655.1. Lineage (NCBI taxonomy): Eukaryota > Metazoa > Chordata > Mammalia > Dasyuromorphia > Myrmecobiidae > Myrmecobius > Myrmecobius fasciatus. The sequence continues at coordinate 732,696 of JAJPUD010000014.1, read as the reverse complement.
CCAACTGCATCCAGAAAAAGAACTATGGAGAGTGAATGAGAATCAATACATGCTACATTTATTTCTTTTTTTCTGTTTTTTTTCTCTTTTGTTTTTCCCTTTTGTTCTGATTTTTTTCTCCCAACATAATTCATAAAGAAATGTGTGTTACACCTCTCAGATTGGATAAGATGACAGGAAAAGATAATGATGAATGTTGGAAAACTGGAACACTAATATATTGTTGGTGGAGTTGTGATCTGATCCAACCATTCTGGAGGGTAATTTGGAACTATGCTAAAAAGGTTATCAAACTGTGCATACCCTTTGACCCAGCAGTGTTTCTACTGAGTTTATATCCCAAAGAGATCTTAAAGGAGGGAAAAGGACCCATGTGAAAAAATGTTTGTGGCAACCCTTTTTGTAATGGCAAGAAACTGGAAACTGAGTAGATTTCTATCAGTTGGGGAATGGCTGAATAAGTTATGGTATATGAATGTTATGGAATATTATTGTTCTGTGAGAAACGACCAGCAGGACGATTTCAGAGAGGCCTGGAGAGACTTACAGGAACTGATGCTGAGTAAAATGAGCAGAACCAGGAGATCATTGTATATGGCAACAGCAAGATTATACAATGATCAGTCCTGTGGCTCTTTCCAACAATGAGATGATTCAGGCCAGTTCCAATGATCTGGTGATGATGAGAGCCATTTACACTCAGAGAGAGGACTGTGGGAACTGAGTGTGGATCACAACATGGCATTTTCACTTCTTTTGTTGCTGTTTGTTTAAATTTTATTTTTTCTCATTTTTTCCCTTTTTGATCTGATTTTTTTGTATGCAGCAAGATAATTGCATAAATATGTATGTCAACATTGGATTAACATATATTTTAACATGTTTAACATATATTGGATTACTTGCCATTGAGGGGAAGGGGTGGGGAGAAGGGGGGCAGAAATTGGAATACAAGGTTTTGCAAGGGTCAATGGTAAAAAATTATCCTGGAATATGTTTTGAAAATAAAAAGCTTCAATAAAAAATGTATGTTAAAAACAAATGCAATCAAAAAATTAAAAAATACAATAAAAATTTGCATGAGAAAAAACTTATCTCTTTATAAAGTGAAATAATGCTCCTGAGGGATGAACAAAAGAAAATCTGAGGAGAAAAATCCACTGGAGTAGCCCAGATTAATAGAATCAAGGGCAATAAAGACAGTTTAAGTATTGGAAATACAGAAACACAAAATAAAAAGCCCAAATCTAAAAATACAATCCTCTAACATTTATCTTTGGAATTCACAAATGCTATTTTTGATGGAGAGGAAAGACCACTTTATTTTACTTTTGCTTTTAAAAGTAGCTAGGGACACAATGGTTAGTTGTGTAAATTAAGTAACTCAGTAAAAAAGGAATTAAAATCTGGTTCCCTATGTTTTCATCTGGATTACCCTGGGCAAATCACTTAATCTTAATCTTTTTAGCTTCCCCAACTGTAAAATGAGGATACTAATAGCACGCACTTTGTGAAATTATTGTGAGAATCAAATAATGTCATATTTAGTTTTCTTAAGCTTCAGCATAAATGGAGGTCTCTTTTTGTTTCTTCTTTTCAAGTTTTATTGGTATTATATAGATATGTTAATTATTCCTGTGGATTTATTTTATATACTGTACATTTGCTGAAGTTATTCTTTCAGCTGATTTCTTAGTCAACTCTTTAAGGGTCTTTAAGATGATATGATTCCTTCATATCATCTGCTAAAATGGTAATTTTGTCTCTTTTCACTTATGCTTAGTCCTTCAATTTCTTTTTCTTGTCTTCTTGCTATAGACATACTATGCCAGATAGAAGACGTGACAGTGAATATCCTTGGTTCATCATTGATGTTATTGGAAAGGATTCAAGTTTATTTCCACTATGTTTAATGGCAGGTCTTGGTTTTAGATATATATGACCAAAAAATTGCATAGTGAAGCAAAACAAATTATTTTATTAGCTATATGTAATGTAAACATGTGCAAACATAAATGTATGTGTTAATATATAATTAATGCTTCTATATATGTATATGCTATTCATATTTGATTTACAAAAATAAAATAATTGTATTTATGAAGAAAGTAGAACTATAGATAATAAATTTATTTTTAAAATGCTCTTTTTATCCCAGATGGTAACTGGGTCAACGCCTTTTCTATGGCTGCCACAGCAATTACTGTTGCTCACTGGTCACCCTCACAGTCTCAAAATGGAGAAGGTGGCAATATAGGTTACAATTACTTCCAGTCAAAACAAGAGGGCAATGCACAGTATTCCCAGTGTTCATAAGATTATCAGCAGTTTTGCCAGCAACAAGCAGGAAGAGTGGAGGGTGATACATCTGCTGTAGCAGGGGCAGCAGTCACCACTACTTCAACAGCTGTAGTATCCCAAAGTTCCCAACTATATAATCAAAGCACCAATCCACCTGACTCTGACTAAGGAAGTATTAGCACTAGCACACAAGCATAAACAACTTCCCCAGCTGGTGTCATATGCTGTCCCTGACATTTCCATCTACCATTATGATGAATCCTCGGGATGTTATTATGATTCAGTAATAGCACTTTACTATGATTCTAACTCTCAATACTATTAAAATTCCTTAACACAGCAGCATCTTTATTGGGATAGAAAGAAGGAGACTGATGTACCTGAAGCAGAGTTTGTAGCCCAACAACAAACTGGTCAAAAAAAATTAAAAATAAAAATACTATTTTATGTTTCCTAATCTTAAAAATACCCATCCTACAAATGAAATAGTTTAATATAAATGTCTACTTATTAAGCATAACCTCTCTTACAAAAGCAATTTTCCCATTATTTTTAAGACCTAAGGCTTTCTAAATACCAGTGGATAAGACATCCTTTTTCAATGAGCTGATGTGATGCATTTGAACTTAGAAAAATGAGTAATTATTTTGTCTTGTGATACTTCAAAATAAACCTTTTAGCATGAAAAAATATTATTTTTTGATTGTAGGTGAATGAAATGTTATCTGGTCTTAAGCAAAATGATACAAATTATATTAACATTCATAATATCTTTTGGTATAGCTAGTACAGAGATTCTTGTAGTTTGTGTGGGAAATTCAACACATCAAGCATTTATTTATGTAACAAGCACAGAACTAGGTGCTAAATGAAAATAGCCCCTGCCCTCAAGAAGCTTACATGCTATCATGGAAATACAGTGTATATTCACCAAGAAGTAATTACTAATTATATATAAAGCAGATATAAAGTAATATTGGAGCAAGACTGCTAATCACTGAGAAGACTATAAAGCTTCATATAGGCAGTAGATTTAAGCTGAGTCTTGAATAGCACCAAGAATTAATTTTAAGAGCTGGAAGTAAAGAGATAGAGAATTCCAGAAATACTAGCCATCCCATGGAAAGGCATAAAAGCTGGAGATGGAATATCATGCATGGGCAATGGTTAGGAAATTAATTTGGCTGGAATAAGGAGTGCATGACAGAGGCTAATGGGAAATCAGGCTGGAGAGAGAAAAGCAAAAGACTGGAATGTATTTTTCTTATCCTTCTTTTCCTGTTTACTTTTCTGTAAAATGAAAGGCTTGGAACAAAATGGCTTTTAAAAGCATTTCCAGCTCTGCTTGTCTGTGGATTCTTTTTCATTGCTCACAGCATCTGGAGCTATGCCAGTAATATGAGGATCGCTCAATAAATCCCTAATTGATTGATTGATTGATTGCTGAACTTTGAACATCAGAGACAAGCCAGGGATTGATGACTAATAATGATGTACTTTGGCAGCCCCATGGTGGGTGACTCAGCTTGGGCACCCAAGGACCTGAGTGTGGTGAGTGTGGTCAGGGATGGCAGCGATTCTCTGAAATAATGAACCTCAAAGATCTCACTCATCAAAACCCTACTCATCCCTTTTTCACTTTACTTCCCAAGTAATGGCAGGGAATTGGGTTACAGCAACAAATTTGCCAACAAAGAGAGTGGTAAGACTGGAATATATCATTAAGAAAAGTCAAGAGGTGTAATGGTTGTTTTTCAAAAGAAAAGACTCATAGGCTCTAGTTCCGTGACCTCGGGTCCCTTCGGGTTCTAAAATTTCTACTTCTCCATCTATTCCCCATCTATGTTGAATTCAATTCAACAGACAATTACAGACTACTCTGGTATTTATATCCCTTTTCAATCCCGTTCTTTCCAGATAGGTTTCCCATCTCTTTCCTCATGGTTTCTGTATTCTGACCAAACTAGCCTCTTTTCCATATATGTTTTATGCCCCATATCCATGATTTTAACCACCACAGAGGAAGGCAGATTCTCTTTCTTCATTTCCACCTCTAAGAATTCCCAGTTCTCTCCAAGGCTCATTTTGTGGCACTTCCTACAGAAGACCTTTCCCAGTCTCCCTAGTTAGCATGATACCCTTCCTCCAAACAATTACTGTGTATAAATGTTATACTTGCTTGTCTATGTATAAATTGTTTTCCCACTAGAACGTAAACTTCCTGAGGACAATCCCATGGAATATGATGCAAGCTGAGCCTGCTTCCTGACCACTTTCCCAAAAGCCACATGAACAACCAAAGGCTCCAAGTTGCTGCTTCTTTAGCCCCTTAATGGGGAGTGAGGTGCCAAAAAGGATTGCCCCATTCAGCAGGATTTAAGATGAGGGACCTCTCTCTGTTTCTTTCTCTTGCTTCTATCTTTCTGTCTCTTTCCTCTTTTTTTTCCTTTTTCTCTCATCTCTTCTCTATCTCTTCTCTCTTCTTTCTTCTCTAACTCCTCCTTTCTCCTTTCCTCTATTCCTATCTTTTCCTCTCCTTTCCTCCTTTCTTCTCCTTTTTCACCTCATTTTCTCTTCTATCGCCTCCTCTTTTCCCTTCTCCTCTCCTCTTTTCCTCCCTTTTCTTCTCTTTTCTTCCTCTCTTCTCCTTTCTCACCCAATTTCCTCTCCCATCTCCCCCTTTTCCCTTCTCTTCTCCCTTCTTCATTTTTTCCCTTCTCTCCTCATTCCATTTTCTCCTTTTTCTTCTCTTCTCTCTGCTCCATTAGCGGGATCATAATAGTTGTTGTCTGTATCTTCTCTCTCCTATTAGACTGGAAGCTCCTTCATAACAAGGACTCTGTCTTGTTTCTTTATATAATCTTCCTCCCCTTCATCTTTGTCTCTCCACCTTCAGGGTCCAGTAGAAGTCCTTGCAGTTCAAAGTAATTCAGCAAACATTTATTTGATTGTTAATGAATGAGTGATTGAATAAATATCTATTTGGCACCTACTGTGTACCCATAGGGCCAGATGCTAGGGAGTATCTGTACTAACCTGTATCTCCTGAGTCAGAGCTAATTCCAGTAGCTGGCTAAAGTTCCGGCCCACAGCACTCAGTGTCTCACTCACACAAGGCTTCATGGACTTCAGGACCTGCTCATCATCAATATGAAGACACCTAGAAAACCACATTAATACAAGAGATGGGCCATAACAACAGTTCCTGCCTGCCAGGGCTCTCCTGAAGTTCTTAGAAAGGATCCAGGAGACAGACAGATGTGATAGTTCAACTGAATGATCATTTAGAAAATGGAAAGGAGTGTGTTTTAGCTATTAAATAGTAGGAAGGTTCAAAGCAAAGGAGGGTGTTAGAACCTACCTCTCAGTGACAGCTGTAAGCTCAGAGCACTTCTCCATTAAGAGCTTCTGTAACTGCAGAACAAAAAAAAAGAAAAGCAAGAAAAGGAAAAAGGAAGAGAAAGTCTGTGATTTAAGGATGATATTTAAAGTTCTCCAGTCAGAGAAGACTTAGCTTCTCTATTATTCTTCATTTGTGAAGCTTTAAGATCCTGGTAAGGGGTATTGATAAGGGGAATAAGTATGATGGCAACTATGAAGCCCCCCAACTTGGGAAGGCATGTTGATGAGCTGCCTTATGCTGCCCTCCCACCAGGAAATGGAGAGTGGATGTGGTGGTAGCAGCAGGAGATAAGGCCATAAAATCATGGTTTTGTTTTTGTGGGAAAAGCTGGATTCTGTCTATGGACCTGAATTCGAATTTCAGCTGAAAAGTTTCTTCCTCTGTAAAATGAGGTTGGACCAAGGCATCTCAGGGGAATCTTTCCTGCTCTTAATCTAGAATTCTATGATTTAGCAGTAGGTTCACATCTACTGGTTGGGAATCTGTAGTGGAAAAAAAATAATAACCACATTGAGAGCAGAGTCCAATGTCTCCCAATGGACTTGGAAGCCCCAAATAAGGGAAGTTTTGTCCAGGGTTATATATATCCAAATCATAAATTCAAGATTTGAATTAACATCTTGTAACTCCAAGTCAAGGACTCTTCCTACTAGCAGCATAATTAGTAATAGATTCACAACTTGTCACTAGAAATCAAAGTAAATCAGCAACCTTCTTTTATAGATGATGAAACTGAGATCCGGAAGATTAAAAAATTGCTACCTCATATATCTATTACATCAGTAATTTAAGTCATTCTTCTCCCCCAACCCCAAAGCATTTGCATTTCCAGTTCCTCTTCCTATCCTTAAGATCTGAGCTACTCACCTGCTCCATCTCCTCTGAGGTACCTCTGTTGAAGATGCTATACTCATTGATCATGGAACGTGCATGGCAGGTTAGCCGGACACTCAGACTGTGTACCCGCCCCCATCGTTCCCGATCCAACTTCTGCCCGATCCTTCCCAGCTCAGTGCTAATGATCCAGGCCCGCTTCAATAGCAGCTGTAGGTGATCACATGGCCCATGCTGTGAGGATGGGATCAGCTCACTCTGAGCATCATCCTCCAGGCTAATGGGCTTTGACTGGAGGATGCACATGCATTCACAGTCTGTCATCAACTTTAGGTCTTCCATCCATCGCTGAACAGAGTCCACCTGAATCAAGGGCAACCTGTAAAGGGGACAATATCAAGATAGTCAATCATTGAACTAGAAGGACAACATGGAGTCAATCAGTCTTCAACAATTGGCCCAAACGGTCATGAAAAGCATGAAAAGGTCACCAAAGTCTAATCTAAACTTTTCAGATTATGAGACAGTAATCATCATACATGAGAAATAAATTTCTTCCAGGAAATGGTAACTTGAAGTGGGACGTGAAGAACAGGAAAGATTCAGAGAGACTAGGGGAGCTCATTGTAGGCAGGTAACATGTACAGAAAATGTCACAGGTGACCCAATTGGGAAAGGGTTCTAGATTCCTCAGCTTCCTTTCTCTAAGGCTCTTCCTCCTACCTACGCTAGCTCTCAAATTACTCAAGTCAATGCCAGCACCATATTTAGTTGTCTGGAACATGAGAATCTCCCCTCCTTCAATTATAATAATCTTGGATCATTTTTTTTCCTAATTTTTTTTGTAATTAAAAAAGGTTTTCTCTCTTTCTCATATTGGACCTCAACCTTAGGAAGTGGATAGGTCAAGGTGACATTATCCCCATTTTCCACAGAAAGAAACCAAAGTCCTAAGGGGCCAGAACTGATTTGCTCCAAGTAATAAATACAGTGCCAAATCCCAGAATCAAACTTAGCTGGCTTGTCTCTTAGTTCAGGACCCTCTCTGGGGGATCACTGTTTCCCTATTGTCTCAACTCTTTAAAAAGAAAAAAACAAATGATAAAGTCAACGGGACAAGTAAGTTTAAAAGAAAATTAAGTTTAAGAGAGACAGACAGAAAGAAAGAGAGAAGAGAGAGAGACAGACAGACACAGAGACCAAGACAGAGACACAGAGAAAGATAGAGAAACAGAGAGAGAATACAAATGAAATATTCATGTGGCTGAATAAGGTAGGAAAAAGGAAAAATTCCAGAGAACATATTAGCATCTGAATCCATTTAGATGATAAAGGCATCCCCTCAGACTTGGGACAGCTGAACTAGCTAGATTTGTGCAATGGAATATTCATAAGCCATGCAGTGCCTCCTTTTGCCCTCAGTTGGGCTATCCTTTCTCCCAGTAGTTAGTTGGGGTCCTGGGTGGGGTATCCTATTTTGAGCCCTAGAATATCCTTCCCCAATCCTTGGCCAGCTGGGTGAGGAAGGCCCTCTCCTATCTGAACCCCTAGCTCCCTCCCCTGGATTTAAGACTGTTCTTAAAGATCCAAAATAAAAATAACAGTTTTATGTAAGCAAAAATCTATGAAACCCGAGTATCAAAGGATCTTATGTCAATTATAAAAATAAATCTCACATATAAAAGCCAAATTAATAGACATTTACTGAGAATCTGCTTTGTACAAGACTTGTATTTGTGCTTTGGGGATACAAAGATGAAGTAAGTCCATTTTCTCTCCAGTAGAAAAAACAAGACCAAAATATATTCAAGAAGTTTTTGCCACAATACAGTTGCAAGGAAATAAGATAAGGGTTAATATCACCACCTTGCATGGGTGGCTAAGTGAAATTTTCTTGGCCCTGGAAATGATTTACCTCCTTTGCTCTCTGGGAGATTTAGTTATTTCAATCCCTGGAAATTCTGTCCTGTCCCCTGCCCCATTTATCCCCAGAACATCTGATTTGCCTGAAAGAGTCTCAGTAGGCTGTTATAATGGCTAGATCTAATTTTTGAGGAGCAAAGATATGGAGGCAGAACAGGGTAATAATAATAATAGCAATTATTATTATGAATAGCTAGTATTTACATGAGTCTTTACAAAGCATTTTGAAAATATATTATCAGCTTGCTTGTCTTCTCAGGGACTGGAGAGGGGAAGGAAGGAAGGAATGATAGAATTTGAAACTCAAAACCTTTTTAAGTGTAAAAAATTGTTTTAACGTGGAATTGGTGGAAATGTTATATTAAAAATATTTCATTTTATTCTTCAAAACTCTGAGAGATAGGTATTGCTATTATCTGCATTAAATATGAATAAATTGAGGTTGATAGGGGTTAAATTACTTGTCCAGGGTCACACAGTTAAAATGTCAGAGCCTACATTCAAACTCAGGGCTTCCTAATTCTAGATGAAGCATTCTATTCATTGTGCCACGTACCAAAGAATAGTAAGGACTCCCCTTAAATTCAAGGACAAACTGTGAGTATGGAATAACATGGAAAAGGAGAAAGGTGTCAATTGTAGAGGCTTTGAATGACTGGCTAAATACATTGTGCTTCAGCCCATCCCACAGATGGTGGACAATGTCTGGGAGCCTTCGGTTAGGGGGATGATGCTGAAAAGACCATGCATGAGCAATAATTACTTCAGTTTGAACGTTTGATTGGAGAAGACAGAGATTGGTGGTGGGAGACCATTTGGTCCAAGAAAATTCTTACATTAACCTATAGCAGATTGCTTGCTGTCTTTGGGAAGGGAGAGAGAAGGGGCAGAAGGAGAAAAATCTTTCAAAAATGAATATTGAAAAAAGTATCTTTACATATAATTGTAAAAAAAATACTATGAAGTAAATAAAAATGACTTTAAAAAAGAAAGTTCATACATTTGCATGCATGGTCAGATGGTCAGAGGTTCATAGTTTTGAAGCTAGAGGAGATCCTAGATCCCAGATTCCCGTGGGGAAACTGAGGAAGGAAACTTTCTCTGCTACCCAAGGTCAAAGCTTCCTGCCTCCAGGTCTGATGCTTCATCCCCTTCACTACAGCCTCTGGTATCAGAGGAAGCACCTAGCTTAGCTTCCAGAAACTCATTCTCTCTCAAAAGTTTATATTCTATCTTAATCTTAATTTTCCTCAATCTCCTCATCTTATTAGCCATCTCTTCCCACTCTTATCCCTAGGAAAAAGACATCAGAACATAGGATTTAGAGTAGGAAGGACCCATAGGGGTCAAGAAATCCAATGTCTTCGCCATAGAAATGAGGAAACAGACTCAGAATGGTAAAGCGATTTGCCCAAAATTATAGATTATAAATAGCAAAGTAAGAGTCGAATTCAGGTCTTTGGATTCCAAATCTATTGCTGTCTCTGATCCACCATACTCTCTGTCATCCCTCAGCCTCGGGGCTTCCTCGGAGGCTGGAACAACCCAGCTCAGAGTTGTAGACCCTGTAGCATGAGTTCCAGAAACCCATCCTTCTATTAAAAGGCCAGAACATATGCCTGCTGTGCTGGGAAGAACAGCCCCCTGGGACCAGGACTGGAAGCTATAGCAACACTGTATCCCTGGGAAACCAGCCTCTTCTTGCCCATCCCCCAGCCTCAGTGTAGCTGCTGCTCAGCAATCATGGACAGAAGCAAAAGGTTCCTGTTGTGCCCCTGGAACCTTTTATTAGACCACTGCTGGAGATCGCTACTGAGACCCCTGCTCCCCTCCCAGGGTCTCTTTTCCCCGGTGTCCTAGCTAAAGTGTCCACAATCACAGCCAACAGCAACTGTGATGGAACCTCAGACTGTCACTGCTAACAGAGAGGCCAACTCTCCATCATACACATGTAGAAACTGAGCCCCAGAGAATAGGAAAAGAGATGCCCAAAATTATACTTAGTGAGGGGTGGGCCAGGACTAGAATTTGAATGTCCTCATTCAAAGACAAAGTGGCAGATAATGAGAGACAGAGAGACAGAGACAGAGGGGGAGAGAGAGAAGAAGGGAGAGAGAGAGAGACAGAGACAGAGGAAGAGAAAGAGACAGAGAGAGAGACAGAGGGGGAGAGAGAGGGAAGAAGGGAAAGAGACAGTGACAGAGAGAGAGAAAGAGACACAGAGAGAGACAGAGGGAGAGAGACAGAGGGGGAAAGAGAGGGAAGAAAGGAGAAAAAGGGAGGGATGGAAGGAGAGAGAGATACAGAGGCAGAAGAAAGAGACAGAGACAGAGACACAAAGACAGAGAGAGACAGAGGGAGAGAGAGAAAGAAATAAAGATAAATAGAAACAGAGAGAGGGAGGGGGGAAAGAATGAGAGGAGGAGAGAAAGAGAGAGAAGGAGAAAGAAAGGGGAGAGAGAGTCAGAAATTAAAAGAGATTGAGGAGAGACAGAGATAGAGACAGAGACAGAGAGACAGAGGGAGAGAGACAAAGACAGAGAGATAGAGACAGAGGGAAGAAGGGAGAGAAAGGGAGGGATGGAGAGAGAGAGATACAGAGACAGAAGACAGACACAGAGACAGAGAGAGAGACAGAGGGAGAGAGAGAAAGAAAGAAAGAGATAGAGAGAAAGAGGGAGGGAGAGAAGGAAAGAGAGATAGAGAGAAAGAGGGAGGGAGAGAGAGGGAGAGAGAGAAAGAGAAAGAGAGAGAGAGAGAAATACTCTAGTTACTATATGGCTGTCATTGTGCTAACTGTTAAGGCTACAAATATAAGCAAAAAAGATAATACCTTATTTTCAAGGGGCCTATATCCTAAAATGTAAGGATAGTGCATAGAGGGGAGCTAGAAAAAAGGACAGGGGTATAACTTGGGGGATTGGATTGGAAGAAAGGGTACTGGAGAGAAGTTGCAGGCCCGAGCTAAGAATGAAGTGAATATGGCCTGGGTGCTTGATGGAATATTGATCCTGGCCAGATACTCACCAATCAGAAGAGAGGGCAGAAAGGCTGAGGAAAATGGAAAAGCCCAGAAGCTGGAAGTTTTTTATGACCTTGGCCTTGACCCGCCTCCTCTAGGTCAGAATTTCTGTATATAAAATCAAAGAATCTTCTCTGCTTTTTGAGTTCCCAGGGGCTGGCTGCTCTGTGTCAGGGTCCCCTACCTGTCCTCCTGAACCATCAACCAAACCCTTCCAAGAATAGCACCAGATCTTCACGATCTGCATTTGTACTTTAGAAATAACTCGTGGTATCTCTGACCACAACTTATTTGCAAGCTTTTTTGATATCACTTGTCACAAACAACTTCATCTTCTTTCCTGAGATGCTTCTCACCAATCCACAATGGCAATCATCAGCCAAAGAGAACTCATAATGATGCAATGGGAAAAAGACTGGCTCCAGAGGCAGAACACCTTGATAAAAATCCTGCATCTGACACTGCCAACCTCAGTGGCCTTGAATAAGGCTCTTAGGTTTTCATGGCTTCTGGTCCCTCCTCTGTAAAACAAGTGGATCTCCAAAGGACCTAAAGCATCTCTAGATGGTCTCAGGTGGAAGGAATCACTAGTGAATTAATGGGTTGAACTGTGACAGGCCAGTTTCCCCAGGACCTAGGAGAAGAGGAATTCATCGTCTGTCACCCCTTGATCGACCAGTGATCTTTCTCAGGTACAAACTCTACCAATAACCAGGCACACTAGTCATATCCGTTCTAATCCTGAACAAGTCCTGTTCTGGACCAGATGAGTCAAACTCCAAGGAGAAAGATGTCAGAGGTCACTTTCCATAGCAAAGAATTTCAGAGGCAGTTAATGGGCTTCCATCAAGCTGGGAAGCAATCATCACTATATCATCTGATTCACTAGGGAGAAGTGATGGGGAGCTAATTTATCTGCCTAGGAAGTGTAATCACAGCTCCCTGCTAGAACATTGAAGGGAAAATTCACAGGTTTGCTCAAGTGCTTTTGTCCAAGTGTGTGTGATTTCTCAGGGTGACAGTTTTGTAGGTAGTATTGAAATAGAGACATCCCTCGAAATGGGGCTGGATGTGTGCTGATTGGAGAAAAGTAAAATTGCTGCCTTTTCCTTTTTAAAGTTTCTCAAAGGAATTGCAATATCTAAAAGTAATTTGGGGGAGGGGTGGGTGGAAAGAAGTGTCTGGTGACCAAGAAAATATCCATGGCTAAGGTTTGGAATTGGGGGAAGCAGGAAAGAGATCAAGGAAGGAAGATTATGAAAGTATAAGATCCTTTGAATATTACTCAGGTCCAACCCAGAAGATACTTGCATCTCTCGGTGGGGGCTCCCAAGAACAGATCAGGACTGACCATGGTAACACGTGATTTTCTTGATGTATCCATGTGGGCCCCCATGGTACAGTCCGTGTGAGTTCTCATTTTGGCTCCTGCATCAGTACATCAGTAAGACTTCCTGTGATGTTTCCATAGATGGAGTGATAATAAAAGCTAATCTTTATGGAGAATTTTAAGGTATGAAAAGCATTTACCATATTATTTCTTCTGATTGTTATAAATATACTGTGATGTAATAATAGTACTAGTAGCAGCAGTAGTAGCAGTAGCAGTATTAGTAGTGGTAGCAGTAATAGCTGACATTTATATAGCAACTTACCATGTACCAAGCACTATCTAAACGCTTTACAATTTTTATCTCATCTGATCCTTACAACAATCCTGAGAAATAAATATTATTATTCCCATTTTACAGATAAGGACACTGAGGCAAATAGAGCTAGAGGTCCAGGATCATATAACTAGTAAGTGTTTGAGATATTATTTAAACTCAAGACTTCCTGACTCCCAGTTCGGGGCTGTATCCATCACACCATCTAGTTAAATGAAAGAATATGTGTTAAAGTTACCCTTATGCTAAGTCTGTGTGTTCATGTTTGTTTCTAGCATAACTCTCCAGGTCCCTGTGGACAGATCAAGGTGGTTCAGGGCCATTAAATCAAACAGGACATGAGGCTAAACGGATTTTTCCATAAAGTCTATAGCTATCATTGTAAGAAAATGAAACATAAGTGAATCAATATTGCCACTGCAAGGGAGAGACAGAGACAGAGACAAAGATAGAAACACAGAAAGAAACATAGAGACAAAAATGGAGAGATAGAGACAGACACACAGACAGACAGACAGATAGAGAGAGAGAGACGCAGACAGACAGGGAGATAGAGAAAGAGATGGAGATGGGGGGAAGTGTACACACACGTGTGTGTGAATATCCTCCTTGTTGCTAAAGTTGTTGTTTGTCCTTTGTTCCATGACATCAGGGAAATGATGCTGGCTTCGTTCATCATCCTTACAACTTGAAAAAACAAAATATCCTTCCATGACCACTACTATCCTTCCTATATTAGATGTAAGCACTCTGAAGGCAAAGAATTGTTTTTGCTTTTGTATTTGTATCAGGAAAAACTACCACAGTGCTTGGTATCCAGCAAGCACTTAATAAATGTTTTTTTTCCTTCGTTTAAACTTGAAACTCTCTTTCCACTAGCTTTCCAGATTTACCCATGGTTTCCTGGGTTGCCAGAGTGAGATGCTATGGATGACATGTATTCTTCTAAAAGCTCCTTCCTGGTGAGCTCAGAAATGTCCCAGATATCCTCACCACCACACTTGCCTTCATAAATCAAGCAAATCACTTAAGGAAGAGAGATAGAAATAAGGTCTATTTCTTAGAAAAAGGCAGTAAGCACTGGCTGGTTCCAACCTAGTCACCACAGACCTACCTTAGGGAGGAAATGGACCTCTTATCTCCGATGGCCCTCCCTCATTTTTGGTAAATGATGGGGGTGTGCATAAAATGCATTTGTAGACATCAGTCTAACCTGATCAATGAAGATATCAGGGAAATGGAACAGATAGAATCAGTTTGGTGCCTGTGGAGAGATCCTCTTATATATGTCTATTGTAAATCCCTATGGTGATGTATAGAAATGCCTTTTTTTAAATTGGGATCAGAGGCTGTTAAAGCTGGAAAGGATCTTTCTGTCTAGTTCAATCCCTTTCCATTTAACTAAGAGGCTCAAGGAGGTGATGGAACTTGTTTAAAGTGAGCGACTGCATCAGTACTATATTCTGGTCTCCTGATTCCTAGATTGTATCACACACACTTTTTTCATTCATGTATGTATACAAGCCACTTATACTCACACATACATACATATATATATATATATATATATATCACTAACACATAGACACATGTAAATAATACATTATATAGAAAATACATAGAGAGATGATACAATGATATTCAGGAGTCAGAGGTAACTGGAAACATGATTCAGTGGAAGGAATAATAGATTTGAGTCACAAATCTAATCCAAGCTCCGAAACTTCCTACATATGACTGTCAACTCCTTGAGGGCATGGAGTAGCCTGACACTCAACAGATGCTTAATAAATGCTTGTTGACTTGGTTGGACAATTTGTCATCCTCACTGAAATGCTATTTCCTTACCTGTAAATAGAGTATAGACACCAGGGGACCATAGAGTCTCAGATCTAGGGCTTGAAGGGACTTTAGAGATCATCTCCTTCAGAAGGCAACTGACTTATCCAGAGTCATACACTTTACAATTTTTAGAAAGTGATGGAGCCAGGAATCAAAGCAAGGTCCTCTGACTTCAAATCCAGCATTCCTTCTATCAAGCGAGAGGAAATTCTGCCATTCCTTCTTTTTTCTTACAGTTTTTTTTTTTGGGGGGGAGGGATTGTGACTTGTCGAAATTCATATTGTATGACTATACATATTTTAATAGATTTTGTTTTTCATATTTTCTCATTGGATGAGGGAAAGGGAAAGGAAGGAAGAGAATTTGGAACTTCATAAAAAAAGAATTAAAAAGTATGCTAAGAAAGAAAGAGAGAGAGGAAGAGGGAGGAAGGAAGAGAGAGAAAGAAAGACAGAGACAGAGAAGAATGAGGAGGAGAGAAGGAAGAGGAAGAGGAGAAGGAAGGGGAGGGGGAGGAGTAGGAGGAGGGGAGAGGGAGGAGGAGAAAGGGGAGGAAGAGGAGGAGGAAGGGGAGGAAAAGAAGATAAAAAGGAAGGAGAAAAACAAGAAAAAAATGGAAGAGGAGGAGGAGGAAGAGGAAAAGGAGAAAGAGAGAGAATGAGAAAGACAGACATGCACACCCACAGAGACAGAAATAGAGAAACAGAGACAAAAAGATAGGCAGAGATAGAAAGAACGACAGAGACAGATGCACATGCACAGAGGGAGAGGGAGAGGGAGAGGGAGAGGAAGAAGGAGAGGGAGAGGGAGAGGGAGAGGGAGAGGAAGAAAGGGTGATGGAAGAGTATCACTAAGGTACAAAACAAATAAGAAAAAGATATGATCCTTCCATTTCTAAATCCCATGACCCATGTGCGTAGTGTTCAGTCTCCCTAATCAGGCTGTAGGTTTATGAGAAGCAGTAAGAGGCAGAGGTGGTCTCTGGTAAAGCATATTACCCCCATGTATGGCAATATTTCAAGGTGAGCCTGGCAACTTCCCAAACTAGAAGCTGAACCAAGATGCCGAGGAAGCGCTCTACTCTGTAGCCCTGCTGAAAGCCCTGCCAGAGAACAGCACCGCAGCTACTTCCCTGGTTCTCCTTTCTTTATGGATGATTTAACCCAAATCTGAAAAAGACTTCCAAATGTTCTGCCCTCCCATGCCCACCTCCCACCCATATACAAACACATTTTAAGGCAGAGAAAAATCTAAGGTTTATCGATTTAGAAAGAGAAAATAACTAAAAATCCATCTAATCCAAGTTCCTCAGTTTTACAGATAAGGAAACTGAGGCCCAACATTATGGCATAGAGAGAGCATAAAGTGCTAGGCTTGGAGCCAGGGAAATCTGAGTTCAGATCTACCCTCTGACCCTTATTAGCTATGTGAACCAAGACAAGTCATTAACCTCAATTTCCTCCTCAGTAAAAAATAAAAGGGGGCTGCGTGAGGAAGGTTGGATTAGATGGTCTTTAAGGTCCCTCAAGCTCCAAATCTATAATCAATAATGCTAAGTAACTTGCACAGAGACTACCACATCATGCTGCTACATTTCATTTCTGGGTTTCTAGAGCTATGAGCCACTGTGTATATCTAGTAACAACCTGGGAAGGCTCTATCAATCCACTGTCTTGTTGAGATGCAGCTGTTTTAAATGTCCTTGGAGGAAAAAGGGATGTGAGCAGAAATCAGCCATCTCCCCCCACACACCCTCCTTTTTTTTTTAGCTCAAATAGCTGCTTTTACTAGCAAAAAGTGTGTGTGTGCGTGTGTACATGTGTGTCTGTGCATAAGGGCATGAAGGCACCCTCTCCCACCTTCTGCCTTTCTTCCCAAACCTCCCAGGACTTTCCTTCCCATCTGCCCAGCAGGAGAGTTTGCAATGCTCAGTGAAGTTCTAAAATGTTTACTTAGGTTTTGCAATGTTTAGTTCACTTAGTTATGAAGTGTGTGGTCATTTCCTCCTCGTTCATCTCCTTGCATTAACAAGCACAATTCCATTTCCCAAAGGTCGACCTGTATTTCAGTAAAATTAGTGGTGCTGATTTCCCAATTATCATGCTGCCACCTCCAAATGACTATTTGAAAAACCTGAAAGAAAGGAGGCACTCAACGAGCTAAAATAACCACTGATTGTTTTCAAGTGTCCATTACCCATAATGACCAGGACTCAACAGATAATCGATCCATTTCCACCATCTCTGATATTCCTTGCTCTCCTTCACCTTAGCAACTCCAGCAGGATTCTATTTTTTCCCCACTATCAGGAAAAAAAAGGGAGGAGATGCTTCGAAAAAGTAAATTCTTTGGGCTTTGATTTCCTTCTCATGTTGTCAGAAAGTATGGCACCAAATTTTGGATCACCATGGGATAGAACTAGACAGAAAAGGGAAAGAGATTCTAGATTTAGGTTCTAACGATCTGAAATGTTATCCCAGGTTCTAAGTAGATGTGTGACCTCAGATAAGTAAGTGTCTTCCTATTTCTGATTCTCACCTTATCTATAAGTGAAGATGTAAGCTCCTTGAGGGCAGGTCATCCATAATTAGTAGTATAAGGCATAATGCATAAGTGGTGTTTAGTAAATACTTGTTAAATTAAATCTGAAAAAATGGATTAAATTAAGGCCTTCACTGTCTATAAATTATAGCATTCTAAGAGGGATAGATTATTCGACCACAAGTCTCTGACCGATATTGGGAGTCATGATAAGGAGGTCAGCTAGGAATCCTCAGATCAGCTGGGATATTGGAGTCTAGAACACTAGGACAGGAAAAGCAGGGAAGAGTGGGTTCAAATAGATAAACTAATCCTAAGTATTAAGGTATTCAGGAAAGGCTAGGAAGTACAAGAAGATGACAATCTTGGTTGGGGGAAGAGAAGGAAATATAATAATCTAGCTAACATTTATTAAGCACCACTAAGTGCTAAGGCATTGTACTAAGTGATTTATAATTATTATGTCATTTGATCTTCACCACAAACTTGGGAAATGGATGCTTTTCTTACCACCTACCAAATAGACACAGATCTTTACCACCGACTCAAACAACCAAGTGGTCCTCCGATTGAAGTAACATCTGACATTGATGCAAAAAGGATCCTCAGCATTTATGCTGTGTATAAAAGCACAGTCAAGGGGAATAAGATCACCATCATCAATGGCAAAGATCATTGATCTAGAGTAAAGTCCAGGGGACTGAGAAAAACAAGGCTGAAGATGAGAAGCAGAAAGACAAGGCATCTTTCTACTGAATCTTAAGCTTTCATCATGGAAGCTACAGTAGAAAATGAGAAACTCCCAAGAAAAAATTGGTGATGAAGACAAACAGAAGATCACCGACAAACGTAATAAAAGAATCAACTGGATAGGTAAGAACCAGACCACTGAATACGAAGAATTTGAGTATCAGAAGAAAGAATTGAAGATCTGTAACCCCATCAATTACTAAGCTGTACCAGAGCAGACAGGGGCACTTAGCTTTGGAACAGCTAGATGGTATAATGAATAGAATACCAGCCCCAGAGTCAGAAAGATCTGAATTCAAATACAGCCTCAGACACCTATTAACTCTGTGATATATTACCTGGGCAGGTTATAGAACTCCTATTTGCCTCAGTACCTCATCTGTAAAATGGGGACACATTGGAAAAGGAAATGACAAAGCACAAGAAAACCCCATGGACTTTGTCCATAGGGTCATACAGAGTTGGACATGACTGAATGGGTAAACACCAACCAGAGTGAACAGGACATATCAGAAGGCATACTCGGGGCATGGAACAGTGCCATCTGGAGACAAACAAATCAGAGGAAAGAGCTTTCTATACAGCTTTCCAAAAGTTGAAGGATTCACATTTTTAACCAAGCCAGTAACATTTAAATTAGGCTACTGACCATTTTAAATGGCTGAATATGTGCTAAGAGAGAGAACTAAACAGTATCACATTTTTATCAGTTCTATAAACAAGAAAAAAAATGCAATTCTTGTCCTGGAGAATAAAATATTTTAAATTGGCACCATAAAAAAAAAGAATTCCTTGCTCATACAGGGAAGAAACAAGCCTTCCCATACAACATCCTTCACCTCCCCCAATACAGCCCTCCCTGAACCCCTAGCAGCCAGTCTAATTCAGGGTGATGGCTGCCATGACGCCACTTAATAAGCTACAATTCTTAATTTCAGAGTCTAGAGAGGATATCTCGTTAGGTTTTTGATTATGTCCATCTTTGGACATTGCCTAATCACCTTCCATGCCCGACCTGTCTCTATTACCTCCTCATTCCCTGGGACTGCTCTTGGCTTTATCAAATTTGCAAACAGATCCTCCAGAACTAGCCCCAAATCAAGTATCTAGGAAACAGGAGAAATGGTCCTGGAGGGCAGTCCTGACACGCACTATGGCTTCCTCATGTGGTTGGAGTCATTTCCTACAGGCTGGAGCTGAAAGCCGCTTTTTCATGCTAAGGAAATCTTCATTCTAGAAGGAGTGGAAGTGCCTTGAGCTTAGGAGACTGGTGGACCATCTTGGCAGCCGAGGAGTCATCCAGAATGTCCACCCTGATGGGGAAGTGACCCTACAGCTGAAATAGCCAAAGGAACTAGAATACCCAGTCCTATGCAGCCAGCCCTGCATCAAGGCAATGGGCACATGTGGGCAAAGGTCTACAGTGCAAGTCAGACAGTCTCTTGTCCTAGGATGGGGAAGGAGGAGGAAAACAAAAATCCAGTGTAGACAAGTCTGTTCCCACCCATGCTTCTCTCCCCCCCCCACTCTTTTTTTCTTTTCTTTCTTTTTCATTTTTTTTTGTTTAGGCAATTGGGGTTAAGTGACTTGCCCAGGGTCACACAGCTAGGAAATGTCTGAGACCAGATTTGAACTCAGGTCCTCCTGACTTCAGGGCTGGTGCTCTATCCACTGTGCCACCTAGCTGCCCCTCCCCACTTACTCTTTATCCCTGACTCTTAGAATCCCTAGTTTCTGCCATATCTAAGTTCAATGCCACCTTTTATGGTAACCTTGCCGATTCTTCCTGTTGCCGATACCTCCCTCACCCATCCACCCCCCCAATTTTTTTATTTATTTTGTATATATTTACATCTTCATATGTGCAATGTGTATGTATGCATACACACACTTCTCCCCAGTACAATGTTAGCTCCTTTAAGATATTTCATTTTCATCTTTATATTCCCAGTAAAATGCTTTTTGATTGCCTATTTGATTGAAGGATGGATTCTGGGAGCAATTTGCTGATTACAGGTCGTATTAATTAACCAGAATGAGCCAGCAGCATGATGCAGTGTCAGAGGAAGCATTCGAATTACAATTCCTAAGAGACTATAAGGATTTGGTGCCAGGAAACAAACAAATGGTTGGATCATGGGAGTTTTAAGCCCATTAATGTGTACTTGAGCCCCACTCTCCTTACTTGTTCCAATTCCAATCAACTGGAAAAATCCCTTTGGTCAAACCCATCCCCTTTAGCCCCCATGGAAGCCTGGGTAACTGGATCATTTCATCCTTATTGGTTGGCATGTTCTTCCTCAGCTGCCATCTTCATTAAGCTCATGGAATTTATGAGGAAGTAAACTGGTGGAGTCCAAGAGGTAACCACAAATTCGGATGCTCTGTGTAACAAAAGCCCTGTCTGAAAAGCAGAAGTGGATGCCCAAGACAAGAAGCTTGGCATCTCAGGGCAAGGGCATGGAAGTCATGGGAGAGGAGGAATACTGGTGGTGGAATGAATCTCAGAGGATATATAATTCAACTCATTCTGGATCAAGAATCCTCTCCATGATATCCCCAGTGATTGGTCGTACAATGTTTACTTGAAGACTTCTAAAGAGAGGGAACTCCTTTCTTCAAGGCCAATTGGAACTAAGATTATTGGAAAGTAGTTATTTGTTCTTGTTCAGTTATTTCAATTTTTCTGACTCTTCACATCCCCATTTGGGATTTTCTTGGCAAAGATACTGGAGTGGTTGGTCATTTTTTTTCTCCAGCTAATTTTATATATGAGGAAATTGGGGCAAACAGGGTTAAGTGACTTGCCCAGAGTCACGTAGCTAGAAAATGTCTGAGGCCAGATTTGAACTCAGGAAAACAAGCCTCCCTGGTTCCTATCCTAGTACTCTATCCATTGTACTACTTATCTGCCTTAAATAGTCATTATATTGAACTAAAATCTCCCTCTCTACAGCATCACCCCCTTTGTTGCAGTGCTTAATCTCCCCTTAAAGTCAAGAAGGGCCAAGGCAACCCCTCTCCCCCATGAAAAGCTAGCCTGAAAACATTGTCCTATATAAAATATTGATGATTCTGGGAAGTCTTACATTGTTTAAAGAGATTTCCTGCCCCCAACACCTCCAAAAAACTCTTTTCCACATCATTTGAGTCTTCTTCTCTGTCTCTTTAGTCATGAGGGATATATTTACATAATGGTAGAACGACTTTCATTATCTGTTTTTGAACAAGAATAAACCATGTTAGCCTAAAGTGGTCTTGCTTACGCAGCCAACAGGAAATAGCCAACAGGCAGGTTTTGGAGATGAAGGAAAGAGCACTAGATTAATGCCGTTTTGGGGACAACACTGCTGATTGACTATAAGACTCAGCAGGTATCTGGGATTCTTTTTTGTCATCTGTAAATAATAATAATAACTAGACATTTATAAGTCAATTAATTAAGTCTGCCTCAGGCTCCTCATCTGTAAAATACTAATAGAGCACCTACTTCCCAGAGTTTTTGTGAAGATAAAATGATATTTGTAAATGGCCTTGCAAACCTTAAATTACTTTATAAATGCTAGCTATTATTATTAATTATTGTATATATATAAATATATATATTTACTTTGTATATTTACTAAATTATTAAATTAAAATTAGATTGTTATTATAATTGAAATTATTCATTGAAAAACACTTTATATGTTATCTCATTTGTTCTTCACAACAACCTTGTGAGGTAAATACTATTATTATCCCCTTTTTATAGAGAGGAAAACTGAGGCTGAGAGAGACTACACGGCCTGACTGAAATCACACAGTTAGGATGTATATGAAACTGGATTTCAACTCAGATTTTCTTGCTTCCAAGTGCAGCACTCTATCCACTTTACAATCTACCTACCTTAAGTAATGATGACAATAATTCTTGCTCTCTGATAGCTAACATTTATGTGGCTTTAAAGTTGGCATACTTTGCACACATTAACTAATTTGGACCCCACAACAATCCTGTGATGAAGGAATAATTATATCTCTATTTTACAGATGAAAAAAATTAAAGTTCATAGACATGCCCTGGTTTCCACAAATAATAGGTATTTGAGGATAAAATTCAATGTAATACTTCCCAGTCCGCCATGCTATCTCTGTATTCCTCATAAGAAAAGGATGAAGACATATGTGGAAGGTGCTTCCTAATTCCAAGTTTATGTTCCTATGATGGAGTGGGGGAATCTACTGGAAAGGGTGACATAAATGGATGGCCCCATTATAATCAATGCCATCTTTTCCGTTTTGTGTTAAACTGCAAACCATTGTTCCCAGATTAATTAACTAGATGTTCAAAGGAAAAATGGAGAAAATGAAATACAAAGATTTAGAGCTTCAAGGAAAACCTATGTCTGAAAATAAATCTGTCAAGCTCTTTTCTGC
Source organism: Myrmecobius fasciatus (assembly GCA_023553655.1). NCBI lineage: Eukaryota > Metazoa > Chordata > Mammalia > Dasyuromorphia > Myrmecobiidae > Myrmecobius > Myrmecobius fasciatus. Next base: position 709,993 of record JAJPUD010000014.1, on the reverse strand, counting down.
ATCAGAACATGGTCATTTTCAGCGTAAATTCCTCTTTTGAGGGGGCAGTGTTTAAGCAAAGCTGGAGCTTACCTAGAAGAAAAGAACATATAAGCATCATCTTCAAAATTTTCATTGGAAAAGAAAAAGAGGCCTCAGAAATCATATGAAAATAGACAGAGCTAGAAAGGAACTTGGATTTCAACTCATTTATATGACAGGTGAGGAAACTAAGGTAGAGGGAGGTTAGATAATTTGCCCAATTAGTGAGTATGATTTGAACAGAACTCTATCTGGCTCTAGGTACAGTGCTCTATCCATTATACCACACTGCCTATACAGTGATACCAACTTCCTTCCAAGACCATTCTCCCTCATATTAGCATACTTGGAACAAAAAGGGGCTTTCAGAGCTTTTTCGTGATCCCTGAAGTCTAGTTCTCTGAGTCCTTTGGGAGTCTAAGATCCTGAAGACAATGCAGGTGGGGAGTCTCCTGCCCACTCTTGACTCTTGACTCTTGACAATTCTATCCCACAGAAAAATCATCTCCATGATACTAGAATTTAAGATCATAATGATAATGAAGTGAGAGCATCAGTTTTTCCTGGAGAGTGTGTTGGATGAGAGACATGGACAGTTCCATCCTAAGCAAACGTCTGTCTTAATCCCCTTACTTCATTACTTCTTACATCATACTCCCCTCCATCTCCAATGAAGAAATAAGCTTAAATAGAAGCAGGTAGGACTCAGAAAAGACATCAGGAAGGACTTTTTGACTGGGTGGCACATTGAGACAATGTCTGGGGGAGGATGAAGTATTTCTGGACCCTGAACTTTTTTCAAAGGGAAAGGAGAACAACCTCCCAAACTACCTTTGGTATAGAGCTGCCCAGAGACAGAGGAGTGACCCATTTGCTCTCTAGAGAGCACTAGCAGCCCTAAGTTTCTATGATTCAGTCATTATTTCTCCTATACGTCAAACTACTCATTTTTAACCAAACTACAGTTTGTCTCAAAACAAGGTAGCTTGCATCTAATATCCTGCTTGCAAAACTAAATCACACAGGATATTAAAACTCTGAAGTGGTGGCCAAGCTTTTAGTGATCTGACTCACATGTTATATACTAACATTACTGTCGTCAAGCACGCCCTACAGCCTTGCCCTTCGCCTGCTTACCCAACTCCATTAGTGCCCGAGGCCCATCATTGGCAAAAAGTAATTAGGCCTGGGGTTTCCAGAGACAAGAGAATAAATTGCTCAAAATATAACTCAGACACACTCAGCATACTGGTTCCTCTCCTTCGGTCCTCTCTGACTATGTCATCCTTAAAGCTTGGATCATATCTTGCCTTTCTTGATAACTGTGCCCCTGCAACTTTAGTGTGAAAAGAATTTGCATGTATACCACCCAGATATACCCCCACTCACAAATAGGCTCCCCAGAAAAGCTAACCTGGGTTCAAAGTACTCTAATGGCCCACATCCACTCAAACCTTAATGGCACAAGCCCCAACCAATGTATTTATTTTATTAGTCAATAAGAAGATTCAATTGTCCAGAACAAAGATATTTGGTAATATAGAATTGAGAGGGAAAGTAGCAATAGAACTTTCCTTCCACAAATATGGACGCATTCTACCATAAATACACACACACACACACACTCCATCAGTAGAAGGAATGGACTTGGCCAAGAAATACATGTGAAGGAGCACACACATGTAGCCAGAACATACAAATCAAGGGACAACTCATATTTTCACTGCTATAATAGTCATGTTTCTTTTGTTGTCATGTTTTCTTCTCCTTACTGAGTGTGCTTACTGTTGGACTAACTTCCTGCTAGATACTCCATCCTACTGCATCTCTGTTGGATGGGCATCCCAAGGTTCTATTCTTCTCTTTCCATTCCATCCCAAAGATGCTATCTCTTCCCCCCAGGAGCAGAAATAAGTTTTGTCATCTCTCTTTCAAGATGACCTAGAATCCAAGATCCATATGATCTCAGGAGAAAGGCAAATCCTTCACATATTTAGTCATTTGGTTATGAGAAACCCTCAGTGACTTCTCTTTCCATAAGAGGTGGATCAATCAGCTCCCAAAGGATTCGCTTATATAATATTACTTTCACTATCCATTTCCTGAGTCTTAGTTTCCAGGCTAAACACTTTTAGAGCTAGACAAATGACTAATTAGAACCCCCAGACATTTAATTTGTCTTTGAACTTTTTCCTCCCTCTAGCAAGATCCAAATCCTTATCTCAAATATCTATCTGTCTTACGGTTAGAAAATCCTTATAACCCCATTTTAATTAATAATTGTCGATCTGCATGTCCTCCAACATGGGAGGCAACTTGACTATTTGTTCTTGTCCTAAGGGAGTTTCTGAAAATATTAGTCATATCTTGACTGGGAGGGGCTTGGATTTCTGAAAAGCTCTAATGAAGAAGATAGCATTTCATAGATGAAGGAGCTCTGCTTAGATGGAAAGCCGTCCATCTGACACTAACTTAAGAATCTCCTTAAGCCTTGGTTTCCTCTTCTCTAGGATGAAGGGATTGGACTAGGTTGTTTCTAAGAATCCTTCCAGTTCATTGACTTTAGAAAGAGCTCTAAAATAATGCAAGCTAGTGAAAAAGCAGTATTTGATGTACATATGGGAGTCAAACCTGGCAGCAATGACTTAGTCAACATTTATATAGTTGTTTGCTACTTGACAATAAGAAATTGTCTTTCTTATTAGACTGGAACCTACCTGAGACCAGGGGCATGCTCCCCAACCCAGGAAATCCCAGATTCCAACCCAAAATCCCATGTCAATCACATCTTAGAAGGACTATTCTGTAAGGACAGGATTGCTGCCACATTTGCTTTTATTTGAGTATTTCTGATATTGATTCTATTTCCATGAGTTCTTAGAATATTAGAGAGGGCACACGTGTAGTGGGGCTACTCATATTTCTGGTGTCATAGAGCTAGCTGTTAGAAACTATCTTGCCCAACCTCCCAGCAAGTGCTAGAATCCTTCCTGCATCATCCCTCAAACTAGTTATCCACCTTCTTCCTAGATCCCTCCAGGAACAAGACACACAATCTGGAAGGACACATTCACTGCTGCATCCTATCTTGTCCTGGTTCTCTCCTCCCTGCAGCTTTACTTGATCCAGAAAAGACAGAGCTTCACCATCCCATCTCAGGGATTCTTAAAACTAAGTTAAAAGGACCTTAAGCATCAGCAAGTCTAGACTTCATTTTACAAAGCAGGAAAGTGAAACTCAGAGATAAAGAGCTTGTCCAAGATCACTCAATCAACCAGAAAGCAATGGAGTCAGGGCTGGCCTCTGGGTTTTCTCCTTACTAAGGCAGAGCTCTTTCCACTTGATCCCACTGCCTCTCCGGCACACAAGTTTCAAGTGAAAAATGTTCTTCCAGTGACCTTTGGAACCAATGACTATAATTTCTTCTGGCTCAACATTCTCGGGAAGACATGATTTCTGCCAAACTCTCTGGCTCTCTCTACCAATTAAATCTTTGGCTTTCTTTCAGAGAGATTATTTAAACTAATCAAGATAAGATTCTGACTTACTCTTTCCCCTAAATAGCAATTTCTTTCCAAAGGATTGTGCATTTGCCTCCCAAAAATATACTAGAGCATCTGAAAAGACTTAGACACTGTTGTTCCCTCATCCCATGGTAGTCATCAATTAATTAATCGATAGGCTATAATTATACACATACATTAGCATTAAGGATGCACCTACGATGTATCAGGCACTGGAAGAATCCTCACCTTCATGGAGTTCATATTATGTATAGGGAGATATCAGATGTACAAATAAATGTAAAAAAGAGATATACAAAATAAATGACTAACAAATTCATTGAGAGAGGTAGTAGCAGTTGGGGGCGTCAAGAAAGGCCTCGTGTAAGAGGCAATATTTGGGCTGAACTTTGAAGAGAACTAGGGGTCCTAAAAAGTGGAATTAAGAAAAGGATGCATTCAGGTAAGAGGGAATACCTGTTCAAATCAGAGTCAGGCGATGGAACATCAATAGCCACGAATAGCTACAAGGCTAGTTTGGCTAGACCACAGAGTGTATAAAGGGATTTTCTCTATAATAAGTCTGAAAAAATGGTTTGGAATCAGGTTGTGAAGGGCTTTGGATATCAAGCAGGGGAATTTGTATTTTATCCCACGATAATGGGAAGCTTTTGAAGTTTATTGAGGAGAGAAATAATATGAGTGCTTCAGAAACATCACTTTGGTAGCTGTGGGGAAGATGGACTAGAGGGAAGAAAGAGCTGAAGCAAGGAGATCGACTAGGAGATTGTAGCAATAGTCATCCCCAAAACCTTTAGCAGAAGGGCTGCAGAGAAGAATGGCTTGTATTAGCATCATCTTAATTAAGGGATATCAAAAGGCAGGCTTGGTCCAAGGTTAGGAAAATTCAAGCTTTTTCGTTCTTTTTTTCTTCTAGTATTTTATTTTTCCAAATACATGTAAAGGTTCATTTTTGTATTTATTTTTGTAAAACTTTGCATTCCAAGTTTTTCTCACTCATTCCCTCACCTCTCCTCCCCAAGACAGCAAACAATCTGATATGCGTTAAATAAGTGTTATCCTTTTAAAGATATTTCCATATTTGTCATGTTGTGCAAGAAAAATCAGTTGGTCACTTTTAGGTTAAAGAGTAAAAGTCACAGAATCCTAGAAACTCAGACATAGAAGGGAACTTAGAAACTGCTTAGTCTAACCTCCTTCAGGAATCCCTCTTATAGCTTCCCCTAAGGCTGGTATTTTCTTGTATCCCTCCAGTGACATGGAGCTCCCTACCTTCTGGGTCAGTCCATCTCATTGCTGGACAGCTCCAGTTATTAGGAAGTTTTTTCTTGATATAAAAATCTGCGTGCTTTCAACTTCTACCCATCTATAGAGGTTCTGCCTCTGGAGTTAAGCAAAACAATGCTAATCACCTTTTTTCTCCTACACAGGATAAGTCTTTCAGATGTATTGGAGACAGAATGACGTCCTTTCTGCTCAAAGTTTAATGTCCTCATTTCCTCCAGCCTGCCCTCATGTGATAAGGTTCATCCCTCTCTGTGATCATTACCCTCCTCTCATCCAAAAGGTTTCTCAGTGGGGACAATTGAGGGACAGCAGAAAGAACACCATTTGGGGGATGGAGAAACCAGGAATCCAGCCCTGGTTCTATTATTAAATCACTAATTGGGTTATATCTCTTACCTATTTCTTCATCATCAAAATGAGGGACTTAGATTTCTAATCGCCCTTCCACTTTTGACATCCCATGATCTCTGATGAAATAAAAATTCTAGACATGACATGGGTGTTTATTAAGATGAATTTTGTTTGTTTGAAAAGGGGAAAATGGTGAATCATTGCTTTCCACCCCCCCATTTTAATGAGGTCACCTCCTGTTTTCTTGTGGATTTCTTTTTAGGAGATGGAATGGGAGAGAGAGTTTTTACTGGCAACGCAACTTAAACAGCAGAAAAATATCCAGTTATCTAATTGGCAATTACTGTCTGCACATTTCACCGCATGCTTAGAAATAGCAATGCAGCAGAAAGCAAACCGACCGCAGTTCAAGAGAGCACATATGCAAGCTATTATCTGACCAAGAGACAGTCTCACATTCAGCTGCCCCAAAATGATTGCTGGAGAGCTTAGAAAAAACCTCTCTGACAAGGGCCCAGAGGCGGACCGGAGAGAATGGGCTCTGTCATTTTAAACTAAGGCACCAGCTTTCTCTGGAAGCCCCCATTTCCAGGGTCTGTCCTCTCAGAGACAGACCCAAAGAATTCATTTGTGAAACTGATTTAATGCTCTGCCAAGACCCCAAATCAATACCGTGACATTTAAATAAATGATTCGAATGGCATTTCCAAATTCTCTAATACTTAATTCTCTAGTGAGAGGCAGCAGCATGAGCTGATTTCAGTGACAGGAAGACTGGGGGTTTAAGTTCTGCCTCTGACTGGGTAAGTTTGTGTGTCCCTGAGCAAGTGGAGAATCACTGAGAAGGTGCCAGCCTGGACTGATAAAGGGAATTTCCTTTTCTGGGAATTCCATATATGTACTAATTTAATCAGGGGTCTAGCCTTTATCTCTTAATTTTAAAAGTGCTTTATGTTTAAACTATATTGGATAACTTGCTGTCTAGAGGAAGGGTGAGGAAAAGGGAGGGAGAAAAATTTGGTTTTATAGGGGAGAATGCTGAAAACTATCTTTGCATGTATTTTTTAAAACATTATTAATTTTTTTAAATTTTAAATGCTTTCCCCACAATTAGGGCAGCTAAGTGGTACCATAGTGCATAGAGTGAAGGAAGACATCTACTTAAGTTCAAATCTGGCCTCTGATCCTTACTAGCTTTGTGATCCTGGGCAAGTCACCTCACCCTGTTTGCCTCAGTTTCCTCAACTGTAAAATGACCATGAGAAGGAAATAGCAAGTTACTCCAGTATCTCTAAGAAAACCCTAAATGTGACCAGGAAGAGTCAAACACAACTGAAATGACTGAACAGAAATAAAATTCTCTGCAATAGATATAACAGATAGATAGGTTTTCCTTTTACAGATCAAGAAAATAAGTCTTATAGAGGAAAAGTGACTCCACAGGCACATAACTAATAAGTCCCATAATCAAATATGGAACTCATATCCAAGTCTATATTTAAATTTGCATACATTCACTCACTCACTTCCAACTTACAAAGGCCTAACAAGACATTTTTCTTTTCATATAAAAGGGAACAATGAGTCTGCTGAGGGAAATTCTGTTCCAGTGAAACAGAGCAGAAAAAAGTCAATTATGCTCCATTAATTATTTACCAACTGACAATAACTGTTGGTGTTATTCCCTGTGAAAGATACCTGGAGAGTAGAAAGCCAGAGGAAAGAGACAGACCAGCGGCCATTATCCCCTCACGGCACAGCATCAGGTTCAACAAATTAACTCCTTGAACAACTTGGGGGAAAAAAGAAACTGATATTTTCTATGTACAGGGTCTGCTGGAATCCTCCCATCTTCACCATCACCATCACCAGTGGGATGCAATTATTGGATTAGTGCCCCTGGGATTCTGTTCACCCAACTCTTCTGGAGAATAAATTAAATGTGGGATTGTAGGCTAATTCCAGACTAAGAATTTAGTAGTTATAAGTCACCCACCCAACCCCACACCTGTCCCCAGCCTCTCATCAGCACAACTGGATCCCGAATACTCAAGGGAAATATTTTAATATTGATTTTAAAGGCCCTTCCCCAATAAAAACTATTTTCCCCTCAAAGTCAGTTTCATTAAATTGTGAGCTCCTTGAGTATAGAGACCATCTTTTGCCTCTTTTTGTATCCCCTGAGCTTAACATAGTGCTTGGCACATAGTAGGTGTTTAATAAATATTAATTAATTGATGGAAAGTACTCAATGAATATGTCAGCTAATAATCACACACACACACGCACACACACACACCCTTCTCTGCCACAGAGAAGAACTGTTTATTTCTAAAGCACTTCCATATTTTATATCTGTCTCCTCTTATATAAATAACTTTACAATATTAGCTCATAAGACTTTAAGGTGAAAAGTAACTTAGATCATATCCCCCGGTCCCTTTTGAAGATGGGGAACAAGAAAATCAAGACCCACATTTTGAAAAGACATGCCCAAAGTCACACGTGTAATAAGTCATCTTCCTAGCAGAGCTCACCTTCTCTTCTCTGTGCTGACCACATCCTGAAGAAGTCATGTTCCAAAAGGATACCTGTTCTAGATCAGGGATTCTTAACTGGTCAGAAGTACTACAAGGATGCTCTCAAGGGCAATCTGAAGAACTTTGGAATCTGACACAGGGCTACCCAGTAGCATGACATGCCCTCATCAGAGAAGGTCCTCTGCTCCATGAACAAAGTAGAACTGAAGTAACTTAAAAGAAATGCAAGATACTCAAAGTTAGAGACATCTCCATTCCAAATGTTCATATGGACTCTTTGTGCCTGACCTGTGGTAGAACCTTTTACATTCATATTGGTCTGATCAGCCGTGGTTGGACATATGGTACACTGACCCTGACATAGTGATGTCATTTTGGTCTTCTCTGATTACAAAGGACAATGACCAACCCTGATTCCCTTGAGAAAACCCAATATCAGCTCATAGAATTCATAATATCATGGATGAACCTCACCATTGTAAAGGATTTCAGAAGTCACTTAATCCAACACACTTTAAAACAAATACTCTCTACTCAGAGTTGATTAGTTGTTATCCTTTGTTCTTGAAGGGGACCAAAATGACATCATTATATTAGACTCCAGTTAGAGTGTGTCTGACTGACAGATCAGACCAACATGAACCTAGAATGTCCTGCCACAGGTCAGACACAATAGTACCTATGAACATTTGGAGTAGCTTCTCTCACTTTGCACATCTTCTGGACTAATTCAATTCTGCTTTATTCATAGAGCCTTCTGATGAAGACACGCCATCCTGGGTGGTCCTGCACCATGTCTCCTGTGTCATGCAACTGATTCTAAAGTTCTTAAGAGAGACCTTTAGAGTGTCCTTGTATCATTTTTTCTGACCACCCCATAAGCACTTGTGCTTTGTGAGCTCTCTGTAATATATATATATATATATATATATATTTGGCAAGTGTACATTTGGCATTGGAACAATGTGGCCAGCCCAATAAAGTTGGGCTCTCTGCAGTAGAGTTGGAATGCTCAGCAGTTGAGTTCAAGAAAGGACCTCAGAGTCCTCCTCCTGCCAGGTGATCTTCAGAATCTTCCTAAGACAATTCAGATGGAAGCGACTCACTTTCCTGGCATGGTGCTGGTACACTGTCCAGTTTCACAAGCATCCAGAAATGAGGTCAGCACAATGGCTCTGTAGACCTTCAATCTGGTGGTCAGTCTAATTAACCTCTCCTCTCCCACACTATTTTTCAGAGCCTTCCAAACCCCAAGCTAACTCTGGCAATGTGTGTATCAATCTCATTATGAATGTGGACATCCTTGGAAAGGTAAGAGAACTTATCCACAGCATTCAGAACTTCACCATTTGCTGAAACTGATGGTTCCACATATGGATGGTATGATGCTGACTGATGGAGGACCTGTATTTTCTTGGTGTTAATTGTTAGACTAAAATTAGCACTAAAATTAGCAGAAAATCAATCTATACTTTGTTGCGTCTCGGTTTTGGAGGCTGCATTGAGTGCACCATCATCTGCAAACAAAAAAACATGCACCAATAACACGGCTGAACAAATCATGCTAAAAAAAGCATAAGAATAAGCACACAGCCTTATTTCACTCCATGGGTGACTGGGAAAGCCCTAGAGCACTGACCATTGTCCAGAACCCAGACAAGCATGCCCTCATGAAATCAACAGACTTTACTGATGAACTTCTCTGGCAACCAAATTTTGAAATGATTTTCCATATGCCCTCACAATTTACAGCATGAAAGACCTTAGTCAAATCTACAAATATTGTATACAGATCTCCATTCTGCTCCTGGCATTTTTCCTGGAATTGTCAGGTAGTAAGCACCATATCCTCAGCTCTTTCTGAAGTTTCACTGGCTCTTTTTCCAGCTGTAGGGTCAGCTTACTAAGGAGGACTCTGGCAAGAATCTTGCCAGCAATGACTAAGAGAGAAATCCGCCTGTGATCGTCACAGCTCAATCTATTTATTCCCTTTACCTTTATAAAGATGGACAATAGGGGGATCCTTGAACTCTTGGGGCATAACTTCCTTTTGTTATATAATCTGGAAAGTTTCAGTCAGTTTTGTATAAGCAATGACCCCATCACCATCACCATCTTGTAAATCTCAGCTGGAATAGAATCAGCACTTCGTGCTTTGACACACAAAAGTAGCCTATCGAAATTCAAAGCCTCTTCTTCAGTTGGAACTTCACCTAAAGGGTGAATGATTTCAATTTGAAGTAAATGGTCAGTAGCTTCAGCATTGATTGATGATGGTCAGTTGAGCACACTATGGAAGTATTCAGCCCATTTCAGGACTCTTGGCTCATCAAGAAGGCAGATAAAATTCAGTTTTATGCTAATAATAAAAATCCAAAGCTTTTTTTATGATGCACTGAAGGCTATTTATGGGCCAAAGATCTATGGTGCATCTCAACTACTCAGTGCTGATGGTGCCACGATGAATAGTGATAAGGACAAGATCCTAGAGAGATGGGTCCAATGAGTAATTATACAACCTTTGCCCGAAAAGTATCAGTAAAATAAAAATTTAAAAATCACTGCTTCCCAGAGGAACCCAGTTCACCTCTAGATAAATCTCTTTGAAAGGTTTTTATTGGTTTTGATGTTTTTTCTTTACATGGAGCAAAATATTAATGAGTAGCTAGTAGAGCTAACATCTGACTTCTAACTATAATACTCTACACACTTTACTTCAGTTTGCCTTCACAGAGGCCACACAAGGTTGGTGCTACAGATTTCAATAGGCTGATTTTACAGGAAACTGAGACTAGAAAACTTAAGTTGTACATGGTAACATTAGTAGATATGGTAAACTCAAGGCTTCCCCTAGGAGTTCACTTCCTCTAGCTTCACTGTTCTCTCTATAGTAGCACATCTCACACATTTTTTGTCTTAAGATCCCTTTGTACCCTTAAAAATTATTAATGATCCTCCCAAGAATTTTTATTTATAATCCACAATAACTGGCACATAGTAAATAAGTTTATCTCCTTTTTCTGGAGTTAAATAAAACAAATTCCTTGAATGAACCCCCCCCTAGATTTTTTTTTCACAAAAATTGTGATCTATCCTTCATGCCTCCCTATCCCATACTTGAGCAATTGATTTTTTGAACCCATACCTAGAACTTTACATTTAATCCTGTTACCTGGTAAGATCTTTCTGGTTCCAACTTTGTTATTCAATGTATTGTATTAGATGGAAATTCAAAAAAAGCATTCCATTTATGATTAAATACAAGTAAATAATGAAAATATTAGTAAAATATACCCAAGACCAGGGATTCTTCACTAGAATCCCTCCAGGTTAACATCAGTTCTTCCCTTTATCTCTTTACACTCTCTCATTTGGTGATTATATGTGTATATACATAATAACTCCCCTAAATTTAATTTCTATGCAGATTTACATAGAAGCAATATTTAGAAACTGACTGTGTGTATAGGTGAGTAAAAGTAAAGAATTGACAACTGCAAACTGTCAGAGTGGAAGGAAAGATAATGGTTCCCTCATAGAACTGGGGACATTCAGATGTCCTAGAAATTACTAAATTGCATACTTTTCAGCTCAGTTATATCATTACTGAGCTTATACCCCCAAAGAGATCAAAGAAGAAGGTAAAGGTCCTTTGTGAGCAAAAACATTTGTAATAGCCCTTTCTGTAGAGACAAAGAAATGAAAACTAAGGGGTACCCATCAACTGGGGACTAATTGAATAAATTATAGTATATTAATAGTATGGAATCCTATAATTCTATAAAAATGATAAAAGGGTTATTTTCAGAGAAATTTGGGGAAACTTGTAAGAACTGATGTGTAGTGAGCAGAACAGAATTAAAAGAAAAATTTGTGCAATAACAGCAAAATTATAAAAAAAATCAAAGACTTTGGAATTGCACAAATAGAAAAATGGACCCTCAATGACTCACCCTAATGTCCAGTGAACCCTGACACATACACATGCACACATATACATCCCCTCTGATAAGGAAGAAAGGAAGATAGAGAATAATGAATCCTTCACTGAAAAATTGGAAAGGAACATTCTCCAATCCAATTCCTCTCCCAATTTAGGAATCCCTTCTAAGATCCCACAATAAGAGGTTCCCCTCCTAAAATGAGCCATCTTTAGACAGATCAACTCAAAGCTATATTTCCCAATATTGAGGCAAAATCTGCTTCTCTGTGGGCTCCACCAATTGGTCTTATTTCTCCTCTTTAGAGCCCTGAAGAATAATCAGGAAATCAAAGAACAAGTTTGATTAATTCTGTCTCCACAACATCTCTCTCATTAATAACCCATTTCCTCATTAGTCATTTGCAATATTTCGATAGCCTCCTAGTTGATCTCCTTGCCCCTTGTCTCCCTTCTCCAACCCTTCCTCCACATAGCTATCTTAATGACATTCCCACATTAATCTGATTGTGCCTCCCTATAGACATACACACTCAAAAATCTTCAATGGGTCCCTATTGCTTCTAGAAAAAAATACAGAATTCCCATCTTAGCATTTAAAGCCCTCTATGGTATAGCTCCCACCCATCTTTTCAGTCCTATTTCATATTAATCCCATTTAGGAATAGCTCCATTCTTAAAAAAAATGTCCACCAGCTATTCCCTCTACAAGATGTTTCAACAAAGACTGGATGACCACCTGTCAGGTATTACATAATGATAATATAATATATAATAATATAAAATATAATAAAGTGTGGGTTGTGCTAAGTGACAACTAAGATCCTTCCCAATTCTAAGTTCTATTGTTCTCATTCTTGACTCTATATTCTTGCACAAGTATCACCCTCAGACCCACCATCTTTGGCAGCACACAACTGTAATTTCATTTACAGGGAAAGTTGTGATTGGTGGATCTCTGGATTTTAGGAGTTCTGAGTTACATTGGGCTAAGGCACACTAAATTCATCACTAATATGATTAGTTCTCTAGGGGAGGTGGGGGACTACCAGATTGCCTAAGAAAAAGCAAAGCAGTTCGAGTGGGAAATGGAAAAGTTCAAAGTTCCTATGCTTATCAGAATGGGAGTAGCCCCCACAATTTTAGCCTGAGCAAAATAGGGTGCTCTAGTCAGATAAAAAAATGGATTGGAAAAGAGATAGATGAATAAATAAATGAAAAAATGCTGAATAAGTAAACAAATAGCACACGAATGAATAAACAAATAGAATTAAAATGGATAGATAGATAATGAATAGATACTTAAAAATATGACTAGATGGATAGACAAATAGAAAATAAGTTTTCATTAAACACTTACTGTGTACCAAAAACTGTGCTAAGTATCTTATAAATTTTATCTTAGTTGATCTTCACAATAATTCTGTGAAATAGGTGTTTTTACTTTACAGTGGAGGAAACTGAGGCAGAGGATGAATGACTTTCCTAGGACAACACAGACTGATTCACATTACTCCAGCACAAATGGAAGGCAAAAAATGTTTCTAAAAGACAAGTTTATTTGGCCACATACATTCCCTTGTGTATATACGGTAGAGATGAAGTTTGTTTAAACAGATATCATGTAATCTAAATAATCTCCTTCCTGTTCCACACACATTAACTGGTAGTCAGTCTTCAAAGCCCAGTGATGAACAGTGTATTTCCTTCACATACACACACAGATCAGCCGGGGAACAACGTCAGGACCCTCAAGACTAAAGGCCATCACACGACCTATTTTCTTTGAAAAACTTAGAAAACCCTCTTTTCTTCTTTCCCTGTCTATTGAAAAAAAAATTACATTTCTTGACCTCAGATGATGGAATCAGAAGATTCATGAGCAGATCTCTCAGAATCAAAAGGCATGTTTCTCAGTAGGAATTTCTAGTGAGGGGTAAGTCCATACCAGTCCTGGGATGTGTGCCCATCTCCCTTCTTCCTTCCCTCCTTCCCCTTTCTCTTCCTCTGTCTCTCTGTCTCTGTCTCTGTCTCTTTATGTCTCTCTCTCTCTCCTCTTTCTTTCTCTGTCTCTCTCTCTCTCTCTCTCTCTCTCTCTCTCTATATATATATATATATATATATATATATATATTTTCTTTCTCTCTCTATATATATATATATATATATATATATATATATATATTTATATATTTATACACACATCATCCTACTTATATCTTCTGACTTTAAGCCAGTGAATATAATCAAAGTGTGAACACAGATCCCTAATGGAGAAGGAATTTGTAGTATAGCTGGAGAATAAAGAATCAGCCAGAGAATTTTAAGCTTTTAGGAATTTTGGACAATATTAGGAAGATTGTTTCCAGAAAAAAAAGACACTTTTTCACATACTGTCTTATCCTTCTTAAATCTTAAGCATCTACTTCTATCTACCCTAACCAAATAAATTTGTGCCAATGTATTTGAATTCAAGCTGCAATTTCTGTCTTCTCCTTCCCTTCCCTTCCATTCTTTCCTTTCCCAGAGACAGGAGGTTTGCCATGTTAACTTATTCCAAGGATGGAAAAAGGCACATTCTTCAAACTATTATAATGATAAAATTAGGCTCCAGAGAGCTCAGAGCCTTTTACATTTATGACATTTTTCCTCCCAGCATTCTTAAAGGAAGGAGGGGAATCTTTTCCCCATTTCCCAGAAAAAGAAACTGAGGTATGTAGAGAGTAGGTAACTCCCACCCAAATCACCCAGGGAAGCTTACTGAAAATAGATCCAGTTTTTCACACTCATCTGATTCTCTCTTTCCAGGACTTAGCATCCCCATCATTTCCAGACACAAAATCTTAAGGCCGGAGCTCAGTAGTATTCAGGATAAGAAATGGGGAGAAGGAGAAAGGGAGGATTCAAAGACTGTCAATCACTTCTCAAAGCAGTGTCACGACACTTACCCCTGCCCGGGCAATGGGATAGAATCCAAGTGGCTAACCCCTGGGAACGCCATCATGTTTATTCCAATCTGGAGCAGGGCCTGGTCACAACTGTCTGGTCCCTAGAAGGAAAGGAAAATATGGTTACTGATGACAGCCTGGACAGAGCCAGGTCAAGAAATCAGAAAGTTAAGGACTTTGGAGACTATATAATCCAATCCTCTCTTTTTACGGGAGGCAAAGAAATGATTTTCTTAAGATCACACAAAGGTAGAATTTCAGCCCAAGAACCAGCCTGGGAACATCTTGACTTGTAAACTTTCATTATGACATCTTCTTCCTTGTTGAGTCAGAAACTAACCTTTTCCTCAGTCATAATTTCTAGTTTGGACCACCCATTAAGGTCATGTGTCCCTGTCTCAGGAGCCCAGCCAAATTAAGACTCGGGATATACTGTGAGGCAGCCTGCTGTCCTCCCAGAATCCTTGCCCTGACACTAACTGGATATGACCCCTTGGACAAGTTTGTCTGAGCCTTCACATTCCCATCTGTACAATGGGGGATGTTTTCCCTGTCTACCTCATGGGGAGAACTTGGGGTTTAGGGTAAAACTAAACCAAACAAAAAACTCTCAGACCCAAAGGATCCTGAGTATTCTCTTTCTGGAGAATAGCCTCATCATAATACTTCACACATGCATTAGAGCTCAGACATAATTCCCACTGAGAGAAGAATTGGCCCGGAATAATGCACTTGGGGGAGAGAGTCCCCATCTAGCTGAAATCCGCCTGCTCCTTGGAGATTGATGAAGAGAACTTATAATGCATTTGTTTCTTCTTAATGGAAAATTCCCGATCTTTAGCGAATGTGAGTTTCTTTCTTGGAAGACTTTCCTCAGTGTTCATTTGTGAGACAATCTAGGTCTTCCTTCTCCTGAAGTGTATAAATTACCAGGGGGCCGATCCCTATTACATTTGATCTTAGAAGTTACAAGAAATGGTTTATTTTCCAGCATGTGTCCTACAGCTAGAAGAGACCTTATATAGCCCCATAACTTCATTTATAGGTTCAGAGAAAATAAGTGACTTATCTAAAATCACAATTAATGGGAGATTTGGGGTTGAAACTCTAAATATTTTTCCTCCCGAGCCATTTCCATGCCCTGCCCCTCGTTGCATTCTTAAAAGTGCATCTTGTAGGGAGATGATCCAGTTCCAGGGTGGGCTTAGATGCATTCAGATTTTCTTATCCCACAACAGAGAATCTTCCTGATTCTCAAAGGGACCGGCTCCCTATGTAACAATCACCTAGAACCTCTCCAAGTCCTGGTGCCCAAACACTGTTCTTTCCCTTAGATTTCCTGCTGTTCTGCTGTTACCACAATCCGTTCATTAATCTAGACTTTTCATTAGCCCTAATTAACCTCAGTTATAGGTCCTATCAATTCCACCCCACTATTAATACTACTATATTAATATATCTCCCACTGCCTACTGAATTTAAATCCTTTGAGCTATTAGAGACTTACTATGCACCATAAACTATGCTAAGAGCTCAAAATGCAAACACAAAAAAATTTTTTGAAGTCTCTGTCTTCAAAGAACTTACATTCTAGAATAAAATAATAATGAGTTTACATTTATATAGTGCTTACTATGTGCCAGGTGCAATGCTAAGTGCTTTACAAAGCATTTGATTCTCATACCAACTCTGGGAAGTAAGTGCTATTATTATCCCCATTTTACAGATGAGAAAGCTGAGGCAAATATAGGTTAAGTAATTTGCCCAAGGTCACACAACTAGAAGTTTCTGAGGCCAAATTTGAACTCAGGTCTTCCTAACTCCAGAACCGCAAGCAATTTTTTGTATCATACAAACTTCTTATTTGGTCCTTTTTTGTCAAGTCTGACTCTTCATGAACCTATTAGGAATTTTCTTGGCAAAAATAGCTGAGTGATTTGCTTTATTTTTTTATTTTTAATTAATTTAGTTATTTTATTTTTGCTATTTTGCTATTTCTATCTCCAGCTCATTTTACAGGTGAGGAACTGAGGCAAACAGGGTAAGTGACTTGACCAAGATTACACAAATAATAAGTGTCTGAGACAAGATTTGAACTTAAGAAGATGATTCTTCCTGATTCCAGGTCCAGAACTCTATCCACCACACCACCCAGCTGACCACGCTATATGTTGACAAAGGCTAAAAAAAAATATACTTCTCAGGACAGCTAAATGGCATAGCAGATAGAGTACCATTCCTGAAGATAGGAGAACCTGAGTTCAAATCCTACCCAGACAATACTTACTAGCTATCTGACTCTGGACAAGTCATTTAAACCCAATTGCCTCACCAACTATATATATTTTCCCCCACCCTTTTTCAAAATTTTGGGTATTATGAATGTGAAATACTTACTATACTGACACTTGAGTTGGTTCTTTCTGTTGATCTGCTTTTTTCTCTTTTTTTAAATTCTCCACTACTCGGGTCAGCTAGGTGGCTCAGTGGATAGAGCACCAGCTCTGAAGTCAGGAAGACCTGAGTTCAAATCTGGTCTCAGGTACATAACATTCCCTAGCTATGTGACCTTGGGCAAGTCACTTAACCCCAATTGCCTCAGCAAAAAGAAAAGAAAGAAAGAAAAGTAAATTCTCCACTACTTCCATATGATTCTTTCTTGGTCATTGAATGCTTCTGCTTTTCTTCATGGGGGGGGGGGAAGGAAATAAGTTACTCTTGTTTTTTCTGCATCAAGAAATTTTTTTTTTTGGAAATGGAAGTAGATTTGGATTCAGGGACCTTGAGTTCAAATCCTAGTTCTGCTACTTAATAATTTC
This sequence comes from Myrmecobius fasciatus, assembly GCA_023553655.1. NCBI lineage: Eukaryota > Metazoa > Chordata > Mammalia > Dasyuromorphia > Myrmecobiidae > Myrmecobius > Myrmecobius fasciatus. Next base: position 692,563 of record JAJPUD010000014.1, on the reverse strand, counting down.
ATGTCTTTTAGTAAGCCTTTTGGTTTCTTTCTGTGTAAAATGAGAGAAAAGAGAAATAATTTAAAATTAATTAGTTTAGCTGATATATAATTATTATGCATATAATAAATGAATAAATTTATTTCTCCTAGCTTCATAGTCTATAACTCCAAGTAACAGGGCTGGGCAACATGGTGGAAGGAAGGAGTACACTCTATCTGGAATCAGAGAACCTGATTTCAGATCCTGCCTGGCTCTGAACAAGTGACTTTCTTTTCAGAGAAGACCACATTCCCTAAAGGAAAAAAAAAAAAAAAACTTGAATTGTGAATATGGAATCAGTCTGCTTCCAGATTCTTGGCCAGCTTTCTTGGGCAAGTTTGTAGCTAATAATTATACGTTATATACTTTTCAGATTATGAAAATAAAATTGCATTGAAATTTTTCTTTGAAAAGGTCCTATTGGAAAGAGCTAGCTGCAGAGAAAGAATTATGGAGGCTGAATATGAATCAAAGCATAGTATTTTCACCTTGTTCTTGTTTGTTAGCTTGTTTTTTTTTCTTTCTCATGTTTTTCCCCTTTTGATCTGATTTTTCTTGCAAAGCATGATGAATATGGAAATATGTTTAGAAGAATTGCATGTTTAATCTTGCTTGCTGTCTTGTCGAGAGAAGAAAGGGGAAAGGAGGGAGGGAGAAAAATTTGGAACACAAGGTTTTGCAAAGGTGAATGTTGAAAATTATTTTTGCATGTATTTGGAAAAAACAAAAAGAAAAAGAAAAATTAAAAGGTCCTATGTTCCTCAGCTTCCTCATCCATAAAAGGGAAAGATCAGACTATATAGCTTCTAAGGTCCTTCCCAGCATCCTGAAAGGTCAGGATGAAAAATTCCCTCCTGTGGCCATTGATGGGGGTGGGACAGAAGCAGATATGGAAGTAGTGGGGAGAATGAAAGAGGGAAGTTCCCCACGTCCCCCAGCAAGCATCCCAGGAATACCAGGAGACCTCTCCTACATCATTAGGAGTCCAGAGATGGAAACGGCAAGCTTTATTTCATCCATGTTCTTCTTCAAGTAGTGGGAGAGAGCTTGTAATTTACAAGAAGGACTTGAAACCCTAAGTGCTTATGACTTAATTCAGCTGCCAATATTGATGGCTCCATTTAGATCATTCCATTTTATCCTGCCCATTGCATTAAAAGCCAAACCTTACTCACCTCCATTTGGCTAATGAGGCTCTGTGGCTTTGACAGTGAATGACAGCTATTTACAGTAAATTATTCAATTAGAGCAAAGGAAAGTGAAAATTCTATCGGGTATGGTTGGATGAGACCAAATCTGAACTCCAGCCAGAAGGAGAGCTTGGCCACCGAGGCTCAATTGTTTAATCTTTAGAAGGGGCTTCAGGGAGTCCATTATAACTGTGTCAGAGTGGGGGTGGGGAGGGGGGAGGATGTAAAGGATCGATATTATGGAAGGGAGTTAAATTGCTGTACTCTGGGTAGTTACTTCATTCCAGGCCATTCTCAGCTTAAGGGGAAATATAAACTTCTTCAGATCAGTATATCTAGGTTTTAAGATGCAATATCTCCTTTTATGGGATCACTGATTTCATGATAATAATAGCTAGATTTTGTACAGCTCTTTAAGATCTCCAAAGCACTGTATAAAATATCTCTAATTTCCTCTTCGTTGGTGGAAATTCTCCCTTTTTGTTTTCAAGACTAACAATTTGATTTTCCTTGTATAAAATATCTCAATGGTATCACAACCACTCTGGGAGATAAGTGCTATCATGAACCCCTTTTACATATGAGGAAACATTGAACAGTTAAATGACATGTTCAGGATCACATAACCAGAAAGTGTCTTGGGCAGGATTAGAATTCATATTGCTCTTAGTCCAGATCCAGGTCCAGGGCTCTATTCATTTACACCATTTAGATCCTTGGAGGTCATTTAGTCCACCCCCCTCTTTTAATAGAGGAGGAAACTGAGACCCAGAGAGGGTAGTTAAGTGATTTCTATATGAGATCTTTTCTTTTTCTCCCAACTGCTAGCACATCTTCTCCCAAATTAGATTGTATTTACATGGTCCATATCTAAATGTATATGTTGTATACCCTTGGGAAAAGGGTAGTTGATTCCTTTTGTCTTTGTGTCTGGCACAGAGTGTAAATTAATAAATGCCTACTGAGTCATTGATTGTCCAAAATCACACAAGTTTTGAAGGATAAAGCTGGAACTTGAACCCTGTCCTTCCAGCTCTGTTATCATGGCATGGATAAGTCCCTTTGCTTCTCTGGGTCTCTATTTCTTCATCTGAAAAATGGAGCTAATAATCTTCATTTTGACTCTTGAAGAGCTGTCAGATGAGAGAATGGATCTGAAAGTATTCTACAAATAGTAAAGTTCTGGGCATCGATCAGGGATTCTGAAAGAGTTCCGTGAAATCTGGTCTTTGGATATTCAACTGGAAAAGAGAAAGGATTGAGGAAGGGTTGTTTTTTCTATAACCTTACTCTTCTCTCCATCTCACAAACCACAATGGAATTTAGTCTGGAATAGAAGAAGGGGAGAGTAGTTTCTTTCTCCTCCCATCCAATTCAAATGAAGTCACCCCCTGCTCTGCTATCAGGAACCTTCCCAGAGTTCCTTGTTACAGCCAGTCTCCTTCTGCAGGAGATCATGATTTTCCAGTACAGATACTTCCCCCCATCCTCATCTTTCCATCTCTGAACTAATCAATGGGCCAGCTTTACATTATCATGATGAATTACCCCCTAAAGAGTTTAAACCACCACCTCCCAGCCTTGCCCTCAGCCTTAATTAGCCCAAAGGGAACTCCAGTTCTAAATGGAGTGCCTCAGTCTCCTCAGCTACCTATTCATTCCATACACACACACACACACATACAAACCCCACCAGCACCACACCCTCTGCCCCCCACCACTTACTTACCCAACCAAGACCTATTCTATAACCCAGACAGCCACAGCCACAGCCCACCATTAATTTTGCCTGACCTAAATGAGCCATTCTGGCTCCATTTAAATTCTAAGTTTCTTGAAACTTCAATGTAAATTTTATGTTTAATCTATCAAAGAACACCATGGAAAAAATAGGGGAGGAAACATAACTCCCTCCTTTCTGTACAGTGGGTGACTAGCTCGTTGGTAAGACTGTGGGAGAAGTCATTATATCGGTTTTCAGAATTACAGGATTTTTGTTAGCATCTTCAAGACAGACATCTCAATATACATCCTTGTTCCTGCCTTTATTTCCACTCCTCCCCTGAGAAACCCCCAAGGTTATAATTCCCCTCTAAAAGATGTGCTTATGTCTAAGATTTTTGCTGACTCCTTTTCAGAACTAAGTCCACTATAAGGGGCTCTCCACCTCATGTGTTTCCCCCTAATAGTTCCTCCTCACTACTGGTTGATTGTGAGTTCCAATAGGGAACTCATCTTTCCCCTTGGTAATCAACATAATAAATAGCAAATAAATATAATAAATAGCAAAATAGCAAAAAAAAAAAAAGGAGGGGGGAAGAATCATAGTATCACAGATGGAGAGTTGGAAGGGATGAGGAAAGCAAAAAAAAAAGGGGAAGGAGGAGAGAGTTCCCAAATCTCAGACATAATAAGTCAGATGAAAATTGAACTCAGGTCTTCTGACCCAAAGGCCAGGTCTCTCTCCAATGACTAACATTGCCTCAGATCTTTTTACTTAAAGATTTTTCAATGTTACAAGGGAGGATTCAGTTTTAAGGAGAACAAGATCTTGAAAAATGACTGTGATACATAAACCAACAGTACCATTGGTATTTGTTCAAGTCAGAGCAAAAATACCATTTTTTTCATTTAATAGGATTTTAGTTTTTTCAAGTACATGTATAGTTTTCAACATTCATCTTTCTAAGATTTTAAGTTCCATTTTTTTCTCCCTCCTTCCTTTACCTCCCCCTGACCTAAGAGAGCAAGCAATCTAATATAGGTTATATATGTACAATCATTTAAAACATATTTCCATATTAGTCATGTTGTGAAAGAAAAATCAGAACAAAAGGGGAAAACCAGGAGAAAAAAAACAAAAAAAGATGAAAGTAGTGTGCTCTGACCGTTTTTTAAAAACTGAAAAGTTTTTGGTTCCATCAATAAAGAATTGTCTTTTGGTGGGGGTTTTTTGGAGGGGAGGGTTTGACTGAATATTTGTTAAAAGGGTATTTTTCTTTATTTTTTTCTGGTGGTGAAAAAGGAGTGGGAGAAATATAATTTTTCTTACTAATTGAAAAATATTTAATAAAATGCCTCCCAAAAGTTAACAATATCCTAACCTCCTAAGGGTCTCATGCTAATATGCCCATTTTCACAGAGCTTCCCCTTCAGGAGTTTGATAAGAATAACAAGAACTAATATAATAATATAGAGCTCTAAAGCTTTGCAAAGTACTTTATAAATATTTCATTTGACCCTCACAAGTCCATAAACGTACTTTACTCTAATGAAACCAAAAACAAGGACAGTAGAACTCCTCCATGAAGAAGGGAATAGATGATTCTACCTTTGGGGACTTGGTTGGGAGCCTAAGAGACCCTAGGTATCCACCACATGCACATTTTAGGATAAACCAAAATGATACCAGATAAGTGTATAGGAGAGGTACAAACCAAGTGCTTTTAGGATCTGGAAGAAAGTCATTCTTCTCTCCCTCTGAAAATTATTTTGTGTTACTTTGCATATGCTTTGCCTTTATATATATATATATAATATATGTATATGTACATATGCATATATGTATATATACATATATATATATATATTTCCCCAGTTCAAAGTAAGTTCTTTGAGGCAAGTCCTATTTGTCTTTGTATCACTGTTGCCAAGCATAATATCTTTGAAAATATTAAAAGTTTAATAAATGTTGATTGAATGAAAATGAATTATTGGTGAGGGGCCAGTAGGTGGGAAGAGGGAGGATTGGGGGAAAGGAGAAGAGAATGAGATAGGGAAGAAGGAATCAGGGAAAGTTTCCTGGGAATTTGAGAAGCATCCTCAGGAGGCAAAATGGATTTGAAGGCAGAGGACACTTGGTTCAAGACCAAGATCTGCTGCTCATTAACTGTGTCTAGGTGACCTTGAGCCACCACTTAACCTGTTCACACCTCAGTTTCCTCTCCCCAAGAGTAGTTTTTGGGAAGAGCAAATGAAATGTTTATTTAAGCATTTCTTAAACTTTGAAATACCACATAAATGTGTTTGGCTGTATGGATAAATGCAAGTCTCAATAGGTATAAATTTAGGAATGGTCCTAGTTCAGGAGATTGATGTCTTCTTGACTGTGTTGGATTCCTACCAGTTCTTGTCTGAAGCTCAACAGGATCTGAGTCTGATTTCACCTCAGACACTTAAATACAATTTTGATCTTGGGAAATTATTTAACATCTCTGTGACTCAGTTTCCTCAATTATAAAATGAAAGATTTGGACTAGATGTTCTGTGAGGTCCCAGATCTATGAAACACTGAGAATCATTCTCTACATTGCCATATCATTCACTAAGGACTTCTATTTTCTTACCATGTCTGAATTAACTGTCATGTGATTTCTGTTAAGTGTGACCCTCAGTCAGCTGCCTAGATGAGGGGGCACCAAGGAGGGCTCTGTGCCCTGAGTTCTCTCCTACCAACCATCAAAAATTCCAGCATGAGAGATTAAGTCTTCTGTGTCTTGTTCACTTTCCCATTTTACCAATCCATATTTTAATGGCATATACTATACCTAAGGCTTTACTGATACTTTAGTGGAGTAGATTTTGACAGCATTTAGAATCCAAGCTCTTTGGGACCTGGATCATGGACCAAGTCCTGGGATTAGAATGGACAGGAGACAAGTATACTGGGAATGGGGAAAGGACTAGAAGGGGAGGGAGTGGCTTGTAATATAGAGTAGTAGCCTGATGGAGAGCAATTAACACTATATATTGTTTTCATCTGTTTCATCAATTCCAGTGGTTCCCTATTATGTCTAGGATCAAAACTAAACTCCTGTGTTGAGCATCTCAAACCCCTCACCACCTGCTTCCCGCCTACCTTTCCAGCCTTCTTCCAGTCTATTCTTCATGCTCTCTTGGTCTTTTTCATGCTTTTATCCCCAGCCCAACTGGTATTTTTCCTGCTTCTCACACACATCGCTCCATCCCTTTTCCCATGTCTTTGCACAGGGTGCCCTTCCCTCTCCCAGTGTCTGGAAAGCACACACTCCTCACCTCCACCTCAAAGCATCCCTAGCCTCCTCCAAAACATGTCTCCTACATGAGACTTTTCCAGACTCCCTCTCCTCCAGCCCCAATTATCTTATATTTACTGTGTGTAGACTTAAGTGTATATGTAGGAAGCAGCAGTATGTAATGAATAGGGCACTGGACCTGCAGGTCAAATCACACCCTACATACTTATTAGCTTCATGACCCTGGGCAAACCATAACCTCTCTGTGCCTCAGTTTCCCCATCTGGAAAATGAGCACGTTGGAATTGTTACTCTCTGAGGCCCCTTCCAGTTTACATTTATGAGAAATCTATATTGTCTCCGTTCAAAGAGTATAGGCTCTTTGAGGGCAGGTACTGATTCCTATTTTGTATTTTGTATTTGTATCCCTAGCACCTAGCATAGGACCCATCATATAGTAGGTGCTTAATAATTGCATATTTAGGTAGATTTTCAGAGAGAATTATACAAGAGGAAAGAATGCCCACATAGAAGAGAGACAGAGATGAAAGAGAGGAGAGAAGAGAAGGGAAGGGATGGGAAGGGAAGGGGAGGCACTGCCCTAGGCACTCTGATTGCAACAGAAGGACCCAAGTCCCCACCCAACCCCCAAGGAAAGGGAATAGCCCAAGATCCAACCTGGTGACAGAACTGGAGGCTCATGAAAGATTCAAAAGAGTGTGCTCCCTGTTCTGTGGAAAAGGAAAAGCTTCATAGCAATCCCGTGCAGCTGTTAGGCACTTGGAGCCAGGAGCCAATTGGCAGGAAGCCACTGAAGCCTGAAGAACTACATTTCTTAGCTCCTGCATTACTTAAAATCAACATAAGTAACCCAAAGTGCCTGGGTGGGTTATCTCTTGGGTTAGTTAGTGGCCAAGGAATCTTGCTCTTTCCTAAATTCCACTTCCCCCTACCTCAAGCATCAGGACTTTCTGAAATACAAATAGTATTTCCCTAAACCCTGGATAAGGGTGGTTGGGTGGTGCACTAGGCTTAGAATCAGAAAGCATCAATCAAATCAGACCTAAGACACATTAACTTACTAAATCTTATTTTATAAAATTTAATAAATAAAATAACTTGATAAATTACTTAACCCTGTTTGCCTCAGTTTCTTTATCTGTAAAAATAAGCTGGAGAAGGAAATGGCAACACTCCAGTATCCAAGAAGACCCCAAATGGAGTCACAAATGTCAAGACACAACTGAACAAACACAAAAAATTGTCACTCATTTATCATTCTTCCTTTTTTTTCCCTGAGGCAATTGGGGTTAAGTGACTTCTCCAGGATCACACAGCTAGGAACTGTTAAGTGTCTGAGCCCAGATCTGAACTCAGGTCCTCCTGACTTCAGGGCTGGTGCTCTACCACTACACCACAGGGCTGTCCCTTATCATTCTTTCTTCTACTCTCTTCTACTTGCTGCTTCCTCATATCCAACAATCTGTCTCCCATCTCTCTGTGTCTGCAGTGCCTGCCCTTCTCACCCACATCTAGTGGAACCCTGACCCTTCACATCTGGGCTCATTTGCCAGTTGCAAGTGCTATTTGTGTATATTTTATATTGTGTTGACATGTGCTGCTTCCTCTCCCCTTGCCCAGAAGTGTGGGAGCTAATTGAGGGCAGGAACGGTTTCATTTTTGTCTTTGTATAGAAAGCACAGTGTTTCCAGCACAGAGCGCACGCTAATAAATTTGTAATGAATTAAATTGAATTTCCAATATCCCTTCCAACTCTAAATCTGTGATGTAGTGGAAAAAGCCCCAAATCAAAGAAAACTAACAAAAGAAAAATCCCTGACGTGGAAATAAATGTTTGGATTAGAGTTTTCCCCTGGCTTTGCTCTTAGTTCACTCACTATTTCCGTATCAGTCATTTCTCCTCTCTGGGTCTCAGTTTCCCCTTCTGTAAAATGGGGGTTATTATCCCTATCCTGTCTCTCTCTCTGCCTTTCCTAAGGCTCCACTTTGGTGGATGGGAGGGCACTCTGAAAGAAACAGGGCTCAGCCCCGAACTTTATTAAGGGTGTCAGGATCTGGCCAAAGCTTGGGAGATAGTGCTGACATCCAAATGTCCATTTCCCCCAAGCAGCCAGCTCAAGGCAGCATCTGCTGCTTCTGAGCTGGGCAAGCCATCTGCCTCTTATTACTTGATGATTCATGCTTCCAGTTAGCCGGCTGTAATTCATCTCACAAGGTGGGAGACTCCAAGACCCAATGCAATCCATCAGGCAAAGTCCCCTCTGAGGACTCCGCTGAGAGCCTCCAAAGCGAAGGAGAGAGCCAGAGGAAGCACAGGACATGGGTACCCGGAAGCCTGGATCTCAGAGCACACTTCACTTCAGCTCCAAATTCATTGGGTTTGGTCCCAAAGAAGGAGGAAAACTTTCCCTTCTTTACAGAGATGGAAGGCTATGGTTGTGGACTGTATGGACAGGGTGTTCCAAGTCTTAAGCTCAAAACTCTACAGAGACTTTTGTGGCATCTTCTACTGTCACTCCAGTTGAAAGGCTGGTTAATTTTGCTGCTGAACTAACTAAACAACTCTCTCTGTCTTTCTATGATATGTATGTGTGTATACATATACATAAGCATTCTCACCTACTAAAATAAACTCTCTTCTCTCTCTCTCTCTCTCTCTCTCTCTTTCTCTCTCTCTCTCTCTCTGTCTCTCTCTGTCTGTCTCTGACTGTCTCTGACTGTCTCTGTCTCTCTCTGTCTTGTCTCTGTCTCTGTCTCTCTCTGTCTGTCTCTCTGTCTCTGTCTCTGTCTCTCTCTGTCTCTGACTGTCTCTGTTTCTCTCTCTGTGTCTCTGTGTCTCTGTCTCTGTCTCTGTCTCTCTGTCTCTGTCTCTCTGTCTCTGTCTTTGTCTCTCTCTCTCTCTGTCTCTCTCTCTCTCTCTCTCTCTCTGTCTCTCTCTCTCTCTCTCTGTCTCTCTCTCTCTCTCTCTGTCTCTCTCTGTCTCTCTCTCTCTCTCTCTCTCTCTCTCTCTCTCTCTCTGTCTCTCTCTCTCTCTTTTCTTCCCTCCCTCCCCATTATAAGGGATAACTCTAAGGAACAGAAGTGAGTGGGGGATATTTGAAAATGAACATGATGTATACATAAAAAATTAAATAAAAATTTAAAAAGTAAAGCTTATGGGACTGGTTGGTTAAGCTCTGTTTCTGATGCAGGTGTGTGTGGTTATTCTCATTACAAATCTAAATAATGCTTAGCAAAGTGCCTAGAACATACATAGTAGGTGCCTAATAAATGTGTGCTAACTTGATTTGTTGACTTGAGGGAAGTTGGAGAGGGGGGATTCTCTATATTTGCTGAGAAGAATCCTTTATCACTCACCTATAACTTGTGAGACCCTTAGGCAATGCCCTTCTCAATTCTGGGCCTGTTGTAGTTCCTAAGAGGGCATTGACTGGGCAACAAAGTCTCCTGGCTTCCCCCTCTCTTTTATTATTTTTATATCTGAACAGGTCTTCCCACTGGTTAGATTCAGACTTCAAATGAAAACTCACTTCCATAGGGATTTCTATAAATTACAATATTTCCTTTTCATAAAAAATGATTAAAACCTTTCCTACAGTATTAAAAACAATAAAGCTGTGAGGTTTCTGGTGCTGATGGAGGGTTTTAATCTCTCTCTC
>JAJPUD010000014.1:643855-682668 GCA_023553655.1 Myrmecobius fasciatus | reverse complement strand
TCTCTCTGTGTGTGTGTGTGTGTGTGTGTGTGTGTGTGTGTGTGTGTGTGTGTGTGTGTGTAAGTAAGTTATAGAGAAAGAAGTGGGAAGACAGAGAGAGACAGAGAAACAGAGAAATAAAACTACATGGTTCCTGTTCCAATACATCTGAAGCTTATGGAAGGAAAATGTAGCATAAGAGGGGTGGGAAGGAAAGAGAAGAATAAAAATATGTCACTAGTGGTACCTGGTGAGCTTTTTGTCCCCATCACTCCCTGAGGCAGCTGGCCAGGTTGGCAATCATTTTGGAAGATGGAGAAAAGGTGAAGAATTCCAGTGATAGAATTCTTGGGTGGATACTTGAATCAATTGACCTGTTATTGTACAAACTGCAACTTACTTAGCTCCCTTCCTCCTCTTTGGACTTCAATTTTTCTCATTATAAAATGAGTATATTAGACTTATTAATATTTAAAATCTTTTCAGCTCAGTATCCCAGTATCAGCCTCCAAGGTCCTAGAAGTGATGATTATTTTCTGTTCGGGATGCCCTAGCAGAAATCTATACCCATGCTAACAGACTGGTGACCTTTACATGCTAGGGTCCTAGAATCAACTCCTTTCCTACTGAGACCAAAAGTCCCAGAAAGATTCTGATGTGTCCATCAGTGGGGAAAGGTATAAGGAAAATGTTATTTGCCAGAGATATTTGTGCCCTGAATTTCTCTCTTGCTGCAGATAGGAGAGCACTCCCTGTACGTGTTCTGGAGATTGTAGCTTGTAGGCTATCTGGGTTTATTTCTGCTTATGAGGTTAAGTGTACAGAGAGATGGGTGTTGAAGATGTAACTTGGAGACTTATTAGGCTGAAATTATCAAAGACCAGAACAAAGGAGGAAAGGCAAGGTGGTATCTACAGGCTGACAGAGAGAGAATACCAGGAAAAACAGAGAGGTAAGTGAGTAAAGTAAAGGTGAAAAATCATAGAGGGAAGTAGGAGAACTGGAGCTGGGATGACAGTTTAACCGAGAAACAAGATGAAATACAAATTTCTCATCTGGAATTTAAAGACTTCCATGAACTGACTAAAACCTACATTTCCAGTCATATGGATCAATATCCCATCCTCATGACTCCCTGACTCCACAGATGATATCTTCCCAGACTAACAACTTCATGTATTTATTGGTTCCCTCTATTTGAATATCAAGTCTGACAGCATGAACCATTTCCCTGTTATTTTTGAACTCCTAGAAGAATGACTATAGGGAAGATATCAGGCTGTTAGTTATATTAGGGTCTAGAGGAAAACTCAGTTTCCCTAGCATCATCCCAGAAAATCTCTAAAAATGTCACATAAGGATCAATGATGAAGAAAATAATTCTTCCATCCAGTCTAGAACTAAACAAAAGAAACTGCTAGAATACCATATGAATAGGGAAAGGAGAAAATCTAGGATATGTGAAAAAAATGCAACATATTCCAGTCTCATAGAGAGAAATGAGACTAGACCAGAGTCCACAGCAGCAAGAAGTAGTTTAGGGGGCTTGTTCTCATCCAAGGGAAAGTGGTACCAAACCTTTGTTGAGTGCAAGAAAGAGGGACCTAGGCAATCCAAGCCTGCAGCACAGCAGAAAAGGCCACAAATTTCCTGTAGAAGGCAGGGCATATTCTTGTTCATTAAATTCAGGATCAAGCAGAGTTTACTCACACCATCCAGGATGAGAGGAGCAAGATTTGTCCCAAGCACAAGCCCCCAATCCAGGAACTCAGACTGGAAACATGAGAAAAAGGAAAAAGAAATATCTTGATCTAAGAATTCAAACCCAAGTTGAACCTCAAGGAAAATAATGCCCTGGCCACAAAGAATAAAAGAATAGCTGGAATAAATGGAACAAGAGATCCAAAATGGGATAGCTAGTGATTAAACAAAATGATAAGAAGAATAAAATCTTTATAATAGACAGGAAGAAGTAAACCTTATCTAAGACTTGAACATGCTGAAAAAAAATCTGAATCAAACAGTTATAACTACAAAAGAAAGCAAGAAATGCTCAAATAAAATCAAAGATTGGGGTGGAACAAAAGAAAATATAAAGTATATAGTATTTTAAACTGACATAGAAAACATTTCAAGAAAAAAATAATCTAAGAATCATCAAACTACATGAAAATTGTTACCCAAAAAAAACACTTACTTGGATACTTTATTTTAAGAAATCATAAATGAAAACTGATCTTAGAACCACAGGGCAAAGTATAAATAGAAAGAGGTCTCCAATCATCTTCTGACCAAAATCCCAAAGTGAAAACTCCCAAGAATTCCATAAACAAAATCTGGATCTCTTAGACCAAAGAAAAAAATACTACAAGATGGCAAAAAAAAAGGTTAAGGTACCAAGGAGCCACAATCAAAATCATAAAAAATGGTAGCTACTGCTCAAAAAACAGGAAAGCTTATACTATGATATTACAGAATTCAATTAATAAAAAAAATCCTATAAGAGAAAAAAATGAGTTTTAAGTATTCCTGATTTTTAGAGGATAGAACTGAATTAGATACTTGGAAATGGTAGCACAGATAATGAGAAAAATTCATGTATACTCACTTGAGGAATTGGATAGAAAAGAGCTATGTGAGGATGAATTGTTTAAATGCTAATAGGAAGAGAAGAAATAAGTGTCCTGTCAGAGGTTTAACATCTTCAAAGATGATAGAAAAAAGATAGGGAGAAGAACCCAGGGTAGTTTTATTCTGTTTTGATGATCTAAGGAAAATAAGAAAAGGGAAGTATCAGGGGACTATATGGAGAGGAAAAGAAGAAAACAAGGAACCCATCTCACATATGAGGGGTATATAAAATGAAGAGTATACAAATATGAAAGAAGGGTAGCCCATGAACCTCAATTTTATCTGAACAAAGAATAGAAGTCACAAACACACACACACAGCTTAGTGCAGAAAGACAATACACTCAGAGAAAAAGGAGACAAAGAAAGAGAAGAGGGTTTCAGAGGGAAAGAAAGATAGGTGGAGAAGTAGACATAACCAAAATGCAATCCTTTAATTTTGAATGGAGGAGAGAAAGACAAATAAGAAGCAAAGAAAGAAAGAGTAAAAACCTATGATGGGGAAGGCAAAAGAGCAGAAACAAATCACTTGATTTAGAGATCACAAGTGTTAGGCAAACTCCTCTCTAACAGCATTCTTCATTATAAAGCTAAGATAGGGTGCAAAGAAAGAAAAAAGTACAAAAGTACAGAATTGAGGGAAATAAACAATGATTAATCAAAATGATGAATGTGAATGGAATGAACTCACCCAAAAAATGGAAAAAGATATGACTAGATCAAAAAGTAGAATACCACAAAATGCTATTTATAAACCCATACATACACTAGAAAAATAAGACTTGTGTGAAGTTAAAATAAAGGATGGGAGCAAAACTTACTATGCTTTAGGAACCTACAGAAAATCAGGAATAGTGAGGTTATAGTAAAAATAAGGATGATAACAAAGGAATTACATTATGCTTAAATGTATCACAGACAACAAATCAATGTCAATAGTTATTCAATATATATTCGCTGAACAGCATAAGATTTCAATCAAGAAAGAGTTCTTTTTACTTCCAACATTTAGTATACAATGTTTCTTCATTCATTTGTTTTTTATTTCATATTATTACCCTTTGTTCATTCTCTGTTTCAATCAAATTGACCGGCTATTCTGTTTCCTATAAATGATATTTCATTTCATATTTATGGATCTTTGTATAAGATATCCTTCATCCCATCTTTATAGTGAACTCTCTCCTAACTTTCTTGAACCACATCTTAGAAGCTATCTTGGACACCAGGCCTTTTTTGAACTTTCTATTAGTACCTTTTTACCCTCAAAAATATGTAATATTACCTCTTATATATACTCTGTACTTATGTGTACTATATCCCCCTTAATAAAATGTTAGATCCTTGAGGAAACCTCAGCTTTTTACCTTTGAATTCCCTAGAACTTTGCACATGGTAAGGGTTTAATAAATGTTGTTGAATTGGATTAAATCCAAAGAGATCTGTTTGTTTCCTCGGGGCCTGAAAGAATTTAGAAGAAGGATGGAAAACTATTTCCTAGCAAGAGTCACTGATCCCCACTCAAATAAAAATACATTTAATTCTGCTGATAGGTTTCTATTGAAAGAAATCTATTCACATCCCCCTAATAGACTGATTTCTATTAAGCCATTAAGTTTAATTAATATAAAGATTAAGTTTAATCTTTATATTTATGCCATCTGATGACTTGGCAAAATGTTCCACACATAGTAGGCAGAGACCTCCCAAAGAGGAAGAGGAAAAAACAATAACAAATAAAGAGACTGAGAGAGAATAATTCAGATAGACTTAGAGGTTTTAACATGAGTCCAAGAATAACTAACTTAGACACTTGGACTATGCATTATGGAGTTGCATTATCACTTATAGCTGCTGTCTTTGAAATACTAATTAATTGATAATTATTGTTCACACCTTTAGCTACTTAAAACCTTAGAGTTCAACTTTCAAAAAGAGAATTGACATCCCAGATTACTCTGAAGGAATTAAGATAAAAAATCCTGTCCATACTCAGAGAGAGAACTGAGTGTCTCAATGCAGATTGAAGCATTCTTTCTTTCTCTGTCTCTCTTTTTCTTTTTTAATTTAATTTTTCTTGAGGGTTTTTATTTTCATAATGGTGAGAGATCTGTTTTCTTTCACAACTTGATTTTTATGGAAATGTTTTGCATAATTTCACATGTGGTTTCTTAATTGTGGGTGGGAATAAGGGAGAGAATCTAGAACTCAAAAATTTCAAAAACAAATGTAAAAAAATTGGTTTGAATGTAACTGGAAAAAAATATTAAATAAATGAAAAAAAGAGAATTAAAATTCTGAATTCTATTGAAGGAGTAAGGAAAAATTGGGGGGAGGGAATCAGTCAATGAAACATCTTGAGCAGCAACCCCCAACTATTCCCTGAAGTAGTGATATGTAATCTATGGTCAAATATGCCTTTTGAACCATTTTCCTATTTGATCTGGGGAGAACTCTATCTGACAGTTTGTTGTACAATGGTTAGACACTGGGCCTGGCATCAGGAAAACCTGAGTTCAAATGTGGCCTCTGACACTCACTGTATGATGCTAAGAAAGTCATTTAATCTCAACCTCAGTTTCCTCACCTCTAAAATGGGGGTGACAATAGAATTTTTCTTTCAGAGTTGTTGTGAGAGTCCAATGAAATAATATTTGTAAAGTATTTTACACATATTTAATCTATTTTTTATTTTTTTATTTTATTATATTTATTTTACTGTGCCTACCCCACAGTAAGCACTTAATAAATACTTATTTCCTTCCTTCCTTTCTGGAATGTTAGGTGACACACAGGCTTCTCATTAGAGTAGTAGAATTGAGTAGAGGTAAACTAGTTTCTAGAAAACTTATACATAATTGGTAGAGTGGACTGAGCTGGATTCACATTCAATCTCAGCTATCTATAATTGTTTCTCTGTCTGGTAGAGATCACCCTGAAGATAAGAGCTGCTAAGCAGCAGATAGAATCCAGCTGAAGTTTTAGGGCATGAATTTGTAAGAAATTTAATCAACAGTTTGTGGCTTTTTCCAACAAGATTTGGCAACCAAAGGGGAAACAAGAAAAAAAACTAGGACTAAAAAGAACTTTAGAGTAACTGTGAATTACTAATGCTGAGTAACAGGAGTCCCAGTGACTTGTCCAAAGTCATAGCAATAGTATGAGTTAGAGTCAGGATTTGAATCCAAATCCTCTGACTTTGAAACCAGTGCTCTTTCCACTGCAACCTATCTGTATGTGGATTTGTGATGAATTTTGGAGAAAACTGGGAGTAGAAGAGTTACTAGTTATGGTTGGAGATTGGGAAGGAAAGTGTACTAGAAGGTCAAGGAGATGAGAGATCCTAGTGCATTACCAAAATCATTTTTGAAGTTAATTAAGAGTGGAAGCCCAGGCTGGGTAGGGACAAGAATGAAGCCAGAGGGGCATCCTTTCAGACTAGGAAAATAGAAAAGAATGAAAGAACTGGAGATTTTTTTTTTTTGGGTTACTTAACTTCTTTTTTTTTTTTAATTTTTATTTTATTTGAATAACATATGTGTGGGTAATTCTTCAACAATAACCCTTACATAGCTTTCCGTTACAAATTTTCCCCCCAACTCCCCACCCCTCCCCTAGATGGCAGGATATCCACTACATGTTAATTATGTTAAAATATTGGCAAATCGAATATATGTATACATATTTCCAAACTTATCATTGGTGTGCAAGAAAAATCTTATCTACACGAACGATATATCAGATAAAGGAAACACAATGTAACCAAACATCAATCAAGGAGTATGAGAATGTTATGTTGTGGTCCACATTTCGCATCCCTCTCTCTGGGTGTATATGGCTTTCTTCAGTGAACAATTGGAGGTGGTTTGAAACATTTCATTGTTGAAGAGAGCCATGTCCATCAGAATTGATCGTCATATAGTACTGTTGTTGCTGTGTATAATGATCTCCTGGTTCTGCTCATTTCACTCAGCATCAGTTCATGTAAGTCTCTCCAGGCCTCTCTGAAATCATCTTGCTGGTCATTTCTTACGGAACAATAATATTCCATAACATTCATATACCATAATTTATTCAGCCATTCTCCAATTGAAGGGCATCTATTCAATTTCCAGTTTCTAGCCACTACAAAAAGGGCTGCCACAAACATTCTTGCACATGTGGGGCCTTTTCCTTCCTTTATGATTTCTTTGGGATATAAGCCCAATAGAAATGCTGCTGGGTCAAAGGGTATGCACAGTTTGATAACTTTTTGAGCATAGCTCCAAATTGAAGAACTGGAGATTTTAATAAAGACCAAGATCAATAAGAATGGAATGGGACCACAACATATCATTTTAATGCTTTCTGTGAATGTTTCCTTCATTTTGCTTTCCTTCTTAGGTTGTTTTTTTCTCTTTCTAGATCTGATTTTTCTTGTGCAGCAAGATAACTGTATAGCTATGTATACATATATTGGATTGACCATATATTTTAACATATTTAACATATTAGACTACTTGTCATCTAGGGGAGGGGATGGGGGAAGGAGGGAAAAATTTGGAACAAAAAATTTTTGCAAAGGCCAATGTAGAAAAATTACTCATATGTTCTATAAATAAAAAGCTTTAATAAACAAAAATTTTTTTTAAAAATCTCCAACCAGAAAAAAAGAATGGAATTGGAAAGGTGGACAGAGTAGGTCAGAGAGGATGTTTAGAGGAATCTAAAATTTTGAAAATAGAATAATCCCAAGTGATGAGAAGAAAGGACATCTAAAAGGGGCCACAGGGGAAGTGGACAAGTCAACAGGTAAAGATCAGGCCACACAGGTATTAGAAATAATATCACAGTGGATGTTAAAGTCACAGAGAATTAATGTAGGGAATAAGGAGATAGGCACACCAGGAACTGGTGAGTTCAGATAAGTAAGGATGGAATCAATAGATTTTTCAAAGGGGCCAAGATTTAAAGGACCTAAAGTTATCCCTCTAAATTCTTCATCCCTTTGACAAGATTGATACAAAACAGTTGAGGGAGGTGGTACAGTGGTTAGATCCTGGACTTTGTGTTAGGAAAAGCTGACTTCAGATTTGACCTCAAATATGTATTAGCTGAAAAAGTCACTTAACCCTTCTCTGTCTCAGTTTCCTCACCTGTAAAATGCAAGTAATAATACTACCTGACTCCTAGGATTTTTTTAAGCCCAAATGAGATGATATTTGTAAAGTATTTTGAAAACTGGTTATGTAAATGATAAGTACTAATATTTTAATTATTATGTGACAAGTGAAGACAATAGTCAGAAAAGCCTGAGGTCACATTCTGCCCTGTGATATTTACTAATTGTGTGACCCTGAGTAAGTCACAACTTCCGTTTCTTCATCTGTTAAAAAGGAAGGAGGGAAGCTGTTGTACACAATGGTCTTTAAGGTCCTTCCTAGTTTTAAATCCATAAGTCTATGACTATGGGCTCTAAGTAAAGGTGAGAAGTTAATCCCAGTATTTAAGGAAATGGTAGGAAAAGTCCTCCTCTGAAAGTGGAGATAAGGAATGACAATTTGCTGGCCATAGAAGTCACTCACCTCAAGAGACTCTAGTTGCAGACATTGCAGGAGATTCTCATCTGCTTACTAATTCCCATCATAAGACCTAACAGAACTCCCTAAGACCAAGCAGAATCATTTCCAAGGATGACCAGCGAAAGGGATGATGTGATCTGGGAAATTTCAACCTGTCAAATGTGACAGAAATCACACAACTGTGAGGAAGCCCATTAACGACCAAAGGCTTTGGCATCCGAGAAGGGATTGAAAAAAGACAGTTTAAAAGGAGAGTTAGATTGAAGATATTTTTCTCCAGTATGAATAACCAGTAATCACTGGCATTTACATAGAGCTTTAAAGTTTCCAAAGCACTTTCCATGATGAGCACAATCATCTTGGGAAGTAGGTACCACATCATCTATACTTTTCATATGAAGAAAAAGTTCATTAATTTGTTTGTGGACATGTTACCATCGAGTGCCAAAGTTTGGATTTGAATCCTGGTCTTCCTGATTTCAAGATGAACATTTTATCCAATTGACCACACTTCCCCCTCAAGGGAAAGAGAAACTCTAAATGGCTAATACAAGTGTCCATAATCCCTTAAAGAGTATTTTCTGTAGCAAATCAATGTTAATTGTCTGGCTCTACTACAGAAAAATCCCCAGACCCCTTTTCCTGGGCTCAGGTCTCCTGAGGCTAAAAATAACAATCAGTTTACACTAAGCTGACAACTTACAGTTTTTTGTCTGCCATGAATAGACATAATTCTCTTAGAGAAACCATTAGAGTAAATTGAATAGCTCTAAAGTGCTGAAAATTTGGATAAATCATGTTTCACAAATCACATGCGTAGGTCATACTTGGCAAGCTATTTCCCAAAATGAGCATGGATGGGTACCCAGTCTAAGAGAGCCTTCTAACTCTTGACAATGGGGACAGGGGAAGGATGCTTAGGAACTTCAGACTTTTTGAAGACTGCTATGATACCAGGCTTCCCAAACAATCTTCTGATAAGTAATTTGGTTCCCCAGGTACCTTGATACCGTAAAAGGGACACGTGCTTTGGATCTTAGGCATGAATATTCTAGTTACTGGAAAGGGTTCCCCTCCCCTTCTCTAAGTTAATAAATTGATCTCTGGTTTGTAAATTGGTCTCTCGTGAGTTTGGTTAGAGGGAATCAGGTACTTAGAGTCAGATCATTTCTGAGGAGACTGATGAAATAAAGTTCCTGAACCTGAAGAACTTCGGGCCAGAGCAGTTTGAGGATCAATTATCCTACAAGAATATAATAAGCATGGGAAGCCAGTTTAGATCCAGTCAGGTTCCCAGTTTTCCACTTTAATCAGTTCCAAGGGATGAATAAATTCTATGGGACAGAGTCATGCAAAACAGTTGCTAAACAAACTTGACCTAATAAGCCAAAGTTCCCACTTACTAAAAGGCAATTTGAAACAGGGTTTTCTAGTGATGAGTTATTCTAGCCTAGTATAAAAAAAGAATTTAGGATCCTTTGACCCAATAATGTCATTACTGGGACTGTATCTCAAGGAAATTATAAAGGAAGAGAAAGGACCCACATGTGCAAAATTATTTGTAGTAGTTCTTTTTGTGGTTGCAGAGAATTGGAAAAGGAGTGGATGCTCATCAATCGGGGGATGGCTGAACAAGTTGTGGTATGTAAGAGTAATGGAATATTATTGTTCTATAAAAAATGATAAACAAGCTGATTTTAGAAAGATCTGGAAAGAATTACATGAACTGATGCTGAGTGAAACAAGCAGAACCAGGAATACATTGTACACAATAACAGCAAGAATGTGCAATGATCAACTATGAAAGACTTAGTTCTTCTCAGTGGTTCAGTGATCCAAGACAATCCCAATAAACTTTGAAGAGAAAACACCATCTGCATCCAGAAAAAGAACTGTGGAGACTGAATGTAAATCAACACATGCTATGTTCACTTCTTTTTTTCTGTTTTTTTTTCCTCTCCTGTGGTTTTTCCCTCTTATTATGATTTTTCTCTCCCAACATGATTCATAAAGAAATGTGTAT
The DNA here is from genome assembly GCA_023553655.1 of Myrmecobius fasciatus. Classification (NCBI taxonomy): domain Eukaryota; kingdom Metazoa; phylum Chordata; class Mammalia; order Dasyuromorphia; family Myrmecobiidae; genus Myrmecobius; species Myrmecobius fasciatus. Next base: position 672,475 of record JAJPUD010000014.1, on the reverse strand, counting down.
TTTAAAAGTTAATATACACATATATAAGCAGAAAAATAAAACAGTTAATAAAGGAAAATCAAATAAATAAATAAATAGATAGAGTGTAGGATATTTTTTGGAGAAATGGGGAACCATGAGTATAAAATGATGAATGTACATTGATTGATATGTCAGTTGCTTTTACTTAATTCTTTTTTCTTTGTTACAAAATGTTGGGGGGAAGGAAAAAGAAATGATATGGCCTGTAGTAACTATGAAAACAAATTTAATATCTATAAAGCTTAAAAAAAAAGAATAGGTCTGGGACCTGGAATTAGGAAAAAGTCAGCATTTAATAGCTATGTGACTACGGCAAGAAATTTAACATTTTTGAACCCCAATTTCCTCACCTACAAAATTTGACAATATCCAGGAGTTTTTATGAAGATTAAAGGTCATATAAGTAAAGCACTCAACACTACATAAAGTCAACTATATACCATTCTCTATCCAGTTGCACTAGAATCATCTTTATATGAGACTGACCTTAGCTCTCATAGGATATAAGAATTTCTAATAGTTCAATGGCCTGTCTGTGAACGCAGAGGGCTGGGCAAGGCAGAAGCATGGCAAATTGTCAAGTGCTGATATTTGTCTTCAGTATCTATCATCTTTCTCTTTCCTCTCCCTTTTGGTCACCCTATACTCTGAGTTCTAATCTATACCCTACAAAAGGAAGGTTCTGGGGACTCCCATAAAGCCTTAGATTCCCTCTAGTGGAACTGCTAGCAACATCTTAATTTTTTTTTCAAACTCATCCCCAAGGCTTTGTTCTTCAGTTCTATCTTTCATTGACTTGAAGGACAGCCATCTGTTGGAATCCATTTCAGCTTAGAATGGCAAAATCCCCAGATTCCTCTTCCTGGGCCCAGGTCTCCTGGGGTTAAAAAATAACAATCAGTTTACAGTAAGCTGACAACTTACAGTTTTTTGTCTGCCTTGAATAGATATAACTCTCTAAGAGAAACCATTAGAGTAAATTGAATAGCCCTAAAGCACTGAAAAATTGAATAAATCATGTTTCACAAATCACATGCGTAGGTCATACTTGGCAAACTATTTCCCAAAATGAGGATGGATGGGTACCCCAGTCTAGGAGAGACTTCTAACTCTTGACAATGGGGACAGAGGAAGGATGCTTAGGAACTTCAGACTTTTTAAAGACTTCAAGGCGATCTTCATCTGTGCTTAGCTTTTTACCTTTGTAAAAAAAAAAAAAAGTACCTTTACCTTAGCCTTTTATCATCATGATGGGAGTAAAATTCTATAATTCACAATTACAAACCTATTTTCTAAGTCACTCACTGCATGCCCAGTCCTGAGCCAGCTATAGCCTACAGTTCGATTGGAGAAACAGACCTTAAACATAGAAAATAGCACATTACAGGGTAGCATAGAACAGAAGGTCAAATTAGGGGCCAGACTCCAAAGTCTGTTTTTTTAATACCTTTTTGTATGTATTTATATGTGTATTTATTGTCTCCCCTAGGCCAGGGCTTCTTAAAACTTTTTCCACTTGAATCCCTTTTTGCCAGAGAAATTTTTACGACACTGGGCATATAAGTATATAAAGTAAGTATACAAATAAAATATTTACTGATAATAAATCAAAATTTTTTAATTCTCATATTCATACCCACAGTTTAAGAAGCTTTTCCTTAGGGTAAGGGAAAAGATTTATTTTTATTTTCCCAGTTCCTAACACAGTGCCTGATATACAGTAAGCATTTAATAAATATTCATTAATTGATTAAAGTTACATTTTCCTGCACTTGATAGGTATTAAGTAAATATTGACTTTGTTGAATTGAATTGATATCTGAGATCATCAAAGAAGAGCTCAGTAGACTTGAGCTGAGTTGAGAAGAAAAGATAGAATTTGAAAAGATTGAGTGCTCATCATTGGAACCATGTCAGGGAACAGTGGGAAATGAGGCTGTAGAAAGTGTTATGATGAATACATATTTAATGATATGAAGAATCCTGATTTTACTTGAGAATAATTAGGTGAGCAATTCATTCATATAAACAAGTAAAATGAGCATTACTTTCAAATAGCCATGCCAATTTCTAGATTCTGGCCAGAAACTCTGAAGATCTTCCCCTCCCTTACTTAGATCATAAATTAGACCATTTTTTGCCTCAATTCTTACTTAGCCTTGAATCATTGAATGGGTGTTGCCTCAGACAAATTAAGATCAGGGGAAAAACTTAGCTTAAAAAGACCAAGATCTCTATCTGTATTGGGGGGTCATCACCAGTTGTCTTGATCTAATTCTTGCCACAAGAAGAGGATGATTCTGGAGGAAAATGAAATTGATGACTTTGCACAACCCTGTCTCACTTAAATCCAATTCACTTGCAAGTCTAGATCTGACCCTTAAAATGTCATTGGCTTTCTTGGAGAATGAAGGAAGAGTAACAATCAACTTATAGCATTCCTCTTTATCTAGTGTTAATCTTTTAGCACCCATGCATTCCCCATCTGTATATATAATGGATCAGGGTTTAGAAAAGGGAGCTTGAGGGCATCAGAAACTCAACCATCCTGACAATTTTCTCAGGAATCCTCTAACACCCTTGACTTTCAACTGTATAGGACAAAGAAGAGATACTGTCAGAGGCACTGGAGGCCCTTCCACAAGTGAGAGAAAATATGACTGATAGAAACTATTATTATTATTAGATATCTGACATCAGACCAACCTACAGGCTTTTCCCCATCCTCAGTGTTTTCCAGAAAAGGAGATTCTATAACCCCCTCACCTCTGCTACCCTATTACCTATTAGGATGATATGGATACCATCTTCCATGGATGGCATCCATAGAAAAGCTCTATGGAAGTTCTTCCTAGAATCTAACTTGAAACTTTACTGATACAAATCTGATGACTGGCTTGTCCTGGGCAAAGCTCACTTCCCACTATGCTCCACCATGGTCTTTAAATCTTTAAAGGTTAAGTTTCTTATTTTCTGAAACCTCTTTTTTTTTAATATGCATTTTGCTGCTCTGGTTCTCCTGGGACCAATGTTAGAAGGAAGCACTCTGGATGAACTCATTTAGAGTCAAGTGTGAATGATTGATAGCCTTAGATATTTGAATTTTTAAAGATATTTTTAAGTGTTATTCATCTGTTAATCCAAATGAATCTCTAATGGGAAGAATTAGGGGTAATGCATCCATGGAGATGAATGAATCAATAAACATTAAGTGCCTGCTATGTGGCTGGCACTGTGCTAAGTACTAGGAATACAAAAAGAGGGGAAAGCCGATTCCTACCCTCAAGGAACTTACATCTAATGGGGGAAACAATATGCAAGCAAGTATATAGAAAGCTAAATAGAAAATAATTAAGAGACAGAAGGTACTAGAATTAAAAGCAGCTGGGGAAGATTTTCTCGAGGAGTTGGTATTTTAGTTGGGACTTAAAGTCAGAATTTCTACAGAAAGAGCTCTGGTTGAAAAGGGCAAAGAACTATTCAAGAAAACAGAAAGTGACCATGCTGAGGAGGAGAAAGAGGAGGAGGAAAAAGATGAGGAGAAAGAGGAAGAGGAGGAGGAGGAGGAAAAAGAGGAAGAGGAGGATTAAGAGAAGATGATGATGATTACAGAATTTTCAGAAGACATTACTTAGCTTTGTAATTGTTTTTTTTTTATTTTTTTGTTATTGAAAGGAGATGAAGACAGCAGAGGAGGGGTTCCTTTGGCAAGCTCCAACAAGGAAAGTAGAATTTTCTGGGCTCCCATGTCCCCCAAAATTGAAAAGATGGGAAGAAGCTGCTAACACATTGGCTACAAGTCCCAGAACCATAAATTCTGTGGGCATGTGATTCCAAGAAAATCTCAAGTTAAGTTGGAAGGTTGTAATGTTCCCCAAGTTTGATGAGAAATCAGCAATAAGAGATACAAAAGAATAATAGAATAAAAAGAAGGATAAGTTATGTCAACTGATACGAGAATTTTTTTAAATTTTTTTATCATTTACTATGATTCTTTTATCTAGGAGAATGACTTTAAATGCAAATAATTATGAACAGATATGATTTTGCTTCAAAATAATTTTTTTACTCTATCTCTGTTTTTTCCTTATGGATTAAAAAATGCACTAATTTCTAGAAATACACAAAAAAAACTTGTAATCCTCACCTAGAAAAGATGCAGCTTGAACCTTTAGGATATTCTTAAATTCTGATCCTTCTAGTAGTAATAATAGTTGAAGATAAATGAAACAGGTAGTGACATACATAGGTGTTATTTTTTCTTTAAGCAGCACTAAATTTTGCCCCACATTTTATTATAATGATTCTATTATTTCAAATTAATAGTTATGCTGATTATGCTCTACACATATTACATTTTTACAGGAAATCTTAATTAAATAGAAAAGGCAGAAGCAAGACCATTTGTTCTGTTCTGGAAGAAATAGCAAAGCTTTCTTTCTCCACTCACTCACTTCAGTGAGCAATCATTCCAGTGATTTCACACAAAAATAAGGGCCTAGTTAGACTCATTAGTAGCCAGGCTTAGAATATTAGAGCTGAGCAGCTTTAGAAAGCACTTATCCAATCCTGGCAATTTAAAAAAGAGAAAACAGGTCCAGAAAGGGAAAGGTATTTTCCCTGACAGACCCAGATTTCTTGACTCCTAACCCAAAACTTTCTCCATCACAGGCTTCCTCTCTTGGTCAACAGTATCCTTCAATGGGAGATTTATACTGGGGGTTTAGGACAATGAAAGTCATTGTTCCTTCACTCTGGCTTTCTCTATTAATGGTGATTTCACATTCATGCAGGGAGGAAATCAGGAAACAAAAATGAGGCAAGGAAGGAAAGGAATACTTTAAATTTATCCCTCGCTTTTCACCACAGCTCAAATTCAGATTATTTTAATAAATCCACTAAAAGAGACCACCTTGATGAAAAATACTATCCACATATAGAGAAAGAATTTATGGAGAGTGAATATGGATCGAAATATTTTCTATTTTCATTTGCTTTTCCTTTGTTTTTTCTTTCTTATAGTTTTCCCCTTTAGTTTTGCTTTTTCTCTTATACATGACTAACATGGAAATGTTTTAAATGATTATATATATATACATACACACACACACACACACACACACACACACACACATATATATATATATATATATATATATATATAACCTATATCGGATTGCTTGCTGTCTTAAGAAGGGGTGGGAACAAAAGAAGGGAAGGAGAAAAAACATTGAAACTCACAATCTTACAAAAGTGAATGTTGGAAACTATCTTCATATGTAATTGGAAAAAAATCATATATATATGTATATATATATATACATATATATATATATATATACACACAAACACACACACAGGTAGGCTCATAGAATTAAAGCTGGAGGTAATCTGAAGCATCATCCTTTGATTTGACAGATGTGAGAGGTCCAGAGTGATGAAGTAATTTGCCATATGTCACAAAGAGAGTAAACAACAGTTAGGATTTGAACCCAGAGCTTCTGATCTTATGTTTAAGCAACTCAGCCACAGCAGCAGGAAGAGATCTTATTTCTCTATTTTCCAGATGAAGAAAATAACCTCAGAGAGCTAAAGAGATCATATAGTCTATTGAAGGTGGAGGAGGCAGAAAAACTCAGAGGTTAATTAACAGAGACCTGGGTTGAGCAATGGATAAAGCAATGAACCTGGAATCAGGAAGGACTGAGTTTAAATTCAGCCTTGCACTTGATAGCTATGTGACTGTGAGCATGTCATCTAACCCTATTTACCTCAGTTTCCTCATCTGTAAAATGAACTAGAGAAAGAAATGGCAAACCATACCAGTATCTTCGCCAAGAAAATCCTAAATGGGATCCTAAAGAGTCAGATGCAACTGAATGACAACATTCTGAAGGGCAGGTAGGTATTAGATAAAGCACTGGCGCTGGAGTCAGGAGTTCAAATCCAACCTCAGACACTTACTAGCTCTGTGGTCCTGGACATCTCACTTAACCCTGTTTGCCTCAGTTTCCCCAACTGTAAAATGATCTGAAGAAAGAACTACTACTCCAAGAAAACCCCCAAAGCAACAAAGAAACAAGAAAAGAATGAAAACAACACAAGGACAAAACAGGACTAGAAACCAGGCTTTCTGGACCCCAAAATAGTGCTCATTCTTGGCGCTGTCCTCCCCGACTGTTTGCAGGAGCGCCCACATTCTAGCACCTGGGCTGAGATGAGATTAGCACTCAGGACCTGCTCACACTTAGGACAACCTCCCCTACCAGAGGCAGATGGTGGGAAAGGAAAAGAAAAGAGAAATAGATTTTTTCCTGCTTCCTTGTACCCAGAGGCTCCTTTGTCCAGCTGCATCCTGGAGCCAGGCTGAAACAGAGATTCATCACCTCCTGATGAATATTCTCTGTAGGGAGGCAGTATGATTCAATGGAAAGATACCTGGCTTTGATCCCTGGCTTTGCTACTTACACTATTTAGGACCTTCCAAACTGTTTAGGTTTTTGGTTTCCTCATCTCTAAAATAAAAAGAGTATTCTCAATCAATGATTTCCAACTCAAATAGAAATGAAGGCTGCTAAACCATATCTCAAAATCCCTGTAGATCATGAATTGTCTTGCTTGTAAAATGTCATCTTATCAATATGCTATTGTGTTTTTATTTATATTATTAAATATTTGCCAAGTGAATTGTAATTGCCTACGAGTACTGCAAAGACCAGGGGAACATCTTTAATCCCTTTAGCCCAGATGATCAAAGTCCCTTCTAGCTCTCAACCTATGGCCCTATGATCCTTAATGTCCAACCTGGTCTCCCTAAAAAGAAAAACATTGAACTAAATGACTTCCAAGATTTCCCCAGCCCTAAATCCATTATCAAATGGTCCTTAGTGCCCAATTTTCTCTCTTCTCCATTCAAAGAATTTAACCATAAGGTAAAGGGGCCAGCCTGACCTGCTCTGCTTTTAAGTATTTCCAGATCATCTTTGTCCTGAATAGAGATGAGGCAGGAGCTTTAAACGCAGCCAGGAATATTCTAAGAAAATCCCAGCTACAAAGAGCCAGCCAGTGCTCGGGGAAGCCAAATGTATTCAATAACTAACAAGAGCAGAAAAACTCGGAGGTTAATTAACAGAGACCTGGGCTGGGCAGGATAAATTGCATCTATCTAAAATTATCTCTGACAGACAGCAGCGAGAGCCCAGGCTCAAAGATCAGCTTTCAGTGGTCTTACATTCCCGAACAATAACTCTTTTGTCGTTTCCAGCACAGTGCGCCAACTCAGCCACCCATCCTTGCTAGCAGGCGCCCAAGGATCTAAGGAGATTAACTGCCAGTCCAGATCACCCCTGTCCCAGCCCCTAGTCCCCCCAATGTTTTACTCCCACCGCAAACCTTCACATTCTCCTTAATTTGTCCAGAGTGCCACAGAGAACAGTATAGCATAACATGAAGAGTTGGCTTGAGAGAGAGAAGGCAATCCTCTTCTTGGGTCTCAGTTTCCCCATGTGTAAATTAAGGTTAGACACGATCTCTGAGGCACTTTCCAATTTTAACATTCTGGGAATCAGACCGGGGAGAGAGGTTTTTTCCTAATGTATAGCTTTCCCTTCTTTCCCAATGATTAACTTCTCTCCTGAGTTTGATCTGAGGTTGCAGTTTGAGGTAATTTCCCCAAAGTATCTTTGGCCAGACAGTGGGCTAGAAAGCCAGACTCTAAGAGCTGGAAGGACCCTTTGGGATCACCCAGTACCAATAATAGACCATGCTATCCCACTCCTGACTGAAAAGAGAGAGATACTAAATGCAGAATGAGACACATGCTGATACCCAGTATGGAAATTTGTTTTTGCTTGGCACTGCAATTTGGTTTTTCTTTTTTTTATTTTCACAAAATAGGGAAGGGAGATGTAGAAAGGGGGGGGGAGTTTTGTTAATTGGGAAAAATAATTTTTAAAGATCATCTGATGACCCAGTTTTATTCTAAACTAATCGAGATTAATTTTGATTAATGCAGTATAACTATTTCAATAGAACAGGTTTCTTTTGCAATCCTATATATGTTATTTTATACATTTAAAAGCATTTTTCTGAGAAAGGAGCCCTAGATTTCACCAGATTGCTAAACGAATCCCTAGGCTTCACCACAGTATCCAGGGGTTCATAATGGTAAAAAGATTACGAACTTCTGATCTAGTTCAACCCCAGCATTTTACAGATGGGCTGGGAGAGGTCACACCATGAACTAATGAAAAAACTCCTGGGTTCTGAGTCCCAGGTTCTCCACCACATCCTGCTGTGTCCCATGCATCTGCTGCTAAGGTTAAAAGTCCAAAACAGGTACACCATCTGATTGGGAGACACAGGCTTAGCCTAGGGCTTCTAGTTTTGTTTTGTTTTATTTTTGGCTGAGGCAATTGGGGATAAATGACTTGCCCAGGCTCACAGAGCTAGCAAGTGTTAAATGTCTGAAGCCACTTTTTTTTTTTTTTTTTTGCTGAGGCAATTAGGGTTAAGTGACTTGCCTAGGGCCACACAGCTAGGAAGTGGTAAGTGTCTGAGGTCACATTTGAACTCAGGTCCTTCTGACTTCAGGGCTGGTGCACTATCCACTGCCCTACCTAGCTGCCTGCTTCTAGCTTTTTTATATTTGGTTTAATTTGGTAGTTTTTATTTGTTTTAAGTTTATTTTTTGAAAAAAAATATTTTAAACTTAAATACAAAATTAGAAAAGAAAAAAGTAACATTGCCATAATATACAGCAGCCCAAAAGAGAGGATTCAATATTAAATAATATATTTCCCTTTCAAGAAAACCCATATAATAAATACTACACATTGTTTTCAAACTGCCCAGTTTTTCTTTGCTTCCTTCTTGTTGCTATGAGGTTTTTTTTTTTTGCTCTCTGCTGTACACTTTTTATTTTATTTCCCCCCTCCCTCACCTCTATCCTACAGGCTACAATTAAGTGAGGAGATACATGTGTGTATGTATATACATATATATGTATATGTATATATATATATATATATATATACACTCATACCTATATATATAAGACAGTACTATGATTATTTCTTCCTATCATCTGTTTCTCTGAGAAGGATATTTTCCTTCATAAGTCCAAGTTTTTCCATTCTCTTCTAAATCAACCAACTCATTATTTCCTACATCACAGTAAGATTCCCACCCAATTACATCCTATCTGTGAGACTGGATATGAAAGTTTTTTCCCCCTTTTTTTTTACATTCCTTCTATTCTTGGCTACATGGGTTTTATTCCTACAAGAAAATTTTAATTTAAAATAATAGAAATTATCCTTTTTACTCTTAAACAATGCTCTCATCTTATCCTATAATTTAAGGTCTGATACTGCTGAATCTACTTCCTTTATATCTTTTCCCCTGGTTTCTTTGAAGTTCCTGACCTTTTGTTCTTCCAAATGAACTTTTTTCCTGTTTATTTCTAACTCTGTAAAATAATTGTTAGTAATTTAATTAGGATGACATTGAATCAATAGGTTAGTTAGGTAAAATTGTCGTTTTAAAAATTATATTGGCTTTACCTACCCATGAACAATTATTTCAATTAATTAGGTTCTTAGCTCTTAAGGGGAGGAGGGAGGATGGCAATCTCTAGACCAGACAAATTGCTCCATGCCTAAGGTTTTGCATCCTGAAATGCTGAACTTTGGCGATATTTATCTGTGTCTCCACTACTGAGCTGTGCTTATCAATATCCCTCACATCTCTCCAAGGTGAAAATCCCTTCATCCCTTCTCCCTGCTCAGTAAACAAAGCATATTGACTCTGCCCCAGGAGGTTAGTCATTTGACAGGCTGTTGACTTGCTGACTCCTGAAACAGGGTTCAAAGGACTGCTGGGAGCTGGCTTCTCAAAGCTCCATGACTTTCTAGGAAATCCACCCTATCCCAAGCCAGAAGTCACCCACCACCATCTTTACAAATAGAAAAACTGAGTGAGGCAGCTCCTGCTGTTGCAGAGGCAGAAAAGAACGATGGTATAGGAAAGGCACTGAGAGGGTATTGTTAGTAATTATTTTTTATTGTTAATAAAAATTTTTTATTATTCAATAATCATCCATTTAACAATTCTACCTTTAATTTGTGGGTGGGTGTGTGTGAGAGAGAGAGAGAGAGAGAGAGAGAGAGAGAGAGAAGGAGAAGGAGGAGAAGAAGGAGGAGAAGAAGAAGAAAAAGAAGAAGAAGAGGAAGGGGGAGGAGGAGGAGAAAGGGAAGAAGGAGGGAAAGGGGAGGAGAAGAAAGGGAAGAAGGAAGGAAAGGGGAGGAGAAGAAGGAGGAGAAGGAGGAAGAGCAAAGGGGAAGAGGAGATAGACAAACAGATAGACTAAAACAAGCAGGTTGGTGAAATGTTCTAGACTTTATGGAAGGTTTTCTTCTATTCAGAGAAGCCCCAAATACAATCCCCTTCTCCTAGCCCCAATACCACGGCACCCTTCTAGAACTTTACAGGGTAGTAGTATCCATGCTCTAAGGCAATGGACCTGTCCAGAGTTTAACCCTGAGCTTTAGGTTCCAGCCCCACTGGAGAGGAGGAATGGGAGAAGGCAAGGGAGGAAAAAAAAGACAAAAATGATGGGAAAGGAGAAAGGATCAGTCATGGTGAGAGGGTCAGAGTTCCTTTTGGAACTATCCTATATTTAACTATTTTGTGTCTGTGTATGTATACACAGTTCTAGAAACACAAACAGACTCACACAGACACACATTTATATATGTATTGTTAACTTCATGGTAGCCAGCATATACAGAGCTCTTTAAAATTTGTAAAGCAAATTTACAGACTATCTCATCTATCCTGTGAGATAGATGTTATTACTGTCCCCATTTTACAGATAAAGAAACTGAGGTTAGGAAAGGTTAATTGATGTTCTCAGGGTCCCACAGCTAATCGATATTAATGCTCTATGTGTTCAGGGTGTCCCAGAAGTCTCAGTGAGGGTTAAAGCTTTAAGAACAGATCTTTCAAAGACCCTTTCAGACCTGGGCAATCTTGTCCCCTATTCTACCTCTGCTCCAGTTCCCTCCATCCGCCCCATCTGACCCAGTCAGTCCCAGCCCAAGGTTCAGACTATTCAGGAAACACGAGTTTGGATGTCTTGGTAGCAAATTATACACCATCCACCAGCCAAAATGACAGGGTCTGGAGAGGGCTGAGGCAGAATTACTTTCCTGCTTGCCTTTCAAGTGATGTGTTTGGCTTCCTTTCTCCACTCCACCCCTCCCTCTGCCTCTGCAAATTCCATTGAAGGCCAAGTTCAGCTTGAAAGGAAGAAAAAGAAAAGGGAAAAGAGAAATTCCTTCTCCTGGTGATGTCCCAAGAAGCCCCAGGCAGCAGATCTGGGCTCCCCTGCCCCCCGCTCTCAGACCAGCCCTTGGAGGAGCCAGGGCACAGGGATGGGGATGCCTTTCAAGGGTGGGGAGGACCGCTAATTGGCAGTGTCACCGATTCCTGTCAGCAATGAGCCCTGCAGATGTACCCAAGTTAAGGAGGAATTTCCTGTCTGGGCTCAAGCAAGAGAGAAGCAGCTGCCAAAAGGTGAGGGGCCTGCCTTCTGTTGTGGCCAGCATCAGGAGTTGGGAAATCGGGGTTCCCTTTGGGCTCTGCATGCTTGCTTGTTTGCTGTACATTTTAACCATCCTCATCCTCCCTCCCACTGGAACCCGGACTGTGTCCCAGGGAACCAGTGAACTTTTACCTAATCTTGATCAGACTCAGATCTTCAGGCCACACCTCCCTGACATTTCTTCACCCCCTAGCAATGGAATTTGGACTCTGTCCTTGGGAAGCTGGGCTTTGGCAGGTGATCTGTTGCCTTATCTGAACCAAACCATCATGGCGCCTTCCCGGCCAGTTAGTTCCAAATCATGCAGTCTGTTGCTTTGGCCCTCTTCCTCATACCTTGGCCCTTTGTCTGTCCCATTTTTGTATCACCTGCCCCCAGGAGACTATAAACTCCTTTAGGCACTCTCTAGCTTACTTGGCACAATATGTGGTTCAAAGTGAGCATTTAATAAATACTTCATTCATTTCATTTTATTTTTTCTAGTTCAAGTCTCTAAAACTCACCAGTGGCTAGTGATAGCCAGAAAAACTTAGGACCTCTGACCTAAGGAAACTGACCAAGCATCTTTCAAGATCTGCTCCCCCCAAATAAAAATTAAAACCAAAGGCTGTTATTTTAATGACCATGCTTGGCTCCAAAGGAGCAGTATGAGAAGATACCTTCTTTCCTTCTTTGCAGACATTGGGAACTCTGGGTATAACACACTACATATGCAATCAGACTTACCTGATATTTTGATTAATTTTCCCAACCTGCTTTTCTCTCCTTTCTTTCCTATTAATTCCTATTAAGAGATGGCTATGTCTGTGTGGAGGGACAGGATAGGTTTTGGGAAATAAAGATGATATAAAAACAAAAAAAAATCCAAAAACACTTTTAAGAAAGAGCATCCTTCAGAAATAACAATGATAATAACTCCCATTTCTGTAACACTTTAAAGAACCAGACCATTATTGAATAAGATCCCTTCCAACCTTCAGATTAGTCTAAAAGAAGGCAGAGGTACTGTACTACCTATACATGGTACAACAAAGGCAAAAGAAGTGAATTGTCCATTTTCTCCCAGACATCTACTCAGATTACACAGGAACTTTCCTGTTTAATAATTGTATCAATTATTGATAAAACTGATACAATATATGTATTGTGATATGTGTGAAGACAGAAAGCCAGGCTGTAAGGACAAAATGAGTTTCTTAGTGAAACAAAAGGTGCTAAGTCCTGAGATCAAGATAAAAAGTCTGATATTCTAAGATTTAATAGGTAATGTGTTGGACCAATCCTCTAAGGATCCTTCCACACCCCAACTTCTAGATCTCACTCACAAGCTACCAATACTCTCATGATCCACCTGACTTTGCTTACTCCCCAATAGATACATGCTGAATGTCAGAACTGGAAAAGAACTTGAGAGTCCACCTAACCCAAACCCCTCATTTTATAAAGAGGTAAAGCAAGTCCTATAGAGGTAAAATAACTTTGCAGGGATCACACAACAATTTAGTGGCAGAGATGGCATGAGAGCCCAAGGTCCCCAGACTAACCTAGATTTCTTTCAAGTGAGCATACACCACAGAAAGAAATCTTAGTGGGAGAGAAGAACTAAATGTGAAACTCCAATGTTATTTCCAAACATTGTTTCTTGAGCCAGATTCCAAACCCTAGAATTTCAAAGATAAAAGGTACTCAAGAAACCATCAATCCAATCCAAACCTGAATAAGAATTCTCTTTATAGCATACCATCAAGTGGTTATCCAACCTTTGCCCCAAGACCTTTTGGGAGGGCAAACCCCCCACGGTGGCCCTCTCTACTTTGGGTGCCTTTCTGATTGGTAGGACACTTTTTCTTGCATTAAGCCAAAATGTGCATCTGTAGCTCCCACCTATTGTTCCTACCTCTGGAACCAAAGAGAATTCTAACATTTTTTTCTATGTGATGGCCCTTCAATTCAATTAAATACTTGAAGACAATTTTCATCTCCCTCAAGTCTCTTTTCCAGGCTAAATAGTTTCTTCAACCAATCTTTATATAGCATGATCTCCAGGCCCTTAAACATCCTAGTTTTCCTCTTTCAGATGCTTTCTAGCTCATTAACATCTTTCCTAAAATATTGTATCCAAAGCTGAACACAATAGCACAGATGTGGTTTTCCTAATCCTTCCTTTCTAAATGCTCTTGATATTTTTCCAAGATATTAGATCTGACTTGATTTGTATGGAAAGTGTTTTGTAATTGTCTTCATATAGCTCCTGACTTTGCCTTAGCAGGTAGACTCCCAACTATTTTATATTATCTACAATTATTTTAAATGGAATTTCTTTTTGTATCTCTTGCTGCTGGACTTTGCTGGTAATATATAAAAATGCTGATGATTTATGTGGATTTATTTTGTATCCTGCGACTTTGCTAAAGTTGTGAATTGTTTCTAGTAGTTTCTTATTTGATTCTCTAAGGTTCTCTAATTTCCTCTCTAAATGCAGCCTAAGATCACACTCATTCATAGTTAGATAAAACCCCAAGCTCTTCTTAGATAAAATGCTTTATAGGCACATCTCACCCCATAGGACATTTGCGACATTGATTTTTTGAGCCCAGCAATAAGATTTTACATTTATCCCAAATAAAATTCATCTTTTTCTCTTCAGCCCAAATTTCTAGCCCATTAAGATCATTTCCAGTCCTCAGTCTGCCATCTAACAAGTCAACCATCCCTTCCAGCTCTGGGCCATCTGCAAATTGGAAAAGTGTGCCAATTATGCCTTTAGTGAAGTCACAGGTAAAAACACTTAAGAGTAAAAGCTAAGCATAGATATCTAGGGTACTCTACTACATATTTCTTACAAAGGGGTTCTTTGGGTCCAACCATTCAATCAGCTCTCTAATTGGATCTAGCCATTCAATGAGCCCTCTAATTGGGTCCAGCCATTCAATCAGCTCCCCACCCACCTCATACTATCTTCTAATTCATATCTCTCAGATTTTTCCAAAACAATAACAAGGTTCATTTCAAGCATAGCCCAATCTCTCCACAATGTCTTAATTCCACCGTGTGTGTGTGTGTGTGTGTGTGTGTGTGTTAAACACATATACTCTTCTAGAAAAAACATGCACTAAAACCATAGGATGCATTATAAATGTTTTCCAAAAATTAGGTCATTTGGTCTGTAAGATAAAACCTTCTTTTCCTCAGCTGAAAGTTTTGCCTGTGACCATGGGAAGGCCTTGGAGCCACAGTGCTGACTCCTCCAAACCCTGATCCAGACAGCATTAAGAGAAACATTTGAGTCCTGGAGTCATCATGCTTCCCTTCTGATTGTCCCACCCTATCCTACCTCAGTGGACTGCAGACCTGGCCAAGGCTTCCTTCTGAAAAATTCCAGGGTACAGGAAGAGGGGGCAGGGAGCCGATTCAAGAGCTGAGAGCTGGGAGAAGAAAAGGTTAAAAGAATTGGCATTATCTTTTGGGAAGGCTGGAAAGTCCTGCCCATCCCTGGGAGGAGTCATGTGGGTTCTCCCTCAGCCTTTGGGAAGGACCCACATTCCTGAATCCCCCCCTTGTCTGCTCAGAATAGCATCTCCAAGCCAGGGGCCCTAGAAGGATGGTAAGGTCAATGACAACTAATCCCAGTACAATCAAAATCTTAAAAATCAGTAGGGAATAAGAAAAAATCAGCAGGGATTATTACATTGAGACATTTCAGATATATCACAGAATCAATGAAAGATAAACTTATCAGGAACCTTAGATATTATCAACTTTGCATTAAACAGAGCAGAAAATGAAGATCCAATGAGAGGATGTGACCTGCCTGAGTTCAGAAGCCTTGACGTTAATGCTGACCCGACTGCCTCGCCTGGCACGCAGTACCACAGAACCAAGGCCAAGAAGGGACAAGGGGTCAACCTCCCACAGACTCTCAGACACTTGAGCTTTTGAGATGAGGGGAAAATGGTAGCAATGTAAGTCTGCTGAGAGTGGAGTAAGTAGCTATCAAAAGCTCGATTCATTCACTTCATCTTCATTCCTTCTCCAGGCCGGGCTGGCCTGGCCTCCAGCAGTCAGAGAGGGGGGCTTCCTGCCAAAAGTCATCTCCCATATTTGTTTCTTAAACATTTTTCAGTCTGTAAAGTCAGAGAATCAGTCCTGAAGGGGCTGGAAAAAATTCAAATGCCAACAAATCCAACACCCCCATTTTATAAATGAAAAAAGTTAGGTTTCAAAATTTG
Source organism: Myrmecobius fasciatus (assembly GCA_023553655.1). Taxonomy (NCBI): domain Eukaryota; kingdom Metazoa; phylum Chordata; class Mammalia; order Dasyuromorphia; family Myrmecobiidae; genus Myrmecobius; species Myrmecobius fasciatus. The sequence goes on along the minus strand of JAJPUD010000014.1, from coordinate 656,620 downwards.
ATTGAAGCAAAGTCACACAGTGAGGCAGATCTCCTGGCTCCCAGTCAAGTGTTGTACCTTGTCCCAAAGATTTTTCATCTCTTCTCTCCTTTTCCATTCCTGATTCATGAATAATTTTAGCATTTGACTCACAATGCAGGATTTAATCAATGAAGCACAGAATTTTAAAGTTGGAAAGAAACTCAAAAGTCACCTAGACTAACGTCTTGCCCATAGAGTAGGAATCTCCTCTACCAAATTCCACCTGAGGATTTCAAAGCTCAGGGAACTCTTACCCTTCCAAGAAGTCCAGTTTAATTTGAGATCTTTCTGATTGTGAGGAATTTTTCTTTATTTTGAACCATCACATCCTGCTTCTAATTTTGCCCAGGTTTTTCTAGACCCGGAACCACACAGGAGAAGTCTATTCCCTTCCCCACAGCAGTCTATCAGACATTTAAAGATGGAAATCATGTACCACTGAGGTCTTCTCTTCTCTAGTCTAGCCTTCCTACTTGAGTCCAAACCACTGGGATGACTATTATATTCTTTGGGTCCACAAAATGGCTCATACTGAGATGCAACATCCTGCCTTGAGTAGGTCCAGTTGGTTTGAACTACCAGATTAACAAGGGTTGAGATACTGCTCTATGTTACTATATTAGTTTTCTCCCCACCCCAAAAAATTACTTTATATTTACTTAATAAATAGTTTAACTTACTTACAAGTCCACACCAGCCTCATCTATCATTATTCATGCTGGCTCTCTCTAGAAACAAGGAGAAGAATAGGCAAAAATTGGATCTGCTCTCCCAATTCCCAGGCCCAACAGAGGGTTCTCTTCTACTCAGAGCCAAATCTTGAAAACAGTAACAGTGCCTCTATATATTACGGTAAAATCAGAGCAAAGAAATGGGGTCTCCATATATCCCCCATAACAAATCTCAGGAAATGTTGAGTCTCCACCCACCTGGATGGAAACAAATCAAATAAGAGGCAGCAGCTAGGGATTCCTATGATCTGAGAGGGTCTTGCTCTGTCTCCATCAATTTGTCTGTCCACAGATTCACAGGTTGTCTTTGAGGGGTTCACTTCAGCCGAATCAGCTTTGATCCCCGGAAGAGCATGATAATTTCTCAGATTTCTGCCAGCTCTTATATACTGCACTAGGAATCTGTAATGTGGTCACATCCTCATGGGAACAGAACAATTTTTATCTGTGGCCACAAGGAAGACCAGGATGGACTGCTTGGCCATTTGGGGAATGAAATTAGGTTGGAATGCATAGGGTGGGTGACAGAATCAAAATCTTAGATCATCTAGAAGGGCTGGGAGGTTAGACTGGAATTCTTGTATTGTGGTACAGAGAAAAGAACCCTGAATTTGAAGTAATGGGAATGCTGACTCTGCCACTTAATTAATCATGTGACCTTGCCTCGGACAAGTAATTCATGTCTCTGAGTCTGGATTCATACATTTGTAAAATGAGGGAGTTGTACTAGATAGTTTCTTCCAGAATTAGATCTAGGATTTTATGATCCATCTGGAATTGATTGGAATCCACGTCAACTCCTGCTCTGAGATCCAACAGATCTGCCACCCAAGGAAAAAACATGTGGGAAAAGTGATTAGCTCAACAACCTTCATTCAGGTCCCATTTAACTCAAAGACAAACCATAGCTACCCAAATAAATTTGGCATCCTTTCCCAAATTGGAGGAGAAAAAGTTATATCTTTCAATCACTCATGGTGACCAACTCACTTTCCATTGGGTTCAAGAAATTTGCTTCCAAAATGAATAGGACTGTCAATTAGCCCAGAGGGCCACAAGGCTATTTGAATTTCCTACCACCTTATATGTTCATTTTCTTTCTGTCATCCTATAGTTTTATCCCTTATCAATTCCTCAATGACTATCATGTCCCTGACATCTCCAATTGTCTCAGGTATCATCTTAGTAACTCCTACACTATCTGGTTCATACCTTGACCTCGGTCACTTAGGAGCTCAAATTAGGTTCACAGTACAAGTGATAGTCTGATTTGAGCTACTCTAATAGGACTCTAAATGGCTACTCTAAAAGGACTGCATCTCATGTCCTTACCAGACACGATTTATTCTTCTCTTGGGGGACAACTTGAAAAGGTATGTGGACAAAATCTGGGGTATCCCCTCTATTGGGGCAGTTACAGGCCCTCTCAGAGATCTCCTTTTCCTAAATACCCAGAAATTAAAAGCAAAATCAGAGTCTCCATGATTTCTGGTAATAATAAAAGAACGACGCCCCTGGGGCTATCTGAACACAGATTCCAGTTGGGAAAAATTAGTACTACAGGGACCAAGCTGATCTGTACCTATCCAAAGCTAAATATGGCATTAGGAAGCAGCAGAGGACTCTCATGACCTGGAAGAATCATGGCTCCTCCCCACCATTGCTCCCATTCACTTGATTTCAAGATCACACTCATGCAGCAGGACCAGGGGAATAAAGTATATTCTAACATTGTAAAAAACAGTTTTGAAAGACTCAAGAATTCATATCAATACAGTCAACCACCATTGTGTCAGAGGACAGATGATGAAGAATCGTAACTATTTCCTGACAGAGATATGATAGACTAAAAATGCAAAATGAGACACATATTTTTGCACATGGCTAATAGGGGAATTTATTCTGTGGATCATTGCCTTCTGAGAGGTAATTGAGGTTAAGTGACTTACTCAGGGTCACACAGGTAGGAAGTGTTAATTATCTGAGGTCATATTTGAACTCAGGTCCTCCTGACTCCCAAGCTGGTGCTCTATCCACTGCACCATGATGATACCTTCTTAACAACTCCTGGAGCCTTGGATATATCCCTATGCCTCAGTCACTGCTGGGACCCAAGTTAAGTCAATGGTGCAACTCAGGCATGGGGCAAAGGATTTGATCACTCAACAGCATTGAGTCACTCTGCTGGAAAAAGCAGTGATTCACACACCCATGCCCCCAGCCATAATCATCTACCCCCTACACTCCTAGGGATGAGTTAAAACAGAACTGCCAGGTTGGATTGACTTGTTCCTTCTAACAGCTCAATTTCATTCACCTGCCAGTCTCACCTAAACCCTCTGTCTCCTAAGTTTAGCCAGACTAAGGAACTAAGATCCCTGTGAAGAAGCATCCACACAGATAAATAGTGTACTGGACTTTATTTCAGGAAGACGAGTTCAAATCCAGCCTCAGACACTTACTAATTATGTGACCCTGAGCAAGTCATTTAACCTCTGTCTGCCTCAGTTTCCTAAACTGTAAATGGGGATAATAATAATACCTACATCACAGGGTTGTGAGGATCAAATAAGATAATATTTGTAAAGCACCTGGCACATAGTAGGTGATATGTAAATGCTTTTTCCCCCTTCCCACTGTGTCCAACACTCTTAGAAATGGTACAATAATGAAACTCTTGCTTCTCCCCAACAAAGCAGTTCATGTGCAAAGGATTCTGGGGCATAATCCAAAACCAATTCCCTGTTCACCCCAATGAAGATAAACTTGGTCAATAGGAGCATCAGGGAGAACCACATCCTTTGAGATCCTGACACTATTATATCCTCTCCATGCAAACCCTTGGCTACTTCTTGGATGAATACTGACCAGTAAGGTTTTTCCCAGGCTATTTATTTCTCAGTGGAAGTAACTCCCAGGATAAAACCCCTTTCTGCTGATGTAGGTAGGTACCTGTAACATATAGCCTGGGTCCCTAAAAGGTTAAGCATGTATGTATGTATATCAGAGGCAGAACTTGAACCCAAGTCTTGTGATTCCAGTACCCTGGCGATTACATCGTGACACTCCTCCAGAAACTACAAACTGCCTGCTAAATTCCAGATATCTAGCAATATCTCCTAATGCTTCTGGGCACAACTTAACACAAAAATCTGATTTCTTTAGTTTCAGTTAAATAAAGTATTTCCTCTTCATCCTGCTCTTTGGGAACACAAGGACTTTCCTGGCTGGACTCCCACTGAGATCCTTTTTCCCAGTCAGAACTGCCCTCCCTGCAGCCCCAAGTAGCTTGCTCACTCAGCCTCAGCAGCCCTTCAACACAGCTGTTTCCCATGACCCTCCTTGTCTCAGCTCACTTTCAGAAGCAGCCTCTCCATCAGCCTCCACCCCCGGGGGGTCATTTCTCCCCACCCCAGCCCCAGATCCTGGTTCCCAGCATCAGTCCTCCTCTTCAGACAGGACTCCACCAACCACCTAATCCACATTTTGGAGTCTCTAGCTCTGTCGGTTGTAATTTACCATGCCTCTACCCCCACTCCCCCAATTGTTAGTTCCTCGCCCGGTAGGAAAGCACATCCCCAAGTTCACATATCCATTTCCTGTCCACCACCAACTTTTGCCCTCTCTATAAATTATCCAATCAGCCACCCTCCTGGATCAGTTCACCTGAGCCAAGGAATCAGCAGGGGACTCTTTCCACCTCTCCCCATCCTGCCCCCTGTTCATATTCAGATGCTCAATCACTTAGAAAAAGAGAGGTTAAAGATCATATACACTACAAACCAGCTGCCTGCTTTGGGATCAATTTTTCTCTTCTAGCAACAGAACTGACTTAACTACTCTGACATTGAAACCTACAGATTTCAAACTCACATTTATGCATATGTATACTAGGTATACAGTATATACTAAAACATATACTTAGTATATACTAAAATATATACTTAGTATATACTAAAACATATACTTAGTATATACAGTATATATTAAAACATATACTTAATATATACAGTATATACTAAAGCATATACTTAGTATATCATATACTAAGACATACACGCAGACTTGCTCACAGTGACCCGAGCATGTATTCTTAGGGGAAAAAAAATTACTAGAATTGACACGGGGAGTTTCATCTTCCTCTGAAATCTGGTGGCTGAGACTCAGGTCCCCTAAATCGAGACAGAGAGAGGCTTTTACTTACCCTCAGAGATGGGAACAGTTAGAGAGGGACCCTCAGAAAGAGCAGCACAAGTAGCCAAGGTCTCCACTTCTGCCTCAGGGGCTGGCTCAAGACCCCTTCCCAGCCTGCCACTGCTCTTGTTCCTAGCCTTCCACTTTCGGACTAGATGTGCCTATAAACTCCGAAATGTGTTTTCATCACGAGCACCATCCCCTCATCTGTCTGGGCTGCATAGTTTCGAGCCGGCTCCCCTCCAAGAGGCCATGGAATGAGTCTATTTTGGTATCCCGTGGCAGTGGAAACTTCTTTCTCTGGCTCTGTGGTGAGGACCTCAATTGGAGAGTGGTCAGCCATAATTAGAGACCTTGCTTGACAGTCCTCCCCCCTGCCTCCCAGTATCCCCTCCCAGGGAAGGAGAAGGCAAGGCCACAGAAAAGCCAGCTCCCTTCCTGGAAAAGTTGACCTGAGCCAATGAAAGGGACCGAGAGGGGAGATGTTGGGCTTCGATGGACACATCGACATCTGGAAAGTGAAAGCAGGGATGCTGGGATCTCTTCCCATGGAGCTTAAAACAACCACACAAGAAAAGAACTCTTCGACTCCAGGGTTTATGAGTTTTGAAATAGAGAAAGAAGTAGTTTTATCAACCACAAAATGCTTGGAATGTAACCCTGTTTATTCAACACAGGTGTTTTCCTTACAAAGCCCTCACCCGACTCAGACTTCTGATGCCCGGGGGACCACAGCCTAAGTGTGTTCGCCAGTGACTTTTGCTAACCCCAAATGATCCTCATTTCTAGGGCCAGACAGACCAAGGGGAGTGGTCTCTCATTACATGTCATAAAACCTCTGGTCATGAGGGATTCTTGAGCTGATAGCCAACAAAGACTACCAGCCTAAGCCTTAGTCAGCCCAATCACATTGTTGACCCTGATCTTAGAAGAAAAGGCAGACCCTGTTCTAAGTCTTAGCACCCTCACAAATAGGGTGGATTGCCTGGTATCTGACCTAAACCCCTCCTGCTTTATCCTTGTTATCGAATCATTTTAATCATGTCCAACTCTTCGGGACCCCATTTGAGGTTCCTGAAATGGTCTGTCCTTTCCTTCTCCAACTCATTTTACAGATGAGGAAACTGAGGCAATTAGGGTTAAGTGACTTATCCAGGGTCCCACAGCTGGTAAGTGTCTAAAGGTGGATTTGAACTCATGAGGATGAGTCTTCCTGACTGTAGTTTCAGTGCTCTATCCATTGCACCCCTTGCTGTGGGCTCAATCTATTCACTCAGTCTATTTTGAAATGAGATGAAAATGGATGATTAGCAGTACATTTCTATGAAAAGAGTATTAGATTTAAAGTTAGAGGACCTGAGTTTAAACTGTAGCCCTGCTACTTACTACCTGTGTGGTATTTCTCCTTTAGTTCTTAAGTTTTTTCATGCATAAACACAAAGTTTTGCAAAAGTGAATGCTGGGGGCAGCTAAATGGTGCAGTGCATAGAGCAACAGCTCTGAAGTCAGGAGGACCTGAGTTTGAATCTGGCCTCAGACACTTAACATTCCCTAGCTGTGTGATCCTGGGCAAGTCACAACTTCAATTGCCTCAGCAAAAAGAAAAAAAAAGTGAATACTGAAAACTATTTTTGCATGTATTTGAGAAAATAAAATACTATAAAAATAATTTTTAAAAAGGAAGAAAAAGGGGGCAGCTAGGTGGCACAGTGGATAAAGCACCAGCCCTGAAGTCAGGAAGACCTGAGTTCAAATCTGGTCTTAGACACTTAACCTTCCCTAGCTGTGTGACTCTGGGCAAGTCACTTAACCTCAATTGCCTCAGCAAAAAAAGAAAAAAAATTTTTAAAAAAAGGAAGAAAAAATTGCACATATTTAACCTATATCAAATTGCTTGCTGTCTTGGGGAGGGGGTAGAGGGAGAAAAATTTGGAGCACAAGGTTTTGCAAAAGTGAATGTTAAAAATTCTCTTTGCATATATTTGGAAAAATAAAATACTGAAATAAAGAAAAGAAAAAGAAAGTTTCTTCAAGTGTAAAGTGAGGAGTTTGAACAAGATAACCTCTAAGACCCCTACCAAGCCTATCCTCTGTCTTAAATACAACTTTCTTTTCATTTCATTGACTTGAAAGCCACTTTAAGCACTTTCAGATCCCTTCTACTTGGTTCTTAGATTTTTGGGTCCCATGTTGCCATACTCAGGTTGGGTCATTTGATTTCCTCTCATCAGTCTCCCCAAATGCCCAGGCTTCCCCCTTCCCAAAAGAGACAGCTTGGCATTCTAAATAGGAAACTGGCCCAAGAACTGTGTCTCCTGTATCTTGGCTGTGTGTCCTGCCTGAGCAAGTCACTTTAACCCTCAGGTTTCCAGGACAAAGCAACAGTCAAACATACAAGAGCAGATATGGCCCACAACACTCAAGGAGCGATGCAGAAAATATTTAACAAAATAAATTAAAATGCCATAAACATGGTCATGTGACCTGTAGAGACCATAATGTAAGTTTTCTGCCCCCATGAGTTAAACACCATAGCTCCAGGCAGATCTAAGACTTTAAGTCAGAGAGAAGGTTTTGACCTGTCTTAGGAAAGAGTTGGGGAAGTTGATTATATTAATGAAATCACATGTCCTTTCAGCATCCCATACACAACATCCAGATTTTAAACTGGAACCTAGATTGTGGACCTAGGGTCTTAGAATTAATAGCTATATATGAGCTGGTCTACATCTCTACTTTAGGATGTAACATCGATGCTCTGGTGACTGATGCCTCTTGGGACCACAGCCCCCAGACTGGGCATTCCCAGATGGCTGCTACCTATAGGAAGGTGATACCCAGCACATACAACCATCTGTTTTCTCAAGAATTAGGGCAAAGTAGGTTGGGAACCCAGATCTTTTACCCATTCACCTCCTTCCCTCTGCTAGACCTCAGTTTAGCTCTAAGTGGAGAGAGTTACAGATCATTTTTCTTTTTACTTTCAATTTTTAAGAGGCAGTGAATTGTAATGGGAAGCATTGGTTAGGAGGCAGGAGGCGTAGCATCCTATTATAGCTCTATTGGCCAGTCACTTGATCCCAGATCCCTATGTCTCCAAAGCACACAGATATACTTACACACACTCTGCTTCCTGGTCTCTTCTGTTTAGTTTTGCCTCCTCGGTTCCATGGACCCCACCTTCCATGAGTCTCTGCTATCTCTTCTCCATTCCTTGGGAGACCCCACTCTTTTGGCTCCAGAGGGGCTCTCATGACATTCACTCAGATTTCTTCTGTCAGTAGGTGCCCAAGGATCCAAGATGGGAATGATGGACCAAGTTTCCTACAGAGATTTCCTCGCATTGCCCTGAGCCCTCTTCCCTCTGTCCATGGTTTGTCTCTGTCCAGCTGCTGGAGGCTTTCAGTGCCTCCCAGGGGCCAGGCTGGGCAATCACCCAAAGCCTTAGGGCTCACACTCAAGCAGAGAACTCAGCTACTGAGCCACAAGGAACAGGGTAAGGAATGAGCAAATGGAAGACAACCCAAATGTTGTCTACCCCCCTACCTCCAAGACGATCCAACCACCCTGCTCAATTTTTAATTGAAATTCCATCCAACAGCCCTGAAGCTAGCTACCCCCCATCGAACAAACATCCTGAGAGCCACCTGCCAGGGACAGTGCTGGCAGCAACTACAGGGAGAGGGGCAGGGAGATAAGACAAATATACAACTTTACTTTCATGTATATTGTAAAGCTCCCTTGTATTTGTAGAGCACTTGACTACATGCAATAGATTTTTGTCATTTATAATTTACTTTGTTAAATATTACTGATTTTTATCTGCATGACACTCTTATAAGGTAGGCAGAAGTAGAAATTATTATCCCATCATACAGCTGAAGAAACTGAACTCCACAGAGGTAAAGTGGCTTGTTAGGGTGATACGGCTAGTTTGTGGCAGAATGAGACTCTTGAGTCAGAATTTATTCCCTACACTAACAGTGTCAAAAATGCTACCCATGGATCAAGTGCTTGGGTCACCACTCTTGTGGATGACCCAACCACATGTAATTGGAAAATATTTGACAAAATAAATTAAAATACAATAAAACATAAGATGTTAACATGTGGTTATCTGAGTCAATATGCACCTGCAAGGATTTCTAAGTAATGTTTGTCGTTATTCTTTGTTCAGTAGTTCCTCTTCCAAACCCCTTTGGGAGTTTTCTTGGCAAAAATACTGGTGGGGTTTGCCATTTCCCTCTCCAGCTCATTTAGTGTTGGGTGACTTGCTCAAGGTTGTAACAGCTAATAAGAGTCTGAAGTCAGGTTTGAACTCAGGTATTCCCAAATCCAAGCCCGTTGCACTATTCACTGAGCCTCTTAGCTGACTAAGTACTGTTTAGTGGTCCCTATTTCTAAATGTATTTGATGTCACTGTGCTACACCATACAAATAGACATGGATAGATAGACAAACATAAAGTATTTATTAAATGCTCACTACATTCTAGCTCCTTGACTGTAGAGACTAAGTCAACTTTTGTCTCTTCCTGTATCCCTAGCATTTAACACAGTGCCTGGCACATAGAGGATATGTAGTAAATATAAGGTATAAGATTTCCTTTTATCCTATTTTCCTATTATCTTCTTTAGACTTGGACATTGGGTCCACAGCCATGCTTTCCCAATCAGGTTCTCCCCTCACAGTTCAAAAACATTCACATATTTGTTCTATCTTTAAAAAAAATAGAAAAGGAAGGAAGGAAGGAAGGAAGGAAGGAAGGAAGGAAGGAAGGAAGGAAGGAAGGAAGGAAGGAAGGAAGGAAGGAAGGAAGGAAGAAGGAATTCCAATGTATTACATAACTACCACTGATAAAACAGATAAAATCACAGAACTTCAGAGTTAGAAGGAATTTTTGGTAGCTAATTGGTACAGCCGATAGCCAAAAAACAATTCCTACAGGACAACCAACGAATCTCTTTGCCATCTCTTAAAAATGTCCAGTGAGGAGAAAGTTAACACCTTCCCACAAACCAAGACAATCCACCAATCAATTACTCTGTTTTAGAAACTGTGCTTGAGACTGGGATCCAAAGACAAAAAGGAAACAGCTTCTGCCCTCGAGAGCTTACATTCTACGGAGGGGAAAACATATGCAGAGAAGTTCAAAATACATTCAAAGTAAACTAAAGCTGTAGGAGGATCAGGAAAGGTTTTATGTAGAAGATGGGATTTAGACTCAATAATTGTAATTGTTAGGTTATTTTCCCTTTCTCAAATCTAAGTTTGCCCTTTTGAGTTTTTTACAACTGTCTGGTGACAAAAACAAATCTATTCCCTCTTTGAGCCAACAACCTTTCAAGGACTTCCTCTCTAAGCCTCATCTATAAAATGGGGACAGTAATGGTATCTACTTTAGAAAGTCATTCTGAGAATCAAATGAGATGATGTATTTGAAGCCCTTCCAAACCTTAAAACTGTTGAAAACTCAATTATTGTTATTATTATTTGAAGACAAATATCACATCTCTCTCCCCAAGCCTTTTCTTTGCCAGGCTAAACATCTGTGGTTCTTTCAATCAGTCTTCACTGGCTATAGACTCTAGACCCTTCCTCATACTGGTTATCTTCCTCTAGGTGTGCTCCAACTGATCAAATATCCTTTCTACAATGGGATGCCCAGAAATGAACCCAATATTACAGATGTGATATAACCAGGTCTGAGGACGGTAGCAAGATCTCCTTTTTATTTCTAGGAATTTCTCTTCTCAGCTCAACCCAAGATTGTATTCACTCTTGGTTTCCATAACACATTGCTGAATCAAACTGACCTAATAGTGCACAGACACCTCTAGATCTTTTTCAGATGAGCTTCTCTCTAATGATGACTGCCCCCAATTCTGCAGTTGTAAGTCTGGCTTTTTGAGTTTATATTTATCCCTATTAAGGTTCATTTTGCTACATTCAGTCCAATAGTCTAATGTGTTAAGATTTTTTTGGATCTTGACTATTGTCAAATGTGTAGTTTTATGTCATCTGTAAATTTGATAAAGATGCCATTTATTTCTTTATCCACATAAGTGATTAAAAAATGATCAGGAAAACATTGGACACAGTCACAGCGACATTGTGTGATGATCAAATATGATAGATAGACTTAGCTCTTCTAAGCAATATAGTGATCCAAGATAATTTCAATAAACTCGAGGTGGAAAATGTCAACTACATCCAGAGAAAGAACTTTGGAATCTGAATGCAAATCAAAGTATAATGTTTCCACTTTTTTGGTTTTTTTTCTCATGATTTTTTTTCTTTTTGCTCTGATTCTTCTTTCACAATGTGACTTATGTGGAATAATACATGATTGTACATATAGCTTATAATCAGATTGCTTGCTGCCTTGAGAAGGGAAGAGAAGAAAAGGAGAAAGTGAAGAAGGAAGAAAAAATCGAAACTCAGAATCTTACAAATATGAATGCTGAAAACCGTCTTTATATATAATTGAACAAAAATAAAATACAATTAAGTGCAACATTTTGATAAAAATGTTAAACTCCATTGGGGCAAGCATAGATCCCATAATAGTTTACATGAAGTTGATAGCAACTTGAGTTTGGTCATTTGGCTAATTCTAAATCTATTTCAATGTACTATTACCTAGCCTTCAAGTTTCCATTTTCTTTGCAAGAAAAGTGAAGCAAATCTAATGATTAACTAAAATATAGAAAAAAGACAAGTTGCTTAGCTAGCAAGTCGCTTAACCCTGTTTGCCTTAGCTTCCTCATCTAGAAAATGGGCTGGAGAAGGGAATGGTAATACTCCAGTATCTCTACCATCAAATGGGGTCATGAAGAATCAGATATAATCGAACAACAATGAGATTCAAGACATTAGCAGCATTTTCCTGCCCTTCCATTTTATCAGTATTGAAAATAAAGTTTTGACCTGTTTTGAATGAGGTTACACTGGGTTTTTGTAATCTTCATTTCCTCGTGAACCATCTTGTTAATTATATTATTATGTAATAATAATAATATATGTTATATATAATAAAATAATTATATAATTAGACATTGTTTAATTATAACGGCCAAGCCTGTCCCCAGAGACGAGTTGAAAAAATATACTCTGTTTCTTGGAAGAGGTGGGAAACTATGGGTGAAGAATACAGCATACGCTTTCTTTTTAAAATAATAATAATAATAGCCTTTTATTTTTCAAAACAGATGCAAAGATAATTTTCAACAATCACCCTTGAAAAACTTTGTGTTTCAAATTTTTCTCTCTCCCTGCCCCTCCCCGCCTTCGCCCTGACAGCAAGTAATCCAATATAGAGTAACATGTGCAATGCTTCTAAACAAATGTGGAAACATTTCTCATAGCATACACTTTCCGACAAGCCCTCTCCAGCATCAGGAAGCTGAGCCCTGAATGACTATTTCCCACCCCTACTCCCAAACTCCAGGAGCCAGGGAGCCTTCCCACAAAGAGTATGTGCCGGGGGCCAGAGGAAGGCAATGGACTAACCACCAGCAGATGGGACCACAGTGACCCACCTGAGTGCCCATGATTAACCTCAGGCAGGCTCCCACCCAAGCAGTCTTAGCTCCCCACTCAGCCTGCTCTCTCCCAAGGAGAGGCTGAGGGTGGCCACCAATTGCCCGTGAGCACATCCTGGCTTTCCTCCCCATTAAAATCATTTAGTAAGTGTTGACTCTGGGGCAAGTGTTATCTCTTAAGTTTCTGTTGTGTGTCTATGTGTAACTGTTTCTCTTCCTGTGGTTTGGTCTATGTTCTCTCTTTCTGTAACACTCTGTCTCTGTCTGCTTTTCTT
>JAJPUD010000014.1:632200-643755 GCA_023553655.1 Myrmecobius fasciatus | reverse complement strand
TCTGTCTCTTCCTTTCTCTCTCCTGTAGATACAATTTTTCTTGCACAACAATTAAAACTTTTTATTTGCAAAACATATGTATGGGTAATTCTTCAACATTAACCTTTACAAAGCTTTCTGTTACAAATTCCCCCCCCAGTCCCCACCCCTCCCCTAGATGGCAGGATATCTACTACATGTTAATTATGTTAAAATACTTGACAAATCGAATATATGTATACATATTTCCACATTTATCATTGTTGTGCATAGCTCCAAATTGCTCTCCAGAATGGCTGGATCCGTTCACAGCTCCACCAACAATGCATCACAAACTGACAGCTTATTAATTACAGCCAATGGTTATGAAGGACTATCTCCAGATAAAGAATGAGTATGTTATCTACAGACTCTGAATACGACTTTTTGTTTTCTGTGTCTGGGGCTAAATCACAGGACTTTATTTAAGACAACCAGTTGTCTGTGGATTAGAAATTCCCAAGATCCTTGTAAAACTTGCAAATGAATTTGAACCAGAACAAAAATTAAGGAAGGGAGGGCCATCAATCGTAATTATGGTCCTGTTTCTAGTTTATGGTTATCACCTTCCTAAAATACCCATTTTTAATGCTAGAATATTCTGTGCTGCATGACTTGTAAGCATTTGTTTTCTGATAAATCAAGCTGTGTGAGTATTAAGTGAAAATGAAAAGCATTAGGTCAAATGCAATAGCCAGTTGGTATAATTTTCAAATCTTGATTCTGATAAGATACACAGATACCATGTCCCACCTTTTAATCTACTTCTCTTGCTGTGTTCTCTTTTCACCTTGTGAGGGGTGCCACAGTGAACTTTTTAAAGTAAATACATTCATCAGATCTGATCTATGCTTGGGAAAACTGTGTGTGTTTAGTATATTGAACTGAGAAGTAAGTTAATAGTTTTAGTTTGAAAGTTTGTCTTTCTGTCTCTATTTGCTATTAGTATCTGTTCCTCTCTGTTTCTCTCTTGCTATTCAGCACCACCTCCCTTTCTTTCCCACTCCCTTTTTTCATTCTCTTCCAGGAAGATGAATCATGGCCCTTCAGGAAAGTCCAGGAAGTTCTCTTTCTAGGAGGTGTATAGTGTCACAGTTGGGGGAATAGATGATGGACCAACCTGCAACAGAATTATCAAGAAATGAGAGAGAGAGAGAGAGAGAGAGAGAGAGAGAGAGAGAGAGAGAGAGAGAGAGAGAGAGAGAGAGAAGGGGAAGTAAAAAAGGGGGAGAGAGAGAGAAAGAAGTATTTTTCACTGTTTATTTTGCCACTATTCCCCATAAACCCTATTAAATTGCTGTTAGAATCTGTTTGAACATGTTTAAGTGGTATTTTGGCTACTGTGGTTCTATTGGGGGGGGATTGGGAATTATGGTGTAAGTGGGCCATTATAATCATCTATTTTATCTTTCCAGACTTATTTAGTATGTCCCATGGTTCATAGGAGGTTCAGAGGCATGCTTGAGTGCAAATGAGCATTTCAGAAGTTTTCTTCTCTAATAAATGGATCTATTCTTCCTGGGAACCTAGGCAAGGGGAGGGTAAGGAAAAAAATAACTTTTTTGTTACCTTCAAAATTTGGGGACCATAGCTCAAGGCAAGACCGGGGCCTTCCTTCCTTTCCCAGAGCCCTTCCTATATATCTCATCAGCTGCATGGGGAGTCTGGCACTGCCCTAACCCAGTTATCAGATCCTTCAGTTATAGGATTCCCCAAGGAAAAATAGAAAAAGGAGGAGGAGAGGAGATTTGGGGGGGAACACATATCAACTATGAATGATGGCCTTAGACACAGAAGTCCTGAAGCTCTTGGCAACTCTATCTACAAACCCAGGGGCTGTCATCCTGCGTAATGCCATATCATCTCCTTGACGTTGCCCTGAGAGTCACATCCAATTACACATCCTTAAAGAAATTTGGGAGATAATTTCATAAGGGAACCTTTATACCTCCTGGTGCTTCTGTGAGAAATGAAGGCAAAGGGGGATCAGATTTTAAAGTATGGATTTAAACCCAGGCCTATAAAACCAGGCTGCCTCATGAGGATTAAAGATAGATTCAATTGATGTTTCTTAATGATTTTCTCCAATAAAATTTGGTGGCCCAGAAGAGAAACAGAGAAAGCAGATAAAGAAAGGAGCAATTATTATCCACAGTTAAGGCCAAGAATTTTCAGTTAGTATGATGAAAAGCCAAAGAAGGCAGAGGTGTCTGATCAGTACAATGGCTCATTATAATTTTATAGGACTAATGATAAATTATAATGCACACACAGAGAAGTGAGGGATTAAATATTAAGAATTAGACTCATTTTTGTATGTGACCAATGTAGGAATTCATTTTGCTTGACTGTACATATTAGTGATCAGGATTTGGGAAAGTTTGTGGGGGGGGGTGAGAAAAAATACTTGCTAATTGCAAAAATACTGTAATTTTTAAAGAATCATACTTAAAGTTGCTGAATATGGGAATTCTGACTGAAGCCATCGTCTGGAATTGGGAGAACAAGGAAGTTCTGGGGAACTGAAGGTTTCAATGAGGTCAGGAAAACAGGAATAAAGATGTAGAAATGATGGTGGAAGATGAGTTTGTAGTTGGAGAGGAGCATTCCAGGGTTTGAGACCTTGAGAATGGAGCAGTTCCAAGGGAAGAAGGATCATCTCTGTATGAAAGGAAATGAAGGGGAATGAAGATAAAGCTAGTCAAAAGTAGTAGAAGTCTCATCACTGTGGAACCTAAGGTCACAAAGGTTGATGGCAGGGAACAAGGTGATGAGGATCACTAAAAGATATGTTCCCATTTTGGCCACAGAACCAGATTCCCTACAATAGCCTGTCTCCACTCCTCACCCTATCTTTGAGGAGATACTTGAACAAAAGTGACAAACAATTTTTAAATGTAGCAGGATCTGGAGGGGTCTCTAATCTGTGGATGGCCAGAGTTGAACAAAGCAGGCCAGAGGCAAGTGAGTCAGGAATCAATTAGCAGTTTAATTTCTGAGTGAGAAAAACAGATTTGCAAACCAAAATCCTTCTGAGAAGAGCTTATGGCTTATGACATAAGCATGAAAACCACAAAAAGTTAGGACCCAATGCAATCATTCTTAGGTCTTGAGTAAACAGTTCCCAAAGTAGGCATTTGCAGGGACAATATAGGCATTCTTGGGTCCTCTTGATTACCTCAAGTTATTAGTGTCATTGTGTCTTGTGATCATTCAGCAAGGTAGAGAACCAGAGTTAGTGTGATGGGAACAGGAGTGCAGCATCTGGTTCAGTTCACTTAGCAGTTACAGCAGGGATTTTTCAGAAAGTCAGGAGATGTGACTGGATTGCTTTCTGCTGTGGTTTGTTGGCTGTAACCCCAGCTCTCATGTTCCTATCTCCTAGGAAATAAGGAGGCCCCAACAAATCTACATCATTACACATTTCATATAAAATCATAAATCCAGGAACAGCATTTGCCAAAGAGTTAGATCATCCAGAAGGTAAGTGCAAGATTGTTGTTATTCCAAGTTTAAGGCACAATATGCTTGCTGGGTCCTTAGCTCTAGAAAAGTGTGTCTCCTAATATCCTGACAAAAGCAATTTCATCTGTTAATCTGTTTCTCCTTCAACCAAATGGAGAAGACCAAATTATGGTCCCTCCCCTACTCCATAAGCTTTTCTGCATCATGGACACTTTTCTCAGAATAACGTTTTCAAATGTATAAAATAAATAGCATTACAATGGACCAAATATACCATGAGGCAACCAGATGATCAGTGACTAGAATGCTGGATTCAAGAAGACCTAAATTCACATCTGGTCTCAGATCATTACAGCTGTGTAACTCAGGGCTAGGAATTTAACCTCTGACTGGCTCCATTTCTTCATCTGTAAAATGGGAATAATAATAATAACATCTCCCAGGGTCATTGTGAAGTTCAAAAGAGACCATATTTGCTTTGGGAACCTCAGAGCATTATATAAATTCTATGTATTGTTATAGTTAAAACATTTATCAAAATATTTTAATAAGTTCATAGACTCAATGTGCAAACCCTGTTCTCTGAAGTCACACAAGATCTAATGAAATGCTTGCAAAGCCTAGGAGGAAAGCTGAGAGAATTATAGAAAGGGAGAAGAAAATGAGATCTTGTGTCTTAACCTTTACAGATCATTTTGGCTTTTTTGGAGGGGGGGAGGGTTCTGCGGCCTTTTCCTCTTGTGGTGAGATGGGGATTCCTCCCATTGGAGTAATTTTCCAAACCAAACAGATCTATACCTCCATATCTCTCTCGCTGCTTCTCAGAAGGGCCAAGTGGGATGAACTGTAGGTCATTTCTCACTGCAGTGTGGGGAGAGGAGAAGGAGGAGGAAGAGAAAGAGCTGTACATAAAGGAAGCAACCAGAGGATGACCTCCCACTCCATCAGCTAAGATTGCTTTAATCTTCAGAAAGTCTCCAGGGGAACTGAAAAGGCTGGTTGCTAAGCAACAGGTCCAGCCTTGGCTTTCTGAGGAAGTTTTCTTAACAGCTGGGAAACATCCCAAAGAATAAGCATCTGGATGCAACTGTGAGTATGGGGCTCTCCTGATGCTCCAAGACATGACTTGTCAGTGACCACCCACTGTCAGTCAACCAAGACCATATAGCATTCTCCTTTTATGCATGTGAGCTCCCTGAGGTCAGGACTGGATATCACCAGAGCTTAGCAGAGTCTGGAATTTAGTAAGTACTTAATGAATGTTTATTGACTGACTAACTGAAGGGAACAGAAGGTAATCTTAGATTTGTGTAAAAGTTTAAAATTATACATGTTTAGAGATATTGTGTTCCCAGTTCACTTGATATTGCACTCTCAGTTCACTTTGTTTATTTAGCATCTATATGAAATACCTAGTACATCCCAAAAATCTTAGTGAAATTTCAAGCTAAGGACTATGTTAATCACTTTACAATTGTCATCTCATTTGACATTCATAGCAACCTTGGAAAGATGGTGATATTATTTTCCACTGAGCAAACAGGTTAAATGATCTGTCCAGGACCACATAATTAATGTGTCTGAAATCACATTGAACTCAGGACTAGCTAGCTGATCCAGACTCAGTACTCTTATCCACTATTCTATCTAATTGGCATTAAATAAATAAACTAATTTGAAAAATGTTATTATTTGTACTATGAGCCATGAACTTCTTCCAATTATTCAGATTTTCCTTTGTTTCTGCCATTAGGATTTTGTCATTTCTTTATAGAAAATAATGTGTACATTTGTTCAAACAAATTTGATGCCAAAATAATCTATAGTTTTGAAATTTATATAAATAGGATCTTTCCTTTTTAAGTTAATTCTTCTTGGTCCTCATTAGTGCTACATGATGATTAATGACTTTGGGGCCCCATCCTATTCTTTCTTTAACCCCAATTTGCTTTGGCCAAGTTCCTTGGATTTTTGAAGCATGTAGTCATGTCATCTGCAAAGAGTTTGTCTCTCTGATTTCTTTTTCATGTGTTATTGGAAAACAAGCTAGACTCGGGATTCAACAGTATAAAGAGACTGGGCTGGATCTCATTTAGGACATTTTTCATTACCATAACTTCAGACTGTCCCTCAAATTCAAACCTCCTCTCTTTCATGACCAGGTCCTCTTGCTAATGCTATATGGCTCCCAATATGAAAAACATTCAAATGACAAGTGGCCCTAGGGGAGATGGTAGAACTCCGGATGGGTGTAAATAGACTGCAACATGTTAACCCTGGTGGGAATATAATAGATGGGACATGTGCCCCCCAAAAAAGAAAAGACATTACTAAGGATGGCTAAAAAAGTAAGTGCTATGATATTAAAATACTATGATGTGGATATTATGGCACTAAAATACATCTAAATCTTCATTAGTAAAAAATAATGACAACCTTGAAGCAGTCTCATTTTTTGAGATCACACTGCATATTTCCAATATGGTGGAACTGATACCTATTTTTATGTAATTATAACTTTGAATGGTATGAATTAAAATGAACCCTTTCAAAGGATTCAATATTCACACTAATTGACACCTAGCTGTATGTAGCTCTTTAAAGTTTACAAAGCTCTTTACAATTATTACCTCGTTTGATCTTCACAACAATCCTGGAAATTCTGTGCTGTTGTTATTCCCATTTTACAGAATAGAAAACTAAGATAAAGAGAGGTTACTTTGTCCAGTGTCATATAGCTAGGAAATATCTAAGGCTGGGTTTGAACTTAGCTTTATCCCAACTCCAGATGGAAAGATCTATCCTCTATCCACTATACCACTTACCTGCCATCAGCTAAAATAGAGTGAAGAAAACTTCCAATAGTCAAGGATTTCCTCTGTGGAAAATTTATAGGAAGACATAGAAATGATACACAAAAAAAAGCAGGGAGGGGAGGGTACCTTAATTCTGTCTGTGAATAGAGAGAATTCCCACTGAGAGTTTTCCCAGATGAAATTAGAGACACAGGAGGTTGTGATTATTGGCATTTCTAATACTCTATCAAAAATAATGAAAATGGCCAACAATTTCGTTCACTATTTCAGTTTCTTGGTCACTTGACAACTTTACTTTTAAACAGCTATTTTCCCTATTCAGAGGGGGGAAAACATGCTTTTAAATGTTTTGATCATGAGTTGATGCTGAGTTTTGTCCAAGCTATGTCTATTGATTTATGTGATTTCCCCTTTACTCATGCAATGTATCATGGAGATCATCTTCCTAACATTGAGTCAAACATACCTTCCTGTTATATATAATTTGATCGTGGTAAATAATTTTTGAGATATTCTACTTGCTAGAATATGTCAAGTGAATATTGGATGTGATGATTTTGTGCCAAAGAAAAGAAAAGAATTTTGTTGCCCAACTGGCCAGTTCCAGTTGGGTCCCTAGTGGGGCTCCTCTTCTACTAGGAGAGATTGACCTATAATTACCTTTTTATTGTGTTTTCTTTGGCTAGTTTAAAAATAACAATCAATTTTGCCTTATGAAAATCAATGAGTGCCATTCTCAGTTTTATATATTTATTAACATTATACATTGGGGGTAGGAATTATTTCCGTCCTAATGCAGTAATGTTTGAAACCACCCATCACCACCACTTCTCAATATACTCATCTAATTTAGTTTCAGAAGGGGAAAAATCCCCATTTTGAGCCTCTTAAGTCATACTAATCCCCTAATTTTCCTCATCCAGGAGTTCTATTTGATTTGCTGCATTTGAAAGCACCAGGGGTCAGTTATCAGTATTCTCTAAGGTTTATTTCAGCCTAGGTCAATTCATTACAGCTTATAATATTGTCCCACTGTGTAAGCATCCACTGGAAATTACTAGTATTTAGCTGGACTATTGAATAGTCAACCCAATTCTTTGGTGGTATAGGAAATAACCTCTGACACCTGGATTGGTGCCTGCCCCACTCATTGTGCTGCTCAGTTCCTAGTGACTAGAGAGAGATCCAGTTTGGAGGTATTCAATAGCCTGGTACCTTTTGGTTCCAGGAGGCCTTAGTTCCTGGAGAGGGTCTTACCAGAGGATCATAGCTTTAGAACTGGAAGGAACTTTAAAGATCATCCAGTAGCTTGATTTTACAAGTGAGGAAACTTAAACTCAAAGAAATTATATGGCTTATTCAGAGTCATCCATCCAGTAAGTATCTGAGGCAGTATTTGAACCCAAGTCTTCCTGCCTCTGATTCTATTTCTCTAAGTGGTTTCTCTTTGGTATCCACAAATTAGGAAAACCTCACTGACTCTTTCCACCCTTGAATCCTTCTGTGAAATTGGATTATTTGTCTTTCTAATTTTTCTATCATAATTTGGAGTAGCCAGAAGGCAGGTCTTTCCTCCAGTGCTCACTTCTTCCTCCTTCTCCTTTCTTATTCATCATTCTATGTCATTCCTGAGGATCATTCTTGGTTCCACTCATTGCTTTACTAAGTTCATCTTTCTTGAGTGATTTGGATACCAGGAGCCCTGTCAAGCCATTCTTGTATGGAGGGATCTGTTTTTCTTGATGGCTGTCTCTTGAGAGCCATAGGACAATTGATTTTAAATTTTTGCTTTCTGCTTTTATACTGCTTTTAAACCTAGAGAAGCTTTCAACTTCTCTTGTCCACCTTTGCACCTTTATATATAATCTCCTTTATATATAATTTCCCCTCATTTTAGAATATAATCTCCTTGAGAGCAGGTCCTGTCTTGCTTGCTGTCGCAAGAATTTAGCACAATGCCTAGAACATTTATTATTATTGTTCAGTTGCATGTGACCCCATTTGGGTTTTGTTTTGTTTTTTTTTGCAAAAATATCCTTCTCCAACTCATTTGACAGAAGAGGAAACTGAGATAATCAGGATAAAATGACATGCTCAGGGGCTCACACAGGTATTGAACTCAGGGAGCTGAGTCTTTCTGACTGTAGGCCTTAAACTCTATACCCTGTTGCACTTAGCTTCAGGAAGGGGCCTGATCACACAGGGCTTTTCAATCCACTAACCCCAGTGACATCCCCAATAATAAAAGACAGAAAGTCTTCAGAACTTCCAACTCCCAACTTGACTTGGAGTCAGGAAAATCTGTGTTTGGAATTCTGCCTCAGACTAACTCTGTGATCCTAGGCAAAACCCTTGAGCTCTACGGACCTTGGTTTTCTCATCTGTAAAATAGTCTTTAAGATCCCTTCCAGGTCCAAATTTGAAAGCTTAGATCCACAACTGGAATTTCTAGTGAAAGTTCCCATTGGTCCTTGGTTAGACCTCCCTACTTGACATGATCTCTTTGCTAACTTCTCTCTTTCCATATCTTTTGTTTCTTAGCATTATAAATATAGTCGTCCACTTCAGGAAATCTTGTGGGAGACATCAGCCCTTGTGCCTCTGAAAAAAAAGGTCATCAAGATAAGAGACGGACATAAAAATAGCCAGATGGCCACATAGACACCTGGACTCTCTGGAAGGGAGATAACAGATCAAGGCGTCATTGCAGGCAACTTGTGTCTCAAGAGAATGCCCAGTGACACTGAGGACTCTGTCAAGAGAGATGAGAAGATGAGATGAGAGATGAGCCCAGAAAATGGCTCACTTGTGCTGAGGAAACATTTCCTTCTGATTTTTTTTCCCCCACATCGACCTTGAACCTCAGACACAGGACTGGAGAAGGAGAGAGATAATGTGGAACAGCAGATAAGACAGATTGGCAGAGAAAACACAGAGAGATACCACTAGTACACATTGACTTTAAGCAAGTCACTCTCCCTACATGGGGTATGGGGGGCGAGGGGGAAAAGATGCTCTATATATCGGAGTAGCCTTGAGAACTTACTTAGTCCAAGGTAATAAGATTTAAAGTTGGTGGGGAACCTTAGAGACCATCCAGTCCAAGAGTTCCTAACTGGGAGTCTCTAAAGGTGTGTGCATAATTTCTGGAGGTCTGTGAGCTTTTTATCACCAGTTTTTGGTTTCCTTTGTAATCCTATCCATTTAATATTTTAAGTCAATATTATGGAAATAGGTCCAGACTTTCCCGACTGCCAAAGAAGTCAAAGACATCCAAAAAGTTTAGGTGTCCTTAGTGTGGACTTGTTTATAAATGGGAAAAATAAAATCTAGAAAAGTTAGAACTTCCCCATTTCACAAAGGCAGTAAACAGTCAGGAACAGAACTGTGGTTCTTTTGCTCTGAATCCAATGTTTTTTGTTGATTTGTTATCTTCTTCATCTCAACTCCTAAATTTGATAGATGATGTTCCTAGTCATACAACGAGTTAGTGATAGTCAAAACTAGAACCCAGAATTCTTATTTGAG
Source organism: Myrmecobius fasciatus (assembly GCA_023553655.1). Classification (NCBI taxonomy): domain Eukaryota; kingdom Metazoa; phylum Chordata; class Mammalia; order Dasyuromorphia; family Myrmecobiidae; genus Myrmecobius; species Myrmecobius fasciatus. The sequence continues at coordinate 633,928 of JAJPUD010000014.1, read as the reverse complement.
GGCCAATTCAAGAATGTGTTTTCACATGCATACCCTTTGATCCAGCAGTATCTCTATTCCAAATGGGTATGAATCTGTATCCCAAAGAGATCATAAAAACAGGAAAAGGACCCATATGTACAAAAACATTTATGGCAGCCCTTTATGTAGTGGCAAGGAACTGGAAATTGAGTGGATGCCCATCAGCTGGGAAATTGGGTGAATAAACTATGGTATATGAAGGTAAAGGAATATTATTGTCCTGTAAGAAATGACGATCAGACTGATTTCAGAAAAGCCTGGAAAGACTTACATGAATGGATGTTGAGTGAAGTGAGTAGAATCAAGAGCACACAGTTATAGCAAGATTATGTGATTGATCAAATGTGTCCATCACATTTGATCGACTTGGCTCTTTTCAATATTAAAGTGATTCAAGCCAATTCCAATAGACTTGCGATAGAGCGAGCCATCTGCATCCAGAGAGAGAACCGTGGTGACTGAATGTGGATCACAATATAGTATTTTCACCTTTGTTGTTGTTGTTTGCTTGCTTGTTTTTTTTTTCTTTCTCATTTTTTCCCTTTTGATCTGATTTTTCTTGTGCAGCATGGAAAAATGTGAAAATATGTTTAGAAGAATTGCACAGGTTTAACTTATATTGCTATCTAGGGAGGGAGTAGGAGGCAGGGAGAAAAATTTGGAACACAAAGTTTTTGTAAGGGTGAATGGTGAAGATTATCTTTGCATGTATTTTGAAAAATAAAAGGCTATTATTATAAAAAGAAGAATGTGTTTTCATGATTGCCACGTGATAGCCATAATAGCTAGCACTGATATAAATAAAGGTTTGCTGAGTATTTTCCAACTATTATTATATATTACCAATAATATTTTTATCAATAGCCAACTTTATTTTAGCAATAACTCTGAGAGATAGGTGCCATGATTATTCTTATTTCACAGATGTGAAAACTGAGGTAAACAGATTAAGTGACTTGTCTGGGGTCCAAGTATCTGAGGCCAGATTTGAATTCATGTCTTCCCAATTCCAGTTGAGCCTTATTTCACTTGAATAGTCTGCATAATGTTTCAAAGATAAGTATCTAGAAGAACCCCCAGCCATCTCTACAGAGAACCACAAGCATCTTCCTCCCCCATTTTCAGTTCCCTATTATTTGTTGTTTCAGAATGGAAGCTTCCTGAGGACAGGTTTTGTCTGGCATTCTTCCTGTTTAGCACAATACCTGACATGTAGTAAATACTTAATAAATGCTGATCTACAGGGGTGAAACAAGGTTGTCCACTATCACCATTACTGTTCAATATTGTATTAGAAATGCTAGCCTTGGCAATAAGACAAGAAAAAGAGATTAAAGGAATTAGAGTAGGTCATGAGGAAACCAAATTATCACTGTTTGCAGATGATATGATGGTCTACTTAGAGAACCCTAGAGAATCAACTAAAAAACTATTAGAATTAATCCACAACTTTAGCAAAGTTGCAGGATACAAAATAAATCCACATAAATCATCAGGATTTTTATACATCACCAACAAAATGCAACAGCAAGAGATACAAAGAGAAATTCCATTCAAAATAACTATCGATAGTATAAAATATTTGGGAATATATCTGCCAAGGGAAAGTCAGGATCTATATGAGCAAAACTACAAAACACTCTCCACACAAATAAAGTCAGATCTAAACAATTGGAAAAACATCAAGTGCTCTTGGATAGGTCGAGC
>JAJPUD010000014.1:606075-618191 GCA_023553655.1 Myrmecobius fasciatus | reverse complement strand
ACCCACTGATTTGATGAGAAAAGAAAGGGTGGGGTATATCTAAAACTTGGAGGGCCTTAACCTAAGGTTCATGAATCTGTTTTGTTACTATAGTGATGACTATATTTCAGTTTAATTTGTTTGCTTTGTAATCCTATGGAATTTGCTTTCTGCATTTTAAAAACATTATTCTGAGAAAATGTTTCACCAGAGTCTGGAGGGACACAAAAATTGTTAAGAACTCCTGATCTAAAAAGAGTCAGACGGCTGCAAAAGGAATCTTTTCAATGAACTTGGACCAAAAGGGATAAATAAGTATAAAAAAATGAAAGCAGGGGTAAGTAACCAAGGAATAATTTTTTAAAGTGCTTGTCCTTGGCAGAATAGTGACAAAAAAGCTTAGGGCTCCAAATGGATTGAGACTGGAAGGAAATGATAAGGACGGGAAAAAAGCATCACAGACCCCTCTGGGAATTTAGTGAAACCTATATTCTCAGAATAATGTATTTAAAATACAGAAAGTAAATCACATGGGATTATAGAGAAATCCAATTATATTGAAATACAGTTTTTAAAACAAGTTCATGAACCCCATGTTAAGAGCCCCATGCTATCAGATGCATACAATGTACAGTATTTTTAAAAAAAAAGCTAAATTGGGGGGGCTCTTAAATCAAATTTTCCTGCAATGCTTCATTTGATCTCATCCAGATTTGGAGGTTGCTTTGGGTTTTATGCCAGCAGAATACAAGACCTGGTGACACACAGCACTTAGCACCGTACTAGCACATAGTAGGTGTTTCGTCAGTATTAATAAATACTAATGGACTGACTGACTCACATAAGGATCAGCCCAGCAGAGGTAAAAGAGTTTCATCATCTATGGAGATCTGGCCATTAAAAGATAAATGGGGAGCAGCTAGGTGGCACAGTGGATAAAGCACCAGCCCTGAAGTCAGCAGGATTTGAGTTCAAATCTAACCTCAGGCACTTAACACTTCCTAGCTGTGTGACCCTGGGCAAGTCACTTAATCCCAATTGCCTCAGGGGAAAAAAAGATAAATGGGATGAGAAGAGAGAATAGTAACTCATGAAGGTGTTTTAGAAAGACACAGAGAAAGGGGCTGTGAGCTGTATCAGCAGCATTATTGAAGTCCTAGATCTATGAAGTCTTGAGGTTCACTGAAAGTAATGATCAGAATAAGGAAGGGCCAGATCCCTGGCTTGTGTGTACAATAACATGTTTAGATGATATAGTGAACAGAATGCTAGACTTAGCATCAAGAAAATGAGTTCAAATCTAGCCTCAGACACTTTCTATCTATGTAATCAGATTTAAACTTTCTCATTCCCAGTTATTTCAGCCAAAAAAATGGGAATAATAATCATAGCACCTACCTCCCAGATTGTCATGAAGCCCAAATGAGGTAATATTTGTAGAGTGTTTTACAAACTCTAAAGTACTCTACAAATGCTATCGATGATAATGATAATGATAATAGAGAAGCCATACTTATTTACCTCCTATTTTATTTAATCTTCTCTATTAAACAAATCAACCTTCAAACTAGAATTAGGAGGGAAAATGATCAAGAAAGATTTAAAGTCACGGAAGTAGCGAGATAGTAAAGACATGCACCAGCCCTGAAGTCAAGAGGATCTGAGTTCAAATTTGACCTCAGACACCTAACACTTCCTACATCTGTGACCTTGGGCAAGTCACTTAACCCCAATTGCCTCAGCAAAAAAAGAAAATGAATTCAGGTCCTTTGAGGAGGACAAATTATACCCCAGAGTCCTGAAAGAATTTTCAAGTTTGAATAGTACTAATAGTAGTTAGTAATTGGAGTTGGAGTTGGAGTAGTATTAGTGGAAGGAATAGTAGTTGCTGTTATAGCAGTAGTAGTCATAATAATGGCAGTGGTAGTAGTTGTTGATGTATTCAGTGATTCCACTTTTTTTAGCATCATCTTTTTCTTTTTTTATTAAAGCTTTTTATTTGCAAAACATATGTATGGGTAATTCTTCAACATTGACCTTACAAAGCTTTCTGTTACAAATTTTCCCCTCCTAGTTCCCACCCCTCCCCTAGATGGCAGGATATCCACTACATGTTAATTATCTTAAAATACTTGACAAATCGAATATGTGTATACATATTTTTACAGTTATCTTGCTGTGCAAGAAAAGTTGGATCTACAAAAAAAAAAAATCTGAGAAGGGAAACACAATGCAAGCAAACATCAATAGAAAGCATGAAAATGTTACATTGTGGTCCACATTTCAGATCCCTCTCTCTGAGTGTATATGGCTTTCTTCACTGAACAATTGGAACTGGTTTGAAACATTTCATTGTTGAAGACAGCCACAGCTTGATCCCACTATTAATCAGCTAAGGAACTTTGATCTGCTCCCTTCCCAACCTGGACTGTTGCATCCCTTCTAGCCTGAGGGCCTCTTATTCCTGGGGGTGCTCACCTTATTAGTGCCAGACTTACTTTGGGCATTCAATCTCAGCTCACTGCCGCTCACAATTCTTGAGCCCCAGCAGTACCAACAGTCTTAAACTCCCCAGTGACAGGAATTACAGGCATGTAATACTATGCCCGACATCCTAATTTTTAAAGGAGAAGCAAATGAATCTCAGAAACTCTTAAGAGATGAGCTTTGATTCCCAGAAAAATTATCAAAGATGTGATAAAAAGTGATGGTTTGTGGAGACTTAATATTAGGAGCTTAGTAGACAGAATAGAGTCAGTGAGGAATGTCAAATTAAGCTCATTTCCTTTCATAATAGGGTTACCAGCCTGGGAGATCAGGGGAATGTTGTAGATATTGGGTATCTGGATTTCAGCAAAGCTCCTGACAGTATCTCATGGTATTTTTATGGACAACAGAGAGAGATGTAAACTGGATACAATTGTGCTCTGGATCAGAGTGAAAAAGATCATATACTGCTTTCAATATACCAATGTCAATATATACACTCATATATATGTATATATATATATATATATACGTATATATATATACGTGTATATATATATGTATATATATATACACTTTCAACACTAAGATCTCTGAAGCCAATTATTGGATCTGGCAGCTGAAAGGGAATTGACTCTCCAGTTCAGTGTACAGCTCAACCCTCTGCACATAATATATGCCTAATTATTAGTTGTTGGGTCAAATCATATCTAATTTCTTATTTTACAGATGAGGAAACTGAGGCTCAAAGAGATGGATGGCATTGTTGTAGGGCTAGGATTAGAATCGAGGTTCTTCTACCCCTTAGACCAGTGCATTTTACTATTTCCCCTGGAGCTATGGCAATAGGAATAGAAACAAATCACAACATTGAAGAATGAACAAATTAGGGTATGAAGGATGAAGGAGAAGGAAAATTGGAAATCTTCATATTAAAATTACTCATCTGGAGACTGGTAAAAAGCGCAGGCAGGTTTCTTTATGTCGCCTCTGCTTTTTCCTATCTCCTTCCTCTATGTTTCCTACCACCATCCACCCATTGTGGTTTCTTAATCTCCCTTGCTTCTGAAGACAAACTTGGCTTAATAAAAGAACTTCCTAACAGTTATAGTTGTCTTAAATTAGAAATGGAAAGTCTTGTGAAGTAGGGAGCTCCCTGTCACTAGAAGTGATCTAGCAGAGCTGGATGAGTCCCATCCAAAAAAAACCCTTCCCTTCCATCTTTGCAGTTCTAACATTCTAAATCTCTGCCAAGCAGTGATAAAATGATAGAAGACTGGTCCAGAACTCCTGAGGAGTTCCCAAAATTAAACGCAGACTGAACCACCTGGGAGAGAACCTTCCTGAATCCCCCACCACTCTCTCTCCTCTTGGTCAGATAGACAAAGACTTCCTCTCTTTTTCTTCATTATTTCAGTGTTTCAGAGACCTTGGAAGTCATATATCCAGAGGACCAGGCTTTGCTCTGGCACCAATTTGCTACATGAACTTGGCCAAGCCTGTAACTCAGCTTCCCTCTTTGTAAAATAATGGCATTGGATCATAATGTTTCTACAATCCCTTCCAGCTCTGACATTCTAATCTTCAACTGGAATATGTCTAAAGGACTTTAAAAATTACAGGGATTATATGGAAGGTTGAAATATCTAACAATGTATTAGAAATGGGACACCAAACACTCTTCTCCCAGTCATCAAGTTCGGTCATCCATCACAAAGGAAAGAAGACAGGGAAAGGATGAAGGATCAAGGGCAAGAAGGGAGTTTCAAAGGAAATGCATCCTATAGGGGAGAGGAGTAGTTACTTTTAGAATAAGATGGGATAACAGAATTGTTTCAGCTAAGATGAGTTTTCCCCTTAAGCTGTCGATCCCACTGGCATGGCCAAGGATAGAAGCAAAATTACATGGAGCAACAAAAAAAAAAAAAACAGTCCTTTGAGATGAATCATCCCTGATATAGCCATAAATGGCAGACAGAAAGCTTAATGTTCATGTCAAATACCTGATCTTTTTTTAAACCTTGCTATAGCTCACACACCAAATAAGATTTCTTTCTCAAACTCATTCTACAACCAGTCACCTTTTGGTCCCACATTGAGGTCTGGCTACCCCCCATGTTTCATCTGAGAGTGCTTGCATTTTCTGGGAGATGTCTGCTTTGGGGGACTCCCAAGAGCAATGGACTGGGCTGAGTCGCATCTTGAGAGCTCAGAGACCAACAGTACAAGCTGCTATGATGTTTTATTTGAAATATAATCGCATATAAAAAAGAATGTACAATAATTAACCAGAATTAGCTCATTTCATATTATACATGACAGCAGTTTTGAACAAAGAAAAACACTCATCCATCTCTAGGAGGAGGCAAAAAAACTCAGAGCATCCACTTGGCTTTCAGGCTTCATGGAGGAAAGTTGCTTTCATTAAAAATTAAGTTAGCCATGGAGATTCGGTTTCTTGGTGATCTGGAAGACAACAAGATCTGGTTACTACCCTGCAATCACTGACCCAATAGCTTCCATTCCCAGCTAGGACTTGGAAGAAGCAAATCTTATTTTTGAAAATCCTGTTTTAACAATAATAACCTTTGGGTTTGGAATAAAATTAGATTGTAAAAGAATGCTGGAATCTTAGAGTTGGCAGGAACCTTAGTGGGCATTCAGCCCAATCTCCCTCTCTTCCTCAGCTCCATGAAGCCAAGGGGCAGTCAGTGGAAAAAACTGATAGATTTGGAGTCTTGGGTTCTGGAATTGAGCCCTGGCTCTTGAACTTTCTGCCAATGTGACATTGGAGAAGTCACTCGATGTCTTCTAGCCCCCAGTTTCTTCTGCATAATGATCAGGTTGCACTAAGTGACCTCTAACTACCCCTTTTAGGTCTGGATCCTATAATCCTAAGAAATGGAAGTATCAGGAAACCCCCTCCACAGTGAAGCTGCCTTGACCCTAGCACTTACCATCCTCCCGGGTTCAGCCAGATGCCTAGATGTCCCTCCGCCGTCTGCCAAATGTTTTAGCTCCCACATTGGTCGGCACAAAGTTGCTCTTGACCATACCCCCTGACCTGCTTAGGAAATCTGCCAATCGGTGGGTCACACAGGTAGCAGTATTGCAGCCTCGCTTCTGAGCAGTAACGCTGATTTTCAGAAGGAAAAAGAACTGTTAAGTGTCAGTCTCTCCCAACAAGACCCTATTTGGGGCTTGCTAGCAAGACATTAGAATGGGATAAAACTACTTAATGGCAAAACATCACATAACAATAAAGGGCTGTTTTAAACTTAGCCATCAGCACTGAAGATCATAATAAAGACCGTTAATAAGAAAGGTGTTCCCTAGAGTCTACCTAGAAGAACTTATCCTATTATTTTAAGTATGATACAGTGAAGAATTCAAAATTTGCTTTAAACTATCAGTCACATGCTAAAATTCCCCTTTTTTGCTGGTTTTTCCATGGGTTCTCCTACCTATCCCCCAAGAACCTATGTTCAGCAAAGTCCTAAGAGAATACAAAAAGATGCCATTGCTCGGTAGGATTTAACAATATTTCTAGTTGATTCAAACACCCTGGCACTTCTCTCCTTCAAGATCTTCCAGTAATATACATGCACAGCTATGACTAGAAGTAAGGGATGATGGCACCCTTTTAGCCTCTCCAGTGACTTTCCCAGAGCCATACCCCCCCAGCCACATACCACAAGGAAAAGGACTTACCTGAAGGAGTCCCCATAACCACAAAGATTGCTGGGAGTCAACTTTCATTGAGTCTTTTCTTACCCACTCTATAGCCCAAATATGTCCCAATGCCCATGCCATAGAAAAAGCTTAGGACCAAATAGTGTGTTCAGCAATCTATGAACTCAAATTTTGAGTTTCCTCAAGTCTAACTCTTGATGAGACCATAATATTTGGGGGCAGGGGAAAGAGGACAAGACCAAAGCAATCAACATGACAGCTGAGAGCCTTTAAAAAATAGGTTTATTCAACATGTCTCAGCATGGAAGCTGTGCCCATCGATACAACCTGAAACCAAAGGCAGATTTGTTGAATGAAAGGTCCCAGACAAGGAGTTGTGCCCTTTCAGATTTGATTTGTTCATTAACAAAAAGTCTGAATGGTGGTTTGCAAAAAACCACCGTTGGTGGGACTTATCTGTGCCGTCCTCACTTTAGTCTCAAACATTCTCTGTCAGCAATTGTATCTAATTAGCACAGCAAAGTCAGAAATCATAGTTTAAGAAAAATTGCATGCATCAAGGTAAAGACAGGAAAGAAGGAAGGAAATGAGAAAGGAAGTTAGGAAGAGAAGAAGGGAAATAGAAAGCCAAGTGAGTTTAGTTGCTCCCCAGGACATCCTCAGAGCTTGCGTAACGGTCATTCTCCAGGTCGTTCAGCACATTGCGTTTCTTGCCAGGTGTTCGCGCCCCGACGTCAGTGCGCGTGTAAGTGTGCAGCCTATGCAGTTCCTGTGAGAGCTTGCCCAGCAAACAGGTACTCAGATTACTGCACCGCTTAGCTCTAGGTCTGTCCAGGCTGCAGGGAAAAAACATGCCAGAAGGTAACATGCAATGGTACCATGCATTTGCCCTTCACACTACCTTTAGACTGATTTCATGCCAGGGGCTAAGGTTATTGTGGGGTGAGGGGACAGGGAAGAGGTCAGAATCAAAGGGGTTGGAAGGTTTTGTAGAGAAAGACCATATACTCAGATTTAGGAGAACACAATCCAAGGAGGAGACAACTCCAATTGTAAAAGAAAGGGGCAATCGATGCACCTTGACCTAGAGCTAGCACTGAAGGTGCTCTCTAAGGCATTCAGCATGCTGGTCAGCCTATCATGCTCAGCAGTAGGCGTTCATCAAAGAGGATGCAAAGGGCTCACATGCCTCTGGCCTGGAAGATGCTGAGGAGGGAGGAAAAGGGGAACTGGATCTGGACTCCATGCCTCTGGGCAGCATGCACCATTGCAGCAGAGAATTCTAAAAGCAACTGCCAGACCTGATCTACAAACATACCTGTGATATAGCTAGATTTTAATATCACCCTTTCTTTGCCAAGTCCAACTCACCCTCTAGTAGCATTTTTTTGGTGTGTCATTAATAATTGCAAAGAGATAATTGGAAGTGGGTTAAAGGGGCAGGAATGGTTGGGGGGCACTTGTCAAGTCATAGTCTCTTCACATTGATCACACCTGAACTGGTTCTGGTGGGTAAGGGAGTAGAGATACTCTCCTTGGATGTGGTGGAGAGAACCTCCCAAAGAAATAGATAGCAGAATGTCTAGTTCCAGTTCTTAACAATTTTCATAGACATAGGAGTCTGGCCTCCATCTCTCAGACTGCAGCTAGAGTCAGCTGCCTCTTCCTCTACCTTCAATAGATACCTAGAACAGCTGGTCCCCATCTCCTGGATAACAAGGACAGCCTAAGGCAACTTCTGGCCAGATGTATTCTTTTGTAAACATCATCATTGTAGGTTGGCTTGGAAAACAAATTAGCTCCCTTAGAGTTGGCAGGAGGGAAAAGTCAAGCATCCCTGTTAGGGGCTGTGGCAGGTAGAGGGAATAGCCCCCACCTGGCTGGCTTTGTACTCTGCCATGATGGTAAACCTTACCTGTTGTCCTCAGTCACCTGATCCAGCTCATCAGCTTTCATCTGCACAAACTCCTTCACCAAAGCATTCAGCAGGTGCCGAGCTTCATCATCGCTGAGAGTCACATGGTCTGGCACGACAGATTCAAAACCAGGCCTAGGGGAAGAGGGAAACGCCTGCAACACAGGTCCCTGGAGAGCACTCCTCCCCAAGAGGGCTTCTAGGGTGGGGCCGCCTCTTACCTGAATGGAGCAGCCTGGAGGCTGTCCATCTGGCACACAACCAAAGCAAAGAAAGCCAGGAAGGAAGAGAGCTTTAGGAGGATCATGGTGTCCTCTCTAGAACAAGAGAGAAACAGAAACCTTTGGACTCTTAGAATCACTTCACCATCACCAAACCAATCCTTACTTCCCAGTTCTTTTAAATTTGGGGGATTTCCAATCCTAGTATTTATTAAATTCTTATTATTTTCCAAACACTGGGCTAAGTGTTGGGAATATAAAAGCAAAAACATGGTTACTACCCTCCATGGTTCCTGGAGTTTATGTTCTATTAGGTTGTGTTCTAAATAACTATGTCTGCACTAAATAGAAAAAGATACGAGTTGGGAGTTAGATCTAGTTTTTAGTCCTGATTCTCCCTGGACATCCTACAATGAGTCACCATCTCTCTAAGATTCAGTTTCTTTGCTCTTTCCAGAATTAAAACAATAAGCCCTCCCCTTCCTACAGTCAAAAAGGCTGATCAAATGAGCTAATGGCTGACAAAATGTTTTTGAGATTAGGAAGAGTTGTAGGAATGGAAAGCATTCTTATTAGTGTTAAGAAGACACTATTCCCCTCTGGGCATCTCTCTTTGCTTTGATTGGTATAATCATTGCCAATGATGAGGCACCAAGTCCCAGGATCCAGCAAAAGCCATGTCGGTCTTTCCCTCTGAGTTACCTCGAGAGGACTGAAGAGTAAAAAAAAAAAAAAAAGCTATTTATTAGCTATGAAAGAATTTCTTGCCTTTTCATGAGAAGCAGGGGATTTGTTTCTGTGGTTAGTTCATTCTGGGCATTCAAAGGCCCACTTTATTAAGGATTTACCCTGACTTTCTTAAATAAATGAGTCTATCCTCTTCCAGAAATTTAATTTGGAGAATATTGATCTAATTGATTATCTATCTTTCCATTTTTTACTTAGAAATAAATGCTTCTAACCCCAGGAAAATGCACAAACTGCAAAATAGGTAGCATGCTATATGCCCATTTAACTAAATTAATTCAAGCTGATTGGTGACCCCTCTGGCATTCAGCATAGGACTTTTATTTTGAGCAAGGATTTTAACCAGAAGAAGTTAAAGTTAGGAAAATGTCTAAATAAATATATACTAAAGGCTCAAAGAATTGTTAATAATCATGGTTTTCCTTCTTTTCCAAATAACATCTTTAGAACTGGTTTCCAGAGACTTCTGATCAGACGATTAAGAATCACATCAAATCATAATCAAATTATTAAGGACCAGATACTTTGGCTGGGAGTGCCCGGAAAGTCAGCTAGCTACTTATGCTCTTATCAAAGGTCTGTGAATCTCTGTGAGATCTTCATGATTTGAGCTGCTAAATTCTCTCAGTCATCAGAAATGGAAACTGCTTTTTTTTTGCTCGATCAAATACAATTCATTGCAAATACATTGTTATTTCAAAACCCTTGCTCAGGCTGAATTGACATAATTTAGAATTGTTCTAAAATTAAAGCTAAGATTATTAAAGAAAGATTATTTCAGATGATTCTTAAAGCCACAGGTAGCACAATAGCTAAACCACAAGTGGTGAAATTCAGTATCTTTTTAACTGTCTGTCACTTTAGGGGAAAGGGGAGGGAGAAGTCTCTCTCTTCTGAATCTCATAAGCACAACAGTCTTCTCCAAATAGAAAAAAAAATTATCCGAGCATTTCTATTTTTTAAAAATGAAACAAAAAAGCAGAGCTTTAAAAAAAAAAAGAAAAGAAGAAAAAGAGTTGAACAGGAAACATTTTTAAAAACACAATGTAGGCTAATATTTATGAAAAAAGTTTACATCTATATATAGACAGCATATACAATTTTAGCTATGAGAAAAAAATGTTATCTTACCTGGGGGAGTGAGGTTTCCTGAAGAACTGCAGCCCCGGAAGCTGGAGTGCAGGTTTCTGTCTGAGTTATTTCTAATCCTGTTGCTGTCCAATGCTGAAGCCTTCTTGGTTTATATCTACCGCCAGGCAGATGAGTGTAGGCGGCTGAGGAGCCCTTGCCAACCAATGAAAAGGCCTCTTGACAAAACCAACCAATCTGAGGTGGGACTTAATAGCCTAGGTGTTCAAATGACGTCAGCCTCCAGTCATTCCAGTATCCCATTCACAAAATGTGCCAGGCATCTCCCTGTTTCATAGGCTTACATTTGCATTGAGGTCATTGAAATAAAAAGGGGGGGGGGGACAGACAGATAGACAGAAGGGGGAGGGGAGAAAAGAAAAATTGGGAAAGGGAAGAGCAAAATTCTAAAAGTTAATTAAAAGTAAGGGAAATTGTTTGACGTCATCAGTAATAACAAGATATACTTCCTTGACCTCCTGAGCCAAGATTTGGACCGCATCTCTTTGAATGGGAGTTTCATGGAACAAATTAGTGTAGGTGCTTAATCCAAGTGACATCTACAGTAAAAAGATATGCATTGCAAGGGGATCTACAACTGAGGAAATATTTGTATGAAAACAAATTTTAATCCCCACATCTCCTAAATCTGTTGGCAGAAAGGCCTTCCAGATAACACCAGAGAATGGGCTTAAAGCAATACACCCAAAAGCCAGCCTAAGGCAGATAGCATCCCTAGTAGCTGGAAACATTCTCAGCCTATTTACTAGTCTCAGCAACTCTTGTGGCCGGAAGTGTCCAAGGCTGGATAGCTAACAGTTAAGGGGAAAGTGGTGGGAAGTCCCAAATGAGAAAGGAAAACTGAATTAGCTGACCACCCATTCTGAGTCTATGACACTCTATGCACACTACAATGGTTCTTTTAACCTCCCATGTAGCCACCAGCACCTGTTGCTATTTACTGAAGTGATTTATTTATCTCTACACTTCCCTTTCCCCTTTCCTAAGTTTATTAGGAGTCTAGTTGGTGTAGAATGCAGGAAAAGAGTATCTAATGAATTCAAAAAGAAATCGGACTTTGGAGAGCCAAGGAGTCAAGGTAAGATTTTTTAAGTCTCAATGGGCAACACGATTCCTTTCCAGAGCAGGCTAGACCTTGTGAAGATCGGAATTCAAAGGGAATTCAAAGTTTCCTTTGCAGATGTGTAAAAAAAAGTATGATAGAAACCTGATCAAGGTCACATTTCTAAAGAGTGTCATGCCTTCAGCTAGAACCAGAATTCCTGGGTTCTACAGCACAGCTACAGGCCCAGAACCCCTCAGAGGGAAATCAGCAGATCCTGACACAGACACCCTAAGTATTCGGGGAATACTAAGATTAAGTCCAATCTTCCTCTCCCACTGACCCAGAGGCACGGATTCTCTAGGCCCTCCAGCTTGCCCCGCTGCTCAAGCTAGCCTCCTCTTCCTCAAAGAAAGGGAGAGCTTGTTCCCTAGCGCTTCCAAGGTCCTTTCCCCCGGTTTTAAAGACTTCGAGCCTCCGCCCCTCGGATGCGCTAGTAACCTGTTGGAAGGAAGAGTTCTATCGGGACCCATAATGAGACTTCGCTCCTAGGTTCCTGCTCTAGAAAAGACAGTCATCCCAAGGAGAAAAAGAGAAAGAGAAACCAGCTTTTTGTCTAGTCTGTTTTTGGGAAGTTCGGGGACCCGGCGCTGAGCCGCAATCATCCCTCATTTCGAGAGCTAAGTCTCCCGAGCATTAGCTTCGATAGTTTGGCGAGCTGGAGTCTAGCCATCCCTCACGGTATTCTTTCTGATTTCCCGGGTCTCCAGGGTCGCTTTCTACCTTCCTCTGGACGGCGGAATGGGGGCAAGGTAAGGCTAGTTACCATGGACCTGAGCCTAGGAGGCCATCCCAGCTCCCTCTCCCAAACTCTGGGATGCTC
>JAJPUD010000014.1:573342-601022 GCA_023553655.1 Myrmecobius fasciatus | reverse complement strand
AGGAAGGAAGGAAGGAAGGAAGGAAGGAAGGAAGGAAGGAAGGAAGGAAGGAAGGAAGGAAGGAAGGAAGGAGGGAAGGAAGGAAGGAAGGAAGGGGGAGGGAAAAAGGGAGAGGGAGAGGGAGGGAAAGGACCGAAGAGAGGGAGAGGGGAAGGGGGAGGGGAAGAGGAAGAGAGAGAGGAAGGTGGGGAGAGAAGGAAGGAGGAAGGGAGGAAAGGAAAGGAGAGAGGAAAAGAGGGAGGGAGAGAAGGAAGGAGCAGAGGGAGGAAGGAAGAAAGAAAAGAAAAGAATTGAGGGGTGGGCTTATGTTCTTATTATCAGTGGAATTCAGTCTGTAACCACTGATTTCAGGGCTGAGGCAAGTTTCCTTGCTTGGAAAGCCAAGAGCTGCTTCTCTTTTGTACCCATTTCTGTATTACCAAGTGAACTCAGTGAAAGAGGAAGAATTTAATAAAGATAATTGGCTTGAGATACTGAACAGCCGCCCTCCATCCTCCTTGGCTGGATTTCTGTGCTGCAATGCATCTCTCCCCTTAACTATTCCCTCAGTCCAGGAAGGTAGGTCACAAGGAGATTCACCAGGACAATGTTAGACTTTCAAACATTTTATACCATTCCTTTTCAGCATATGTATGTGTGATGAGGATGGGGGTAGGAGGTTCCTACAGTAATCTAATTATTTATGGAGCTAGTTTCTATTGATTTTAACTGGATTACTCCTCTATCTCCCTCTCATTCCATCCCTCCCCCCCTTCAATCTCCCTCTCTTCTAAAAGAAAATCACGCAAACAAAAAGATCTCTTATGCAAGCACAGTCAGTAGTTATATCTAAAGTGTCAGTAGAAAGCAGGTGCAAGTCTACTTAGATTCAAACATAAGCTCCCTGGCTATTTCCCTTTGAGACTGAGTCCTTGTTTCTTGAACTGAACTATAAATCTCACCTTCAAAATACGACCTTTTCAAAGTTGTCCTCTCCTGATATAATTATTGAAAGGCTATTTTTAATGTCAAGGTTTAAAATATAGCTTCTGGACTAATCCAAGAGTGGGAGAGGCATTCCTAACTTTTCCTTCCTTTACCACCTCCATTTCCCTTCCTCCTCCCCCCCCCTCAACTAAGGATTATGGGGATATTTAACTGAGTCCATTTTCTAGTATCCTCAAAGAAGACCAAATTTCAGGAATAACATAGCCCTCATATCCAAGGTTCTATTCCTTCAGGAGGATGAGGGAAGAGAGTGAATCCCCACAACTATGATCCAGAGGCACCTTCAGCAAAGTGCTAAGGTGCTTCTACCCTTCTGACAAACCCGACCAGCCCATCACAGAAATGAACTGCATTCAAATAGAAATTATCCCTAACACTATCAGAGCAGCTAGACTTGGAAACAAAACTGGGGAAGGGGAAGTTTGATTGAGACTAGAGAGTTATTATCTTGGAAATCTTACAGCCAACAAAAAAAAAAAATTGCTTCCAATTAGATGGGACACAGAAAATAAAGGTGCAAGGTATTAATTTTAGTAAGGGAAGGGGAGGGGATTCGTCCTGGAATATGGGTTGAAATAGGAGGACTCCTGTGGTGCCTTCCATCTTGAAGATTTCGCGATTTCTTGATTATACAGAAGTAGAAACAAGTACACCTCAAACAAGCTGCTCAGAAGAGGGACTTGGTTCCCTTCAACATCCTCTCCTTTTTGAATCTGCATTTCAGTCTTGATGGCTAATTTCATTCCATGGAGGTTTTTTTATTAGGAATTGGAAAAGTCTATGTGCTGACTATTTTCTCCTGCCATGTGGGATTTCTCTCCTAACTAGGTTCAGGGTTGACACAAAGAAACAGATCTGACTACTTGGGACTTTTCCAGTTCATAGAGATATATACTGACAGAAGACAGATTATCTCCTATCCATGGTGATCATTGGGGATATTTAGTTCTATAGCTGGGAAACATTGATTTTAGATTTTTTTTTTGTTCTATTAAAACCATTTGCAGTGCAATAACATAATTTTTGAATGTTTATAAGGAATGTGAGGGGGAAATACTGGAAGGGTTGCCAAGAAAGAGCCTATCTTAATTCCTTTAGCTTGACATTATGGCCTGTTTATGCTGAAACTTCACTTATTTTTTTAGATTATAGAGTGTTTTCTATCAGCTAAATTTTAGATTTACCAAAATTTACATTTAGACAAAATGAATCCGGGGTAGAAAGAAGCCTGAAGTAGGAGGTTAAAGAATTTCATTCTAGACATATATCCTCATTATTAACTTGTAAGTGACCTTGACCATCAGTAATAATACTAACTAAATTTGTACTAAACTTGAAGGTTTGCAAAGAGCTTTATATCTTTTAGCTCATCTGACACACTGCTCATCTTCCAAATGAAAGGCTTGGCAATGGACCCATAGAAAGAGCACCAGCTCTGGAGTCAGAGAAGTTGGATCTGATTGCTGTCTCTGTTGCTTACCATCCAAGTGACCATGGGCAAATTATTTGACCTACTCTGAGGTTATCTATTTCTTTTATGAAAAATGAGAGCATTGAGCTACATGGCTTCAGAGCTCACAGTTCTCCACCACGGATCTCTCAAGTTTGCTTCCATTTTCAAATTTCACTGAACATTTGGGGAATATTCTCTTTTGCCCCTTTGCAGCAAGGTCAATCAGCTCTTGTTTTTGCCTGGTTAATATGCCTTGATTTATGGCTGCATTGTTGTCTCCTGGGAATGTGGCTCCGGGGGTCAGATTGAATGTCAAAGGAAAGCTCTTTTCCATCATTTCCCCAATGAGCAGAGCAACTGAATGTCACACCATCCAAAGGACTAGAGATGAAGCAATGCAGAGCCAATACAGAATTAGACTGGAGCATTAGGTGATCAGCCCTGGCTTTTGTCCACCTTATTCCTGACAGGAAAAAGAAAGGGGAGAAGCCACAATTTGTCTAATACAAGTAGCTGACACAAATATATAATACCAACAGAGCCATTATTCAATAAAGAACTGGTCATTTAAAAATAAGAATTGCAAATTATAAATCACATGTGAAAATAAGCTCTATATCATTACAAGAAAGAGAAATGCAAATTTAAAATATTGAGGTCTCACACTAGGCAAGTAATAATAGATGGGAATAGTCAGTGATGTTGGCAGTGGGCAGACAGACATGCTGGTGTATCTGTGGCTAGAACTGTGAAGTGACCCGGCTCTTTTGCATATCAATTTGAAATTATACAAGAAAAGGAACAGTCCATCATCTTTGACTAAGTAAGACCACTCCTGGAAATATAATCCCAAAGAAGTCAAAGACAGGCACAAAGTTCAGTTTATAACAAAATATTCACAGCAACATGCTTTATGGTATCAACAAAATGAATCATCATTAATTGGGGGTAGCAGAAAAAAAAAATTATTGTCTCTGAATGTAGTGTGGTGGTGTGGTAAGAAAAATGGAAAGAATTGTATGGATTGTTGCCAAAGGGAACAAAGTAAAACAATGAAAGGTCTTTAAAATAAATAAGGAAACATATCTCCCTGATGCAGCCCAAATCACAAGTTGGGAGGATGGGCAGATGGGCCACTAGGACAAAATATCGTACATATCATCAGATAAATTAGACACGTTTTGTCTCATTGGTTTCCTTTGTCTCAATGGAAGGATCATTGGGGGAGGGCAGATTGAAAGAAATAAAATTTATTTGGAAAATAATTTTATGCTCATAATGGAAAATGCTATCCCCATCCAGAAAAAGACCTATGGAATCTGAATGCAAATCAAAGCATACTATTTTCATTTTTGTTTTGTTTTGTGGTTTTTCCTTTTTCTGATTCTTTTTCCACAAAACAACTAATGTGGAAATATATTTAATAAATTTGTACATGTATAACCTATGTCAGATTGCTTGCCATCTTGAGGATGAAGAGAGAAGGCAAAATATCGGCACTCAAATCTTATAAAAATGAATGTTGAAAATTATCTTTACATGTGATTGGAAAAATAAAATTTTTAAGTGGGTAGAAAAAAAGAAAATAATTTTAAATTATTTTCTCTCCCTTGTCTTCCCTCAAAAACATAAAAGAAGAAATAGTACACTGTATGCCCACAGAACAAAGGCCCCACATCCATGATCCTCTGGGAAACATGCTTCCATCTATACTTTTTCTTGACTAGTACAAACACTTTGTGGTCAGGGGCCTATCTGTATGGAAATCAGATGGAACTCAAGAAGCAAGTTTAGATTTTTTTTCTCTGATAATAATTGCAGGGCAGTCAAATATTATTATTTCTCGGAGCCTCAATATCCCTCATTTACAATATGGGGATGATGATACTTTCTTATCTCATAGGACAATTGTGTGGAATGCTCTAGTTGTTCCAGTTCTATAGAAATGTGTCCTATTATTCTCCCAGTAACTCACCCAAGAAAAAATTAAGGTAACATGAACAGGGGATTGCTTGATTTCAGCAGTAAGAACAACTGAGCTTTTACTATATGCCCAACAATTGTGAATGGCACAAAGAAACACCAGACCTGGTCTCCATCCTCTAGAACCTCAAATGTATTAAAAAAATATGGAAGTGACTACAATTAGAATTAAAATTGTAGAATTAGAAATAATTGCTGCTATTTGGAACTATGCTCAAAAAGTTATCAAACTATGTATACCCTTTGACCCAGTAGTGTTTCTACTGGGCCTAAATCCCAAAGAGATCTTAAAGGAAGGAAAGGGACCCACATGTGCAAGAATGTTTGTGGCAGCCCTTTTTGTAGTGGCAAGAAACTGGAAATTGAAAGGATGCCCATCAATTGGAGAATGGCTGAATAAATTATGGTATATGAATGTTATGGAATATTATTGTTCTGTAAGAAATGACCAGCAGGATGATTTCAGAGAGGCCTGGAGAGACTTACATGAACTGATGCTGAGTGAAATGAGCAGAACCAGGAGATCATTATACATAGCAACAACAAGACTATACGATGATCAATTCTGATGGGCATGGCTCTATTCGACAGTGAGGTGATTCAAACTAGTTCCATCTGTTCAGTGATGAAGAAAGGGAGAGGCCTGTGGAATCTGAATGTGGACCACAACATAGCATTTTCATGCTCTCTATTGATGTTTGCTTGCATTATGTTTTCCTTCTCAGTTTTTTTTCTTGTAGATCCAATTTTTCTTGTACAGCAAGATAACTGTATAAATATGTATACACATATTCGATTTGTTGAGTATTTAAACATAATTAACATGTATTAGATTTCCTGCCATCTAGGGGAGGGGTGGGGGGAAGGAGGGAAAAATTTGTAATAGAAAGCTTTGCAAGGGCCAATGATGAAAAATTACCCATGCACATGTTTTGTAAATAAAAAGCTTTAATAAAAAAAGAAAAAAATAATTGCTGCTATAACTGAATGTTTCAAGTTCAAAAGTTAAATCAGTAGTCACAGAAGATTTTCTGGAAAAGGAATAAGGGATAAGACTCTAGCAGGAATTTGAAGACTAAGTATGATTTGGAGAAGTATAGAAAAATGGGGGTTTTCAGAGGCAGAGTGGGAGGAGAGAAATTGAGTTGATTCCATTTCTCTCACTTCAAATATTTTGTCTTTTCAAATATCTGCTTTATGATAGTCATTCACACCTAAAGTTTTATTAGCTTAATGATGAGAGAGAGAGACAGATGGAGAGAGAGAGTTGGAGAGGGACAGAAAAAGGTAGAGACAGAGATAAAGATATGGAGACAAATACAGAAAGAGAAATGGAGAAGGAAAAAGAAAGGAAAGGAAAAAAGAAGAAATGGAGAAAGAGACAGAGAAGAAAAGACAAAGACAAAGAGGAGATAGAAAAAGAGGCAGAAAGAGAGAGAAACAGACAGAGACAGAGATAGAGATAGAAAATGCCAACCTGCACGTGGAAGAAGGTTCTCTCCTACAAAATTACAATGAAATCACAAGTTCCCATCCCTTTTTATTTGGATTAGTCATTGAAACTTCTAAAGGAATCAACTTATTTCCAAGATGGTATTCTGATGGTCCATGAAGTTCCTTTTCTTTCTCCTCTTGCATGTCTTATTTCTGCAGATGGGCTCCCAGGAGACCTGAGCAGCACTTTGAAAAATCCTTCTGTTATATGTTCAGTAATAAAACCAACACCCTTGAGTAGAAGTTAAATAAGTCTAAGAAATCAATGCCCTCGATCCCAAATGCTGCCAGTCAGTTTAAATTAAAATGTAAAGGACCCCAGAGCTTAAAGCCTTAAGTACCTGAAAAAAGGTCACTGGTGAATGAGAGGGGATTGATTTATTTTTCATGATCAGAACAGCTGTTCAAAGGAGTAGAAAAGGGAAGTCAGGTCAGGCAACTGAAGGAGCCTTTTCCTCCCCAGTCCCAACACCTCAGGAGTTTCTCCCATGAGTGGGACATTCAGAAAAGGTGAAGGGATCACAGATTTATATCTCAAAGGGATATTTTCTGTGTGCTGAACCAAATTTTGACCATCTGGGGGAAGAATCTATCCATTCTTAGAGTAATGTTTTCAAATGTATAAAAAAAATGCAAAGGATTATCAAGGAAACTAATTATGAGATGCAGTTATCAAGATATTTTAATTGCAATATAGTAATATATATGACTTTTATTAATGCATTAAATAACAGACAATATATTTTAAAACATAGACTAACATTAAATTTTATTTTTAAAGGGCATTTTCATTTTTAATTTTTATTTTTAAATGTATATTTATTTTTAAAAGACATTATTACTCAACTTGAATAATAACATTAAACTGTGGGATTGTGTTTAACAAGACAATATGTGTGGTACAGTACAATATGTACATATCATCCATTCAGTTCGGTTTCAGTTTTTCTTTGAATGGTTATAAGAGTGGATCACCTGATTCACAAAGCTACATTGTGGCAAATGGAATTAAAGCTTTCATAATTTGCCTTCCAAGAGCTATAGTAATTTCAAGTAGTGATGAGCATAAGTGATATTTCAGGATAATGCAACAATTGTAATGAGATAGGAAAGTAATTGGTTTTTATTGAAAGTTCTCAGGTATTGGTAATAAAACTGTAGTTTGTTGCCTGCTTTCAAAATTGGAGAAAACACTACTTTTCAATTAGAGATTAGTGAAAATAAAGATGTATGTTTCCCCATCGAAGTTCAGAGATCTTCTGTAAATCTATCCACAGACCCATTAGAGTGGATGGACCCCAGGTTAAGACCCTCTGATCTAGTTTAGCCCCCTTATTTTAGTGGGTTCTCCTGATTTCCTTGGAGTATAGAACTCCCTCCTCCAATAACCTTCTGGACAATTTCCAGGCCAGCTTATAAAGTGCTTCTGTGAGTTCTGTTGGCTCACAAGAACAATATGATAATATGACTGGATTTGAAGCCAGCTCTCAGCCCCCAAGGCTATTTTTGCCTCTCATTTTTCAGAGCTGCATATGAAGACCCAGAGAGGCTAATTAGTTGGGGTAGAGCCAGAGTTGTGCCATTTTCCAAGCCCAAATTAAGCTCTCTTAGTACCACTGATTAGAAAGTACCAGGTTATGGATCCAATTCCCTGCTTTTACAGAGAAAGCCCAAAGAGGGAAGAGCACTGGCCCAATATCACCCACGAGTGATATTCCCCAGCTCTTCTGAAAGCATATTCAGCACACTTACCCCATTGCACTGATTAAGCACTTGAGGGGAGAGGGAAACTCATCCTCCTAGATGTTGATGCTGGCACCAGTGTTGGTGGGGAAATTCAGTTTCTTTTGCTTTCTGCCCTGTCCTATTCAATCTCTTCTGGATATAATAAAGGCATGGGGACTGGGAATTGAATCAGACAATCTTGTTCAATCTTGTCCTAGTTGGGACTTGCTCTTCCTGGCTTCAGAACTCTTAAGTCAGAAGGTTTTGGAGGTTCCTCCCAGCTCTAGGACTATTTTTTTTAGAATCTGACTTCCATGTTAAAACAAACAATGGATGCCATGGAAATGTCATGTTTGTCTCTTTCCTCATCATAAAACCAGAGATTTAAAGCTGAAAGGAATCTTAGAGGTGATCTAATCCAAATCTCTCTTTTTACAAATAAGATAACTGAGGCATCAGGGTTTGGAGGAAAACAAATATCTACTATGTGTCAGACACTGTGCTAACATTTCCCATACTATCACACTTAAGAATACAAATAGGAGTACATGATGATTTCTCATTAGTAAAATATAGTTTACAGAAAGCAACCAGGTAATTAAATTCAATGGTAAGAAAAATGGGTTATATTTATTTTAATAATGGCAGAAATGTAACCATATTATGAATACAATAATTTGCCTACTGAATCCATCAAGCATTGGAGATCTCTTAGGTAATACTAGAAGATCCTTCAAATGAAATCAATTTAAAGTAACTTGTCCAGGGTCACACAGTGCCTAAGACAGGATTTGAATCCAAGTCTCCTTGAATCTGAATCCATTACCTGAAAATACTTACCGTGTTTCTAGTCCTACATCCTTCATCCACCAATCAAAATTGTTAAATAATTTGAAGTCTGTCTGTGGGGCATTGTTTTCTCTGCCTGTAGCCTCCCCTCCACATACATATACCCTCTTCCTTTTTACTGCTTTCTCCCTACTTAACATTTCCCCTTTTCTGCAATAACCTTATTTTTGTCTAGAAGGAAAAACAAGATAAACTTGTTCATCTCTGATAAGATCTTGCTTATGTTAGAGACTTTGTGTGTTTCCCTTCCTGAAGTGTTTAGAATTTAGAAAATGAATCCTTAGGAGGGAAATATAACTTAAAGGTATGACTCCACTAACAGTGGAATTTGGGGAGAACAACCCTTTTCATAATGATAACTTAAACTTTCTACAAAGTATAACTACCCTAGGTATTACTATTCCCATTTTCAAAATGAGGAAACTAAGATTAAGATGTAAAGTAGCAGCTGTTGTTATGGCCGGGACCAGAATCTGAGCGTTCTGACCCTCAAGGCCATTAGACCATGATGCATCTCTCTAGGTTGCCTAAACTCTGGGAAGGGCTCCCATTTAAACAAAGGGAAACATCTATGAATTATTTAAAAGGTGCTGCAGTGCTAAGGACTTGATCTGTCTGGTAACATAGTTAATCTTCAGGCCACTGAAGGGGAAAAAAATAGGAATATTCCACTGGATGGGATCAAAGTATATTTCTCACTGGTAAGACACAACTTATAAAAAGCAACTAGGTGGCACAGTAGATAGAGCACCAGCCCTGAAGTCAGGAAGACCTGAGTTCAAATCTGGCCTCAAACACTGAACATGTCCTAGCTGTGTGACCTTGGGCAAGTCACTTAACCTCCAATTGCCTCAGCAAAAAAGGAAAAAAAAAAAAAAAGCAACCAGATAAGTGAAGTCAATGGCAAGGTGAATGGGTTCTATTCTTTTTTATGATAAAGGAAATTTAACTGTGAGCAGCTAGGTGGTGTAGAAAATAGAGTGCTGAACCTAGAGTTAGGAAGATTCATTTTCCTGAGTTCAATCTGGTCTCAGATACTTACTAGCTGGGCAAGTCACTTAACCCTGCTTGCCTCAGTTTTCTCATCTGTCAAATGAGCTGGAGAAAGAAATGGCAAACCATCTCAGTATCTTTGCCAAGAAAAGCTCAAATGGGGTCAGAAAAAATGACTGAACAATAAAATATTGTACCATAAAGCATTTTGAGTACAGTAATTTGGTTACAGAATCCATTAAACATTGGAAACTCCATAGGTAGTAAGTAGACCCCTTAAATTAAATTGATTCCAAAATGTTAAATACCTGCTATGTGTAAGTCACTGCCAGTGCTACTGTGTGAGATAACAGAGAAAGAGAATTACTTTAAGAAACATAGGTATATTGTAAATATATTTAGTATTGGTAGAATCTTGAAGCAGCTCCAAGCTAGGCAGATTAGCCTATGTTCCTCCCTCCCTCCACAAACATTTTTATATGGTTTAAAAGGACAAATCAATATCAAACATGAGTCTCATGCAGCCTGGGAACTTCTGAATGTGTGCCCATAAAACCCACCAGATTTTTATTAATATGTTAAAAGGTTGGGGTTGCAGACTAGCGACCCAAGGTGTCTCAAAAGAATTTACAGGATTAAACTGAAAGGGAATTCGGGCTAAGTTCCAAAAGAATTTCGCAAAGAACCAGGAGCAAAAAGATAAATTTATAGGAAAAGACCAAGATCTGGTTCTTCCTGTCACTGATATGCTAATTTTATGGCTTAGAAGTAGAACTGAGGAATGATCTAGTATGCACCTCAATATTGAATTTTATGATTTAGAGATGGGCTTGAGAAGTAATCTTGAATAATTTACCATTTGTCTCAGAAACCCTGTTATCACTGACCAATAGACTGTTATCTGGCAGAAAGCAATGTTTGTAGGATTATACTATAATATTCCCAAGGCCAGGAGACTTTAGGATCATTGACAAATATAGTAAGTTGCCTAGGTCTGGGGGTCTCAGGATTGCTGCTATATTTCACCTAGAAGCTGCACCGTATCAAATAAGTAGTGTTTTCCAATTTAGATGAATTCATTGATAGTTTGGGCTTCCTATAAAACACTGCTCAAGGGCTAATGAAATTTAGATAACTGAAATAGCATCACCTATGGATGGGTGAGAAGGTAATTACATCAAGAGAAAAACATTTGGCTAAAAGAAGGCAAAATAGAAGACAAACCAACAAGACTGAGATAGGATTCAAAGCATTTTTTTCTTGACTGAGAAATCATTTGAGTAATCCCCCTCTCCGAACTCCTCTGAAAAATATAAGTTTCAAGCCCCTCCTCTTTCTGGAAGCTAATGTTTTTCAGATCTCCTCTTTCCCTTTGAATTTATTCATTTGGTCTGATAGGTTTAAAAGACCTGAAACTGAAGCAGGACATTTCCTAAAAACCTTTTTAAAAAGTCCTCTTGGGACTTACATGAACTGATGCTAAGTGAAATGAGCAGAGCCAAGAAATCATTGTACACAGCAACAAGACTATAGGATGATCAATTCTGATGGACATGACTCTAACAATGAGATGATTGATGCCAGTTCCGATGTTCTTGTGATGAAGAGAGCCATCTACACCCAAAGAGAGGACTGTGGGAACTGAGTGTGGATCACAACATAACATTCTCACTTGTTTTCTTGTTGTTTGCTTGCATTTTGCTTTCTTATTTATTTACTTTCTTTTTTATCTTATTTCTCTTGTGCAGCAAGAGAATTGTATAAATATATTTATACATACTGGATTTAACATATATTTTAACATTATATTGAATTGCTTGCTATCTAGGGGAGAGGGTGGGGGAAAGGAGGAGAAAATCTGAAACACAAGGCTATGCAAGGGTCAGTGTTGTCAAATTATCCGTGCCTATGTTTTGAAAATAAAAAAACTTTATTTAAAAAAAATCCTCTTGGTCCTTTTGATGAGATTTGTAAGTGTGGAAAGGATGACAGGATTGGGGGAGAGAGAGGAGGGGGAAATATAAGCAAACTGGCCCCTTCAGTGATGCAGGAGGCAAAAGCTACTGATCATAGAGACGAGTTTGCTCTTTTTAAACTGCTGACTGTGTGATCTTGGACGAGTCCCCTTGTGTCCGAATTACTCATCAGTCTAACGAAGTTGTTAGTTGGTGAAATGCTAAAGTTCCTATAATTTTATTTATTGATTCTGTAAACTATTTTACCTCTAAAAAATGGGGAAATTAATACTTATCGAACAACTGTCCTTGCCCTCGATGAGGGAAGCAAAGTGCCCAGGCTTGGCGGGGCGGAGTGGGTGGTGGCCCCGGTCACCTAGTAACCTCTCCGGGCCGCCAGCCAATGGGAGGCGCCTCACTACTGGGCACGCCGTAACGTCACGGGCCGGCGGCCAATAGAAGCGTGGCGCGGGGCTTGGGTGGCCCGCAAGCGAAGGATGGCGCGGAGCTGGTGCCATGGGGGTCGTTAGCGGGAGCGCCGAAGGCGCCCGGGGCCCCGCGGGCCCCGAGATCTCGGGGGCGGCCGCCCTCGGCGGCTCCGTCCTACTCCTTTTCCTGCTGCTGCTGCTGCTGCTCCGGCCCAAGCGGCCGGCCAGCTTCCCCCCGGGCCCCGTCGGACTGCCGTTCCTCGGCAATATCTTCTCCCTGGCTGCCTCTGCGCAGCTTCCGCACGTCTACATGGAGCAGCAGAGCCACGTGCACGGCCAGGTACCGCCTCCGCGCCGGGCCTCTGCCCGGCCGCCAGGCCCATAGGCCCCGCGCCAGAGCCCCGTCCGGGAGACGTGAGATTGCCCAGTCTGAGCTCCATCCCTGCGGGCGGCCCCTCCCTTCTGCTGGTCCCTCCCCTCAGCCGGTGTCCTATTCCCTACTTCCCCCTAGTGTCCACCTGCTGTGGTCACCACCTTTTGTCCCTTCGGGCACCCCCCTTCCTCCTATTTACCATCCAAGGGGGTCGGACCCTGGCTGGTGATCCCCGTGAGCGGTGCATTCCGGGCTGCCTGGACTTTAGAACGCTGCGGCCTCCGCTCCGTCGATCCGGGGTTAATCGTTAATTGGACTTGACCTCGGACAAGTCTGAGCTGCGATCTGAGCCTGGACCGAGCGACCTGAGGACGTCCGGGCTAGGGGCTCAGCTGGGGGCGCCTGCGCTGCCTGCTTGTCTCTGTGTGTCTACATCTTTGTTTCTTGTCTCTGCCTCTCTCTGTCTCAATCTCTGTCTTTTTGTCTCTTGTCTGAATCTGTCTCATTTCTGCCTCTATCTCTGTCCGTCTCTCCCTGTCTCTGTTTTTGTGTCTGTCCCTGTCTCCTCTATCACTGTCTCCGTCTCTATATCTCCTCTCTGTCTCCTCTCATTTTCTTTCTGTGTCCCTCCCTCCCTCCTCTCTTTTTTTTCTGCTTCTAATTCCCTTATTGATTTCCTTTATAACTAATCACTTATACACAGTATTTATGCATTGAAAAATATGATTCTCAAAGGGAATCTGGCCTATCTCCATGTCATAGTGGCTAGAACCAAGGACCTGGAGTCAGGGAGACTCCCTGAGGTCAAATCTGGCCTCAGACACTTACTGTGTAACGCTGGGCAAGTCACTTCACCCTGCTTGCCTCAGTTTCCTCAGTTGTCAAATGAGTTGGAGAAGGAAACAACCCCTTCTAGTATCTTTGCCAAGAACACCCCAAAAGATCCCCATTTTATTGCGTTGTTTTCAGTTGTGACTTCCTTTATAGAAATTACTTTATAAATTAACAATTAGCATAAAATAAGGGGAGGCCCACTTAGAATGGTGGGAGAAATGGAGAAATAGAGAATTCAATAACATTGTTATTTGATACTTGTAATTGGACAGTTCTGTAGCTTTAAAAGTAATCTGTAGGACTTCCTAAAAGTATCCTTGCCAGGCTCAGTGATGGAGTGCATTTCTTTTGTATTGGAACCAAAATGAAAATACTAAACAGGAGGCAGTCTGGAAATAATGTTAATGATCTCAGTCTTTGGGGAAATTTTAAGAAAACAAATCCTAGCCAAAACTTGTAATTGGAAGGTCTGATGGTTCCTTTTGTTCCTGGAGTTCTTGGGTTTAAGAGTCCTTGGCTGTTTCCAGCAGGGTCTTAAGTCATATTGTAATTGAAGGAAGTGACAGTGGTTTGATCTGTCTGGCATTTTTGAGGGCATTCACCTGGCTGCTTCAGGTAAGTAGGCCGGAGGCTTGGCTGTTGTCAGTGATCATCCATCAGTCCAAAAACATTTATTATTCTGTGTTTGGAATGTGGAGAGACTTGACCCACCATTATTGAAGATATTGCAATAATCCAAGCATGAAGTGATAATGGCCCACGCTCCAGGTGGAACAGTGTCAGAAAAGGGGAGGAAGCATTGTAAAAAGGAGCCAGAGAGAGTGAGGAGACTCCCAGGTTGGGCACCTGAGACATTGACAGGATGGTGCTGCCCTCTGGTTGTTGTTGTTGGGGGACCAAGGAAGTGGGGAGTATTTTGAGGGAAAGATGATGACTTGAGTTTTAGACCCCATGAGTTTTCCATGTCTTCTGGATATCCAACTCTAGATGACTGAAGGGCAGATGGAGATGGGAGATTGGAGGTCAGAAGGACCACTTCTTAATAATAATGCCCTTTATACCCAATTCACTTTTTTCACAACAGTTGTGAGACATTATCTAGTAAAACATCATGTCTTTTTATAGAAGACACTATCTCCAGGAGAAGGGACTTAAATTGGTGGCAGGGTCAGCCCCTGTAGCTAGACTCTGGGACTCCCCATTCGTGACTGTTCTTTTCACTGTTCCATTCTTGCTGGATTCAGCAAAACCTACCACCTCCATCACTAGCAAAGACTCCTTGTTAAGTATTTAAGAGGCCTCTCATTTATAAGCCACTTGACTTATAAGTGTGGTTTTTAACTCTGTATAATCAATTACGATTTTAACTGCAATCCATCAATAATGCTATCTGTCTTTTAGTTCCACTCTACACAGTCTGGCTGATTGGACTTTCTCACTCAGGCTGCTAACCTACTACCCAGTAATAAGCAGTTATGACATAATGAGTAGGCAGCCACCCTATTTGTCAAACACAGAAATCTTCCAGTGTCACAGCCTCCCCTTCCTAAAAAAGCCACTCCAAACCTCAGGTCTGCCTATTGAAGGTACCAGGCCCACCCTCTGTACCTGCCCATGTTCCACATCCTCTAGCCAACAGAGTAAATCTTGGCTAATTAGAGACTCGGGAACAGTCTTATCAATTAATATCTAAATCATGTCATGTCATGTCATACTCCTACATTCCCATGGCGTAAGAACAAAGTGATGGTTTTGCCTCAAACATCAATTTTGTATGAAACTAAAATGAGGAACCTCCACTTTCATGTTCTAGAAAATCCCATTAGAGGCTAAGAGATGTCGTAACTAAAGAAGACAATGTGGGGCAGCTAGGTGGTACAGTGGATAGAGCACCAGCCCTGAAGTCAGGAGGACTTGAGTTCTAATCTGGTCTCAAGACACTTAACATTCCCTAGCTGTGGGACCCTGGGCAAGTCACTTAACCCCAGTTGCCTCAGAAAAAAAGGCAGTGTGATCTACTAGAAATTGTATTTATTTATTGTCATTGGAGAGCCTAGGGTGATGCCCCAACTCTGCTCCCTGTGTAATCTTTGGGCAACTGCTTTGATGGGCACTCTCAGGGCCTTAAGTTTCAAAATTCTGTAAAATCTTGGAGTTGGAATAAATAGATGATCTCTAAAGTCCTTTCCAGGTCTAAGATCACATGGGACGTTAGGCACCCGCACTTAAAAGCAAGCTACATTTTCTGTTTCTTTGGGTATTTCTAACCCAGAGACTTGACAGTCACCATAAGATGTCTTCACCTGTACAAAAACTACCTGCCAAATCTGCATGAGACAGGGAAGTTGTTTCTTTTATACAGAAGGCGAGTGTCCGTGGAAGCACCCCGGACTCTGGTCTAGATCCACTCTGCTGCAGGCCCTCATCATCTCGCCTGCACTATTGCACTAGCTGCTGGGAGGCCTCTCCACTCCAGTCTGTTCTCCATTTAGCTGCGAAAGTGATTTTCCAAACATCATCCAAACATCAGTTTCCTCCCATAAATCAACATATTTCTGACATTTCCTACTCCATGGAGTTATTGTGGCAAC
Organism: Myrmecobius fasciatus; assembly: GCA_023553655.1. Taxonomy (NCBI): domain Eukaryota; kingdom Metazoa; phylum Chordata; class Mammalia; order Dasyuromorphia; family Myrmecobiidae; genus Myrmecobius; species Myrmecobius fasciatus. Next base: position 585,357 of record JAJPUD010000014.1, on the reverse strand, counting down.
ACAGAAGATGTGAAAGTGCTTTGAAAATTGACAAATTTAAAGCATTTTAGAAACCTTGAAGTCACAGAGAGGAGAGAACCCTTGTTCTTATGCCATGGGAATGCAGGAGTACTACATGACATGACATGATTTAGATATTAATTGATAACAGACTGTTCCCGAGTCTCTAATTAGCCAAGATTTACTCTGTTGGCTAGAGGATGTGGAACATGGGCAGGCACAGAGGGTGGGCCTGGTACCTTCAATAGGCAGACCTGAGGTTTGGAGTGGCTTTTTTAGGAAGGGGAGGCTGTGACACTGGAAGATTTCTGTGTTTGACAAATAGGGTGGCTGCCTACTCATTATGTCATAACTGCTTATTACTGGGTAGTAGGTTAGCAGCCTGAGTGAGAAAGTCCAATCAGCCAGCCTGTGTAGAGTGGAACTAAAAGACAGATAGCATTATTGATGGATTGCAGTTAAAATCATAATTGATTATACAGAGTTAAAAACCACACTTATAAGTCAAGTGGCTTATAAATGAGAGGCCTCTTAAATACTTAACAAGGAGTCTCTGCTAGTGATGGAGGTGGTAGGTTTTGCTGAATCCAGCAAGAATGGAACAGTGAAAAGAACAGTCACAAATGGGGAGTCCCAGAATCTAGCTATAAGGGCTGACCCTGCCACCAATTTAAGTCCCTTCTCCTGGAGATAGTGTCTTCTATAAAAAGACATGATGTCTTACTAGATAATGTCTCATAGAACTGTTGTGAAGAAAGTGAATTGGGCATAAAGGGCAGTTATTAAGAGTGGGTGTGAAATTTGTACGCTCAGGTATATTAATAAACAAGTCATGATGAAATAATGAAACATCAGAGTAAACAAAAATCTGTGCAAAGAGGTTGTTAGTCAAAACAATGCTCAGCTCTGTATAGAAATGAGAAATAAGAAGGGATCTCAGAACTTCTCTTCCCATAGGCCAGAATTTGTTCCAACCCTCTTCACCCCCATTTAACAGAGGAGAAACTTAAGCCCAGAGTTTAGCCTGATCTGTGCGAGGTCACCCAGGTAGAGGTAGTGGATCACATCTCCTGATCCTTCACCTGTGTTGTCTCTTGTCCATTGAGTTATAGGTTCTTCTCCAGGTGCAGAGCCAATGAGGATGCTGTACGTGGTGCAGGGTCTAGCAGAGAGAAAGCTTTTGTGGTCCTCCTAAGACCTCAACAATTGCCATAAACACTTGCTGGTCAATTACTGAAGTTTGGAAAGTTACCTAAACATAATTCTGGATAGTAACTCAGACTCTGATAAAGCTTGGAAAAGAATATAAAGATTTCCTTAATGATCTTTCCCCAGATGACATATTCATATTCTGCTTTTTTTTTCTTTTTCTCTTTCCAAAGATCTTCAGTTTAGATCTTGGAGGTTTGTTCACTGTGGTCCTGAATGGCTATGATATGGTAAAAGAATGTCTTGTTCATCAAAGTGAAATTTTTGCAGACAGACCTGCTCTCCCCTTGTTCAAGAAGTTGACAAAAATGGGAGGTATGTGTATTTTCAACTATTAAGGACTTATTAAAATATCTTAAACTTATTTTAGGTATCATTTGGTTTGAGAGAAGTCTATGCCATGCACAAACCAAAATGCCCTCCACATACAGACTTGGACAAATGAAATGATATTTATAAATCTGCTTAGCATAGGGCCTATGTGCATACTTTATAAAGGTTATTTTTTCCTCCTCTCACTTTGGGCAGCCTCCCTGAGTTGTAGTTCCTCATGTGGGAAATGGAAATAATATTTGTACAACTTTCTTAATGGAGTTATTGTCAGTATCAGATGACATGATATAGGTCAAGTTCCTCATAATCCTTAAGCAGCATTTAAACCCTAAGTGAATATTTGAATTTTTATTCATTTTTCATCTTAGAATACTGCAATTTATTAAAGGAAAACAGATGATTTAATCTATTTAGCAAACATTTATTAAATCCCCTTAATATGATGAAAATATGGTTCATATCCTTCAGGAATATTTTCTCTTCTAATAGAAGAAATTATATGTATGCAAATAACTTCATATAAATGGGACAGGAAATATAAATGAGAAGTATTTTAAGAAATTTGAATAGGGAAAAACACTTCAGGGAATCATAAAAGGATTCCTGGAGGAGATGGCACATGAGTTGGGCCTTGAAAAAAAAAAAGGATTTTGGTCAACATAAATGGGAGAACATTGGGTGCAATAGTGACAGAGTCTGCAAATGTGGAAAGATGGGAGAGGTCAGAATGAAAGTAGAGAAGGATTCTGTGCTTGATTGAGTTAAGGAAAGGCATGATATGAGTTAAGGTGAGGAGGGCAAATTGGAGCCAGACTGGGGAGGGCCTTTTTACTCTGTTCATTGGGCAAAAACTACCAAATGTGTGTGAGTGAGGTGTGATGGGATCAAAACTGGGTCAAAGTGTAGTCTGAAAGGTGATGGACCAGAGAGAACAGGAGGAGACTTAAGGCAGGTGGCAACAGGTGGCTTAAACCCACAGTGGCAGAAGACAAGAAAAAACAGACAGTGAATATGTGGTGGAGGTGACTATGAGACTGTGTAGGGAACTGGAGCGGACAGGAAGAGGTAGATTTGGAAGAGAAATGATGATTTTAGTGTTGAATTCTCTGAGCTAGTTGGAGGGAAGTTGGATGTTCTGGAGCCTTGGAGATCTAGATTCAGACATGGTCTGTGTGTGCCTTCAGTAGATATAGCTGTGTCTGGATAATACAGAAAAGGGGATAACTGGTTCAATCTTTCCTGTAGGTTTGCTCAATGCCACATACGGCCAGGGTTGGGTAGACCACCGAAGGCTAGCCGTGAACAGCTTTCGCTACTTTGGCTCTGGTCAGAAATCCTTTGAATCCAAAATCCTTGAAGAAGCCAAGTGCTTTATTGATGCCATTGACACATATAAAGGGAAACCCTTTGACCTTAAGCAGTTGATAACAAACGCGGTTTCAAACATCACCAACATAATTATTTTTGGAGAACGATTTTCCTATGAAGACACAGAATTTCAGCACATGATTGAGCTCTTTAGTGAGAATGTGGAGCTGGCTGCCAGTGCCTCTGTCTTCTTGTATAATTCTTTCCCTTGGATCAGCATCTTCCCCTTTGGGAAACACCAGCAACTTTTTAAGAATGCAGCTGTGGTCTATGATTTTCTCTCTAGAATTATCGAAAAGGTGTCTGCCAACAGAAAACCACAGTCACCTCAGCATTTCGTTGATGCATATTTAGATGAGATGGATAAAGGGAAAAATGACCCAGGCTCCACATATTCCAAGGAAAATCTGATTTTCTCTGTGGGGGAGCTTATCATCGCTGGAACAGAAACCACCACCAATGTACTGAGATGGGCAGTTCTTTTCATGGGCCTTTATCCTAATATTCAAGGTGAGAAATCTGCTTGAAACCTTGGTGCCCCCTGAATGGAGGTGGGAATGGGGGAGAGCTCATCTGCCAAGGAAAGGACACTTGATATGAACTCATGTGGCCATTATCTAGCTGTGTAAACTCAGGTGAATCATTTAATCTCTTTGGACATTTTCTCAACTACCAGATGAGGGATTTGGACTAAACTTCTGAGGCCAGGCTCTAAGCCTTCAAATGATAAGATGAGTCACATTTGGAGCTGTTTGTATCAGGATTAAACATAATCCTGACTAAAGAAGAAGACAAACTATGTGATTTTTTTTTCTCCCAAAATAGAACATTTCCCCTTCAGGGCCTGTTCCCCTGTTAAAATTTAAGAGTTTTGTGTGTACCCAACTTTAGTAGGAAAATTGGCTGCCCCCAAATATTACCTGGGAGTGCCAGAGAGTCTAAGAAGTGTGTTTTGTGCTTGTTGTCAGCACAGCTGTTCTAGTTTGAGGGGGGGAGGGAAGGAGGGAAGAGAGAGGAGGGGGTCAGGTGTTCCATTATCCCATTTTAAAATATTGAGAAACAAAAGGAGGAAAAAAAATTTGTCTGGAAGCATCAGCCTGAAATCTACTTATTTAGAATAATCTCAAGGCCGTCTAGTGGTATCTTTAACCTCAGGTTACAAAGATCTTCATGTATGAGGTCAATATAATGTAAAACTTTATGACTTTGATAATTTCCTAATAACTTGCACCTTTCTCTTCTAACAGGACAAGTTCACAAAGAGATTGATTTAATTGTGGGATCCAATAGGACACCTTCTTTGGAGGACAAAGCCCAAATGCCATTTACTGAGGCAGTTTTGCATGAAGTTTTGCGGTTCTGTAATGTAGTCCCACTGGGTATTTTCCATGCAACTTCTCAAGATACAGTTGTACATGGTTATTCTATTCCTCGGGGCACTACAGTCATTACAAATCTTTACTCCGTTCACTTTGACAAAAAGTACTGGAAAAACCCAGAAGTTTTTTATCCAGAACGATTTCTGGACAGCCACAGACAGTTTGTTAAGAAAGAAGCGCTGGTTCCTTTCTCCCTAGGTAAGATATGCTTGGATATGAGGGTCTCTGGTCTGTAGCAAGAAGCTTGCCTGCTGACCTCCCCATGAAAAAGCCAAGCCCAGGTGCTTCTTGGGAGAGGGTCTTTGTGAATAGCTGTTGGTCAGAGTAATGAGAAACAGTTATTTTTAAAATGTAATTAACCTGGGTTTTGGAACAAACATGGCCATTCTCCTTCCCTCAAAGCTATTGTAAAGAAAGCTTTTTGTCAGTGCTGATGCACTCAAGAAATGGTGCTGTCATATCAATAGTAGTAATAGTACTTAGTCCATCCACGTCCTCATTCCTGGCATTTGTAGAGACCTTAAAGCTTGTAAAGCACTTGGACAATATCTAATTTTATTCTCATAATACCCTGGGAGAGACACTATTATCATCCCCATCTTAAAGATATGGAAACTGAGGCAATGGAGATTAAAGTGACTTGCTAAGGGACATAGAGCTAGTAAGTTCCTGAGTCAGGATTTGAACTCAAATCATCTAAGCACCAGTGTCAGCTGTCGATCCACTGTGCCACAGTAGCCCATGTAAGAATGAGAGGACTATGGAGAACATCAATGAATCAAATTTAACAAAAGTTCCTTCTATGTGTCAGGTACTGTGGTAAGCACTAGGGATACAGAAAGAGGACTCCTGGGCTGTGAGCCTGAACCACTGGGAAGACGGTGTTGCCTTCTATAGTAATAAGGAAGATAGAAGGAAAGTTAAGTTGGGAAGAGGATGATGAGTTCTTTTAAATATCAAATTTAAATGTCTACTGGCCATCCAGTGGAAGACACAAAATTGAGCAAGAGAGATTGGGGCAGGAGAGGTAGATTTGAGAACCATCAGCACAGAGATAATGATAAATCCATGAAAGCTGGTGAGCTCCCCAAGTTAAGTAGTATGGAGGGAAAAGAGAAAGGGGCCCAGGACAGGATAGAACTCTGCTTAGTGGGTGTGACCAGGAGGAGGACCCGGCAAAGGGAACAGAAGAGTCAGACAGGTAGAAAGAGCCAGGAGAGAGGGGTGTCCAGAAAACCTGGAAAGGAGAATCAGAGACAAGAGGGTGATTAACAAGAAGGGAAATTTAGTTCCTGGGAGTGTGAGGCTTACCCAAGGTCACACAATACATGAACAGCAGAATCAGACACTCGTCCCACATTCTCTTCATCCGAGTTGGCTTCCCTGCTGGAAAACAGCTGAGGACACATTGGTCCATGAGGTGGGTTTAGCTTTTATCAGGAGCCCAGAGATGTCCTATGACTGACAGAACAGCTCTGGAACACGCTGCTGCTCAGTAAAACCTAAGTCCCTCACCCAGGTTGTTGTCTGGTTGTCCCTCTCAGTCCTGCAGTCATCACTGAGCACCTCTTGGGCTTCTAAGAAGCAAGCTTGAAGGTCTGGCCCCAGAGTCTGTGCCACTGTTGCCAAAGCATCTTTCATCCTTTCAGAGCTGGACCTGACACATAAGAGATGCTTAATGTTTATAGATTAATCAGGAACCACTAAATTCATTATCCTAACACCTACAGTTATATATAATGTGTTTAGGAGGAGGAAAAGACACTGTTTGAGCTTAGAAAAAGACTGATTTTTTCACCTTCTCCTCAGGAAGAAGACATTGTCTTGGAGAACAGCTGGCTAGGATGGAGATGTTTTTGTTTTTCACATCATTGCTTCAGCGATTCCGCTTGCATTTTCCACCCGAAGTAGTTCCAGATCTCAAACCCAAATTAGGCATGACATTGCAGCCATTACCATACCTCCTCTGTGCAGAAAGACGATAGCCAAAGCCAGGAGTTATATATTTATAGACCATGAAGGATTCTGCCTCCTGCTCAGATTTTGAACAATGGTCCCATTGTCTTAATTTTATTTGAAACTATTTTCAAAAATCTAATTGAGAAATGCAAAGTAGTTTTTAAAACATAGTTGTATCCCCAGACCCACCTTTCTAACTCTATCCACTTTTTAATCTAGATTCCTGATTTTTTGGGAATCCAGAAAGGGGATGTCCTCTGCCCCCTCTCTTTGGGGACAAGTGTTGAGAAGGAAAAAATAATAAAAAAAAAAAAACAACAAGATTCCAAGACAGGGGTGAGGGGCAGGGGAAGGAGGTATTTGGTGGGGAATGGGATTTGGATCTTTCAGCAAATTCTGGCCTTTCTCTTCAGGTAAGATTCCACACAATGGAAGAGTTTAGTTAATGTTAAATGATGACACTTCTGTTAGTGAAATAAAAGTGATTGATTTGTCTCTTGGGGTCTCATTCAATAGTTGTTTGCAACCATAAATAGTAACAGATTGTAGTGTTTTTGAGAACACCCTGACCTCTGGGAAAAACTGATCAGCACTATTGGTTATTTGGCATCCTATAAGACTTTAAAACTAGATGTATATTGGCTATAGACAAATCATCTTTATCTTAACAGGAAGCAAGGGGACAGTCCATCAATGTCATTGGCCAGAGGGAAGAGCCTGTTTGGTGGAACTGATGAACATCCTTCCTTAAGCTCGTAAGATTAAAGAGCTGGAAGGGATCTCAGGGTTAGCTGGTTTACAAATGAGATGAACCCAGAATACAAACCCAGTGCCTCTTCCAGCCTAGGAAAGGGAGACAGAGACTCTCAGAAACTGAGGAGCGGTTTCCTGTCTCATCAGCATCAAGTCATTGAAAAAAAAAAAAAAGATATGGTCTTTCACGTCTATTATTAACAATCCCCAGTGAACTTGCCTCAAAACCAGAACCTGGGAACAGAATACCTGGAATCTCAAGAGGGAAAACACAGTGGTGGTCCTGCTCAGGTTACTGGGCCCAAGCCTTGCTCTTCTTGAGTACATTTTAGCAATGCCCTTGTCCTTGCTTTACTTGTTCTCAGTGGTTCTGATCCCAAGTGGGATATATGAAATGACATCAGAAACTAATTTCAAAAATTACAATGGGCGGGCAGTTAGGTGGTGCAGTGGATAGAGCACCAGCCCTGAAGTCAGGAGCACCTGAGTTCAAATCTGGTCTCAGATACTTAACATTCCCTAGCTGTGTGACCCTGGGCAAGTCACTTAACCCCAATTGCCTCAACAAAAAGAAAAAAGAAAAGAAATTACAATGGGCACAGACATTGATTCAAGTTTAAGAGGAAGACTTTTACTTAGCTACTGAACCCCAAATTTGGGAATGTAGAAATGTTTGACATAGGTAGAATGGGGATCATTCACATAGCTCAATCCTAGAGTTGAAGTAGCTGCTGTTCAGGAGAGCTGTCCCCATTTAAAATATCTCTTAATGGGAGTATCTGAAGCCAGAACTACAGTGGGCATAATGAACAACCAGCAAGCCCTAGGGCTACACCTCCCTACCTGTCCCTACCTGTCTATCTCCAAAAATACTTTCAGTTCAAGCCAATAGGAAATATGTTTCCAAAGAGAAATACATCTTTGATTTCACTTTGGAAGTTGATGGTTAAGATCTGACATACAAACTTTTAGACATTAACTAAAAGCATGTAATTATGTTAATATAAAATTTCCTCCGCCTGGCTGCTTTCATGGTTGGTTTCTTCAAATCCAAACTGACCAGTGTTCCCAGTGGCCAGGGAAATTATTAGTTCCCACCCATCTGGCCTTTCTCTATCTCTCAGTTTTTAATGGCTCAGACTCACTATACTTTGTTAATAGTGACCTCAAAAATAGTGACCTAGTAAAAATTTTGGTCCCCTTTGCACTGTAGCTTTTGGGTAGAGATATTAGTAGCTAATCACAAACTTAAGTATGAGCAAAAAAAGTGTGTTCGTTGCTAAAACCCATGCAACTTTAGGTTACTTGAATGACACGTCTACTGTCAAAAATGAGAAAGCTCCTCTCTGAGCAGCTGGAGTTCAGGTGATTTGGAAGCTCAGTTACAAGAGCATGGACAGGAGAGATTAGGTGAAGACTGAAGAGAGGCAGGAAGAGCCCCTAGCAATGAGAGCTTTCTGAAAGCAGAAGGAGCAGGCTGGGAGGTCTGAGTCTAACCCAGAAGTGGCTGGTTCTTTATCCACTAAGCAAGGAATTAGTTAGATGAGTTCTCTGATTCACAGATGATTGGATTAGTGAGCCTTCATGTACATGTGCACATATGTGTATGATGTAGGTATCTGTTGAGTGAACCAATGACAAAAAGAAATCTCCATCCCTGGGTAAAGTATAGACTCAATTGCATGGAAATCTTTGCTCTCTAGCAAAGGTCACTTGTTTTAAGTACCTGAAAGACTGAGTTCAACCTGGGGTTCAGGAGAACTAAAAAGAGAAGCAGGGCTCAAAGCACCATTTGCTATGATCTCAGCTTTTGAATCAGTTCTTATTATGGAGATGGCAGGTTATCTGGCTTACAGTAGTAGACAAATTATGGTACATATAAGGCCAAAATGCTGCACATCAATTATGGACTAGACTAATACAAAGACTTACCTGAGCTTCTAGGATTCTGATTTTGTATTATCTGCCAGTATTAATTAGCTTAGGACAGCTATGATGATTCACAAAGTAATATGCTAGACTTCCCTGGAGGAATAGAGACACAAGACTCTTTAAAAAAGGTACCCAAAGGGCTCTCAGCATGGCCCCTACACCCTCCCCACACATAGCAGAAAATAAAGTTACACTTGGGAACAAATGGTATCTTTAAAATATTTAATATACTATACCTGTTCCTTATTGATTATGGAAGTAACAAATTGGACAAAAATACTTTGCAGAGTTTCTTTGGGCTAAAGTCACTTGTTTGTAAGCCATAATCAAGGAACAAAAAGTTGAAAAGCTCTAATGTTGAAAAATCAACAGCCAATTGTCAAATTATTCCATTATTTTAAAATAAATTCCAGTAACTGAATATTCTAAAAGAATAAAAAAGAATAACACGCTTCTATTGAGAAGCTAAATGAAAGCTGTACATTAAATCTCCCTGCCTCCCCTTCAAATTCTTAACCAAAAAGGGCCCCTCCCGCCTTTAGTGCCTGCTTTGTCACTGACAGATAGGTGTGCCGAGCAGAACCCACAGCAATGGTGCTCTTCTGAAGCTGGCTTCTGATGAAAAAAGAAAAACTCAACAGGAAAAAGGCCAAACCATTAACTGTAGATGAATGCATCTATGTGGTATAAGTCTCCTTGACAAGTGTGTGGCAGAAGGTGGTTGCTGTGTTGGGATCAGGCTCTTGTGTGTTAACACCCCACAAGAGCATCTTTTGCAAACTGCAAACACCATGTTCCAGACGGGTAGTCATGGATCCTTTGGGAGTGACAGTTGTGCAATCCGGGATTACATTTCCAAGTCACATCAGCCTTGCAAATCAAACACTTCCTTACACTGCCAAAAGGCCACATCCAGATGCCTTTAATCTAGGCTGAGCTCGATCATTCATTATTTGACAGGCATCTGTATGGGATGGTTTTGGTGCCTTCCCCACAGACTCATACTTAGCTCAGTGTGATTTTCCCACACAAAATTACATTTGCAACCATCCTAGCTCACAAGTTCTATAGAAAAGCTGCACATGCATGTGTTTTGCAACCATCTTCACCACTATCATCCAAGGAGTTTTAGGAAGATGATGGGTAAAAATAATCTTAGGTAGCAAGAGAAATCTAGAATCAGGGCAATTATATATGGTGATTCTGAAACTAAACCAACAATTGGGCAATGGGAATAAATACACAGTAGTCACCTTAAGTTTAACCTTTTCAAACACTGCCCAGAATGCACCTGGGGCAAAAGGAAACAGATCCAAAAGTGGGTGCCTCAGTGTCACCCATATATATGTCTAAGTGCACTGACCAGGGGAATTCTGACTGAAGATGACTGTTCCAATTCTGTATTTACTACATGCATGCACATAGACTTTTTCATTTGGCTGTTCATGAACTTTTTGTAGGAGTGGTTTGCATTATATATAAGGATCAGAGGGGATTTTCAATTCAACAAAAAGAATGAGGACAAGAGTTTCCCTTTTTTGGCTTTGATCTGTCTCAAAATGTATATATGTGAGTGGAATATAGCTCAGGCTCAACAGTAGGATGGGATTGGAGTTCGATGGGTTTAGTGGAATAGGCTTAAAAATATTCATCCTGAGTAAGTGAAAAAATGTTGCAGTACTGAGTCAAAACAAATCTCTTTAAAGATTAAAAAAAATCTACCACGGAGCATCAAGACTTAAATTTAAAAGAGGCAAAATTTGATGCTCACAGCAAACCTGAATCATTTCAGTAAGACTGCGCCAATGATGCACGACAGTCAAAGGCACCAGAAATTGATGCATCTTAATCCATCTGAATCATTTTTAAAAATCAGAATACACTGTGGATGTCGCAGTCCCCAAATGGAAAAACGGAGCTGGGAGGGTAGGACACACCTTGGAGACCATCTCTTGGCTGTACAGCAAACACCATCTTTGTCATTAGACAGGAAGAGACATGGGGATGCAAGAACAGAACAGAGTGAATCCCAGTCTCACCCAAACCAAAAGTTCTGCCTCTTTGGCAAACAAAGAGCTCTTTGCCATCTTGCAGGGACCGCAGACAAAGGATGAGCTCCTGTTTCAGCAAGGCAGCCTTAGGACCCAAAGATCTGCCCCCAGAGTGGGGCACAGACTTTACAATCATGGGATTGACAAAGGCTCGGACCAGCTTCCCGTTCCCTGAGGACACAGCTGGGGCAGCTAGGATCCTCTCCCCGAATGGAGGCCTCCCCACCTCCCAGAACGTGGGCTGGTCCTTAGTCAGTCCAGGGGTAGTGTGCTTCTCCCACGCTGACTCCCTCTGGCTGGCGGAGGCGATGCTAGGGATGGATGGCAAGATGGCGGCAGCCTTTCCCGCCTCAGAGTTCTTCACTGGGAGATGGAAGTGGGCTGGGGCCCTCCCCACCCAGCGTGAGGTCCACAGCAGAGCCCTCGCTTCCTCTCTCCACCAGCCTCTTCCACAGCTGATGATTCTCATTCAGATGCTGTGTTAGCTGGCAAAACTTGCGGTACTTCACCTTCCTTTTCCGTTGTGGTTCTGTGAATATCAAAACACAGCTTTAAAATCTGAGCACCGCCATGACAAGCTCTCACTCGAGAGCCACCTAGAAAGAGCTTCCGTAGAAAGAGCTTCCGGGATGTGGGAGGAGGCCCACGGGGGAGAAGGGACACCAGGGAGAAGGAAGCCCACAGGGGGAGGGCACCTTACTTGGCCTGGCACCAGACAGAGAAGCCTCAGGGACTAGAGCAGGAACTCCATCTTCTTCTGACTGTGACTGCTCACAAAACTCCTCCCTCGCAGCATCTTCACACTCTTCCTCGATCCACAGGCCAGGCAGCAAGCCTGCTGCATTGTAGGAATTACACAGGGGTCCCACTATGTGAGAGATAAAAGATTCCTGCAACTTTGCAAGCTGTGGGCAGTGTCGATCCATGAAGGGACTGATGGGAAGCCCAAGACTGGCCTCTTCATCTCCCTGAATAAAAAACAGAAGGGGCATTTTAAATCCTTTCAGTACTCCAAGCTCCTTCCCTTACCC
>JAJPUD010000014.1:545350-573332 GCA_023553655.1 Myrmecobius fasciatus | reverse complement strand
ACATATGTTATCACTGCCTTTCACAAGATTATTTATCATCAGGGCCATGATCTTCATGACAGTGATACTAGTGATGAAGCTGAGCTGTGAGGTCTAAATGTTTACTATTTGTTGCCTGTTTCTATTTCTGAGGCCAGCCTAATGATATTTTTCTTTCTTTAAAGATCATGCTGAGATAATTGTACAAGTATGTTTACATATATTGGATTTGGCTTACATTTTAACATGTATAACATAGATTGGATTATTTGCTATCTAGGGAAGGGGGTGAGGGGAAGGAGAGGGAAATTCGGAATACAAGGTTATGCAAGGGTCAATGTTGAAAAATTATCCATGCATATGTTTTAAAATAAAAATCTTTAATAAAAAAATTCTTAGTTTGACTGGAAAAAAAAAAGATCTTGCTGGTTGCCATCTTGAGAAGTTTGCCACAGCTGTGATTCTAAGTACATAATCACATCCAGGTCTTTAGAAAGCATCATATGCACAGCAGACTTCTGTGTGTTTTCCTTTTAGTTGGTGCCTCAGTTTTTAGCAGTTTCTACTAAAAGATTTTATGTTCATTCAACAGTGAAATGGCACAAATAAAGGACACTGCTTCATCTTTGAGCATCAGCAGGATTATCAATGCCCACTTCGCCAAACCTGGGCCACTTGCTCTCAGAGGCTGGCAGCTGATAACAGCTAAAACAAGAAGGTTTTAGGCTCTGGTGATGGGAATGTAAGGCAGTCAGGACTTGACTCATCTGACAGGAATTTGGGATGTTACCCATTTGGGGGTCATCTTCTCCCCACTTTAAGAGGAAGCATAGGGGCAGCTAGGTAGGGCAGTGGATAGAGCACCAGCCCTGAAGTCAGGAGGACCTGAGTTCAAATCTGGTCTCAGACACTTAACATTCCCTAGCTGTGTGACCCTGGGCAAGTCACTTATCCCCAACTGCCTCAGCAAAAAGCAAAAAAAAAAAAAAAAAAAAAGGAAGGAGCATAAGAAATTTATTTCTCACAGCATTAAGACTTTAGTATTTATGTTTTTATTGAAAGACAAATACTTTCAACAAATAAAATGTAAACTCTTGAAGGAGTATCTCAATGAATGCTTGGAGAATTTAGGGTTGATAGGATTGTGTTCTGTTGCTCTCTAGAGAGGGAATTAGAATAATTGAAAAGAAATTATAAAAAGGCAGCTTTCATCAATGTGTGAAGAAGCACTTTCTAGTTATGGAAATTATCCCATAGTCTGCTTCACAAAGAAGTGAACTCCCTGTTCCTGGAGTTCTTCAAGTAGCAGCTAAATGGATGTAAGATAGTATGAGATGCAGAAGAAATAAAAAAGATTCCTACTTAAATAAACCATGTGTTAAGTGACTTTTGAGAGTACAATTAAAGAATAAAATTATGGCATTTTATGAAAATACATGGGCAAGTTTATGAAGCACAGAACTTATCTTGTACCACAAATACTGAAAGACCCTGTTGAAGTCAGCACCAAGTAGAGGGTGGGCAAGATTCTAAGGGGACTCCTGCAAGAGCATATAGAGAACAGAGCTGTGAGGAGGAAGGGGAGGACAAGATGGTAACACTCTAATGTAATCCCACATTAAAGACTCCTTACTAGAATAGATCACAGTAAAGTCCTGGCAGTCAGGGAGACCATGGAGATCACCTCCTGTTAAATATGTTTGAATGAGAAAAGGGGGATTCCTCATTCAAAGCCAAAGAGCCTTGTGTGTGGTGTTGAACAAGTCAAGCCATTAGTTCAGCTATTAACAAGGAGGGAGGACTTCACAAACTCATCTAAAGCAGTGATTTTATGCTTGTAGGACAATATTAAAAAAAAAAAAAAAACCAAGTCCTGCAAAGCCTCGTGGCCTGCCCCTCTCTCAAGTCCTCCCAGCTGTTCCAGGTCAGAGGGCCTGGGTTTGTATTCCATCTGGAAAAGGGATCGAGAGAAGAGAGGAATTAAATCTCTAATGAGCCATAAAATCTCGCCCAGCACATACTTTCTAGAACAGAACTCGTACCACCCCTTGGACTTTGCCTTCCTCCTCCTCCTGGCCTTTGTCACCTCAAGCCACCATTTGGACGAGATGGGCGATACCAACTATTCCTCCTAAGAAGCTGAAAGACACCACCCCAGGAACAGTCCCTGACCTCCTGGCGGCTTTGCCAGCTGTTGCTTTCAAGCTTTTACATCTGCCCTGAGCCTCAGCTCCCTTGGATGAGCCGTCAGAGTGGGATCTCTCTGAAAGGGGGCCCAGTCTCCCCATCTTTTGTATGTATTCCCAGGCCACTGCCACAGAGCACACTTGCTTAAAAATGCTTTTTTACAAGGCAACTTGTCTTGGACCGTTCTGTAAACTAGACTCCTCTCACCTCCAGACAAGACCAGACTCCAACTAGCCTTTGGTGATGGGAACTGATTCTTGTTGTCACTTTTGCTGGCAAAAGCCAAAATGGGCTGAGACGGAGGGAGGGGAAATGGAAGGCTCCCTTTCCCCTCCTGGCCCATTCCTCTCTCTTGAAGAAGCTGTGCTGCCAGCAGCTACTTCTGCAGGCCTCCCCTCTGACCCCCGGGGCTTACCTGGTCATAGAACTCACTGACAATCCCTTCTGTCCACCGCACATGCAGATCTTCAGCTTTTGCTGGACCATTTATATCTGCCAACTTGATGCAAACCTGACACACAAGGAGCCGGTCATCTTCACTATTCCACTGTATGCCAGGACTGTTCACATCATTGGCCTGTTTGGGGAGAATGAAGAATTCTGTAAGCTTCGCCCATCACTGCTCCCCACTGAGCCCGACTGTGATTCTTGTCCAAATGAGAGAGAATAATTTCCCCAAGTCCTTACCAACCACTTATGCCAAGAGCTCTCCGGCTCCAATGACACTTCCTGTCCTTTAAGATGATGTTACAGAGCAAACTTCCCCAAATAGTTCTGTCGATTTAAAGGGTTCAATTACCATTGTTAGCAATAAAGAACAATTTGATCTGGAATAGGGTCTGGACCTGTGATTTCACTAGGAGAATTCTCGAATAAAGAAACTGCTCTAGGAAGGCAAATCAGCACTTTCTTGGCAGCTGAAAGCTCTGAAGGCTGAATGCACAGTTAAGTGGCTTGCCTAAGACCACCAGATGGTATCTATCAAAAGCAGGATTTGAACAGGCTGACTCAGAGGCCAGCTCACTATCCACAAGGCCATGCTTCCTATCAATTATCACTACCAAACAAAATGACAATAATAGGCATGTGGGCAAAGTCAGCTGGGGGCCAGAAGCCCTAAGTTCCAGGCCTACCTGTGACCCTTTGCCAGGCACAATAACCCTGAACAAACCTCTTCCCTTCTGACTAGCCTAGGGCCTGGACCCCAATGAGGATCTCCTCCTAGCACTGTTCTGGGGGTCTTCAGTAATTCGGGGTCTTCAGGTGGAGCTGTGACCTGATATCCTGGAGACAGAATATGTCAGAAGCCACCACTAACCAGCTAGCAAACACTGGGAGATCTGAACTTAATGATCACTGCCATCATCCCTTCTGCCACTACCTGGATTGCCTGATGCTAACTTTTTATATAATTTGTAAGATTACTTAAAAATAAATTTACTAATAAAAAACCCATCAGATACAAAACATTAATGGCAGGATGACAACTAGTCCTTGGAACATTTTTATCCAAACACCATCAAAAATATGAGGTAATTATAACAAAAATAAGAGTGCCAATGGTGACTTAATGCCACAGCTAACCGTCTGGGGAACCTGGCTCTCTCGATCTTGGGGTGATGCTGAGGCAGGGGGTACAGTGGAGAGACCATTCTATCTGAAAGCTGAGGACTTGGAATTCGGCCATCCTTGGGCCAGGTCTAGGATTCTGGGCAATCATTCCATTTCTGTGAGCTTCAGTCTCCATCTATAAAGAGGGCAGTAGACCAGAGATGGTCCTTTCTAGTCTATCATCTGATAATAACAACTCAATTTCTTTTTTCCTCTTATAACAAAAATTTACTGACATCTTTTGTTTTTTATCATGTTCATTTCCAGATACATCACTCCTCCCTTTGTACCCAGAGGCCCTTACCTGGGAATAAAATTTTAAAAAAGAAAAAAGGTAGTCCAAGAGAACTAACCAAGACACTAACCATTTATAAAAGTCTATAACCACAGCATGGGCCACCTTTGCCATGCCTTTTTTCATCTCTTCTGGGGGGTCAAGTGTGAAATCATATGAAACCCCATATGGGATTCAAGTCCAAAGAACCATTGTTCTTTCTACTCACATCGTTTTTTTTTATTAAAGCTTTTTATTTGTATGACATATGTATGGGTAGTTCCCCAGCATTGATCTTTACAAAGCTTTCCATTACAAATTTTACCCCCAGTCCTCTCCCCTCCCCTAGATGGCAGGAAGTCTACTACATGTTAATAATGTTAAAATAATTGACAAATTGTGCAAGAAAAATCCTATCTACAAGAAAAAAAAAGGAAAATCAGAGAAAGGCAACATAATGCAAGCAAACATCAATAGAGATCATGAAAATGTTACGTTGTGGTCCATATTTCATATCCCTCTCTCTGGGTATATATGGTTTTCTTCAGTGAACAATTGGAACTGGTTTGAGACAATTCTTTGTTGCAGAGAGCCATGTCCATCAGAATTGATCATCATGTAATATTGTTGTTGCTGTATATAATGATCTGGTTCTGCTCGTTTTACTCAGCATCAGTTCATGCAAGTCTCTCCAGGCCTCTCTGAAATCATCCTGCTGGTCATTTCTTACAGAGCAATAATATTCCATAACATTCATATACCATAATTTATTCAGCCACTCTCCAATTGATGAGCATCCATTCAGTTTCCAGTTTCTAGCTACTACAAAAAGGGCTGCTACAAACATTCTTGCACATGTGGGCCCCTTTCCCTCCTCTAAGATCTCTTTGGGATATAAGCCCAATAGAAACACTGCTGGATCAAAGAGTATGCACAGTTTGATAACTTTTTGAGCATAGCTCCAAATTGCTCTCCAGAATGGTTGGATCCGTTCACAGTTCCACCAACAATGTATTAAGTGTCCCAGTTTTCCCACATCCCATCCAGCATTCATCGTTATCTTTTCCTGTCATTTTAGCCAATCTGACAGGTGTGTAGTGGTACCTCAGAGTTGTCTTAATTTGCATTTCTCTGATCAATAGTGATTTGGAGCAACTTTTCATATGACTAGAGATGGTTTTAATTTCATCATCTGAAAATTGTCTGTCCATATCCCTTGACCACTTATCTATTGAAGAGTGGCTTGAATTCTTATATATATGAGACAATTCTCTATATATTTTAGAAATGAGGCCTTTATCAGAACCATTAAATGTAAAGATGATTTCCCAATTTGATGCTTCCCTCCTAATCTTGTGTGCATTAGTTTTATTTGTACAGAAACTTTTTAACTTAATATAATCAAAATTATCTATCTGGTGTTCAATTAGGAGTTCCAGATCTTCTTTGGACATAAATTTATTCCATCTCCACAGATCTGAGAGGTAAACTATACTACGTTCCTCTAATTTGCTTACAATATCACTCTTTATATCTAGATCATGAACCCATTTAGATCTTATCTCGATATGTGGTGTTAGGTATGGGTCAAGCCCTAATTTCTTCCACACTAGTTTCCAATTTTCCCAGCAGTTTTTGCCGAATAGTGAGTACTTATCTCAAAATCTGGGATCTTTTGGGTTTATCAAACACTAAATTGTTAAAGTTATTGCCTAGATTGTCCTGATAACCTATCCTATGCCATTGATCGACTGCTCTATTTCTTAGCCAGTACCAAATGGTTTTGATGACCACTGCTTTATAATGTAGTTTTAGATCTGGTACAGCAAGGCCACCTTCATCTGCCTTTTTTTAATTAATCCCCTTGAAATCCTTGACCTTTTGTTCTTCCAAATGAACTTTGCTACTATTTTTTCTAGATCTGTAAAATAATTTCTTGGGAGTTTGATTGGTATGGCACTAAATAAGTAGATTAGTTTGGGTAGTATTGTCATTTTTATTTATTCGCTCTGCCTACCCATGAGCACTTAATGTTTTTCCAATTGATTAGGTCTGATTTTATTTGTGTGGAAAGTGTTTTGTAGTTTAGTTCATATAGTTTCTGACTTTTCCTTGGCAGATAGATTCCCAAATATTTTATACTATCATCCATTATTTGGAATGGAATTTCTTTTTGTATCTCTTGCTGCTGAATTTTCTTGGTAATATATAAAAATGCTGATGATTTATGTGGATTAATTTTGAATCCTGCAACTTTGCTAAAGTTGTGAATTGTTTCTAGTAGTTTTTTAGTTGAGTCTCTAGAGTTCTCTAAGTATACCATCATGTCATCTGCAAAGAGTGGTAATTTGGTTTCTTCATTACCTACTCTAATTCCTTTTATCTCTTTTTCTTCTCTTATTGTTAAAGCTAACATTTCTAATACAATATTAAATAGTAATGGTGACAGTGGGCAGCCTTGTTTCACTCCTGATCTTACTGGGAATGGTTTTAGTTTGTCTCCATCACATATGATGCTTGCTGGTGGTTTTAAATAGATGCTACTAATCATTTTAAGGAAAAGTCCATTTATTCCTATACTCTCTAGTGTTTTTAATAGGAAAGGGTGTTGGATTTTATCAAATGCTTTTTCTGCATCTATTGAGATAATCATATGGTTTTTGTTAGTTTGGTTATTAATATAATTAATTATGCTGATAGTTTTCCTAATATTGAACCAGCCCTGCATCCCTGGTATATATCCTACTTGGTCATAGTGTACTATCCTGGGGATGACTTTCTGTAATCTCATTGCTAATATCTTATTTAAAATTTTTGCATCAATATTCATTAGGGAAATTGGTCTATAGTTTTCTTTCTCTGTTTTCACCCTACCTGGTTTAGCTATCAGTACCATATCAGTCTCATAGAAGGAATTTGGCAGTATACCTTCTGTCCCTATTTTCTCAGTTTGTATAGTATTGGAATTAATTGTTCTTTGAATGTTTGGTAGAATTCACATGTAAATCCATCTGGCCCTGGAGATTTTTTCTCAGGGAGTTGGTTAATAGCTTGTTCTATTTCTTTTTCTAATATGGGGCTTATTTAAATAATTTATATCCCCTTCTGTTAACCTGGGCAATCTATATTTTTGTAGATATTCCTCCATTTCATTTAGATTATCAAACTTACTGGCATAAAGTTGGGCAAAGTAACTCCTAATTATTGCTCTGATTTCCTCTTCATTGGAGGAAAGTTCTCCCTTATCATTCTTGAGACTAACAATTTGATTTTCCTCTTTCCTTTTTCTTATCAAATTAACTAAAGGCTTATCTATTTTGTTGATTTTTTCATAGAACCAACTCTTAGTTTTATTTATTAATTCAATAGTTTTCTTATTTTCAATTTTATTAATTTCTCCTTTTATTTTTAGAATTTCCAATTTGGTATTTAATTGAGGGTTTTTAATTTGTTCTTTTTCTAGTTTTTTTTTTAATAATAAGCCCAATTCGTTGGTCTTTTCTTTCTCTATTTTATGCAAGTAAGCATCTAGAGATATAAAATTGCCCCTTGTAACCGCTTTGGCCATATCCCACAAATTTTGGTTTGTTGTCTCCTTATTGTCATTCTCCTGGATGAAATTATTGATTGTGTCTATGATTTGCTCTTTCACCCATTCATTCTTCAGGATTAGATTATTTAATTTCCAATTAACTTTTGTTCTATTTTCTCTTGGCCTTATATTGCATGTGATTTTTATTGCATCATGATCTGAAAAAGATGCATTTACTATTTCTGCCTTTCTGCATTTGATTTTGAGGATTTTATGCCCTAACACATCGTCAATTTTTGTATAAGTTCCATGGACTGCTGAGAAAAAAGTAAACTCCCTACTGTCTCCATTCAACTTTCTCCATAGATCTATCATACCTAACTTTTCTAACAATTGGTTTATCTCCCTAGTTTCTTTCTTGTTTATTTTGTGGTTTGATTTATCTAATTCTGAGAGAGCAAGGTTGAGATCCCCCACTAGTATAGCTTGGCTATCTATTTCTTCTTGCATTTCTCTTAATTTCTCCCCTAGGAATTTGGATGCTATTGCACTTGGTGCATATATATTTAGTATTGATACTGCTACATTATCTATGGAAACCTTTAATAAAACATAGTTTCCTTCCTTATCTCTTTTGATTAGATATATCTTGGCTTTTACTTGATCTGAGATAAGGATTGCTACCCCTGCTTTTTTTTGTTCATCTGAAGCATAATAGGTTCTGCTCCAGCCTTTTACCTTCATCCTATGTGTGTCACTATGTTTTAGATATGTTTCTTGTAGACAACATATTGTGGGATTCTGGTTTTTAATCCAGTCTGATATCCGCTTCTGCTTTATGGGAGAATTCATCCCATTCACATTCACAGTTAGAATAACTAATTCTTTATTTCCTGCCATCTTATTTACCCAAGTTATGTTTTCCCCTTTCCTTTCCCCTTTCTCCCTTCCCCCCTCCTCAGTACTTTGCTTTTGATGACCCCCTCCCCCAAACAATCCACCACCCTTTAGATCCCCTCCCCCCTTTTTTTTACTCCTTTCCCCTGATTCTTCTATTTTCCCTTCTATTAGTTTATCTCTTTCTTTTCTTCCTTTCCCTCCCACTTCCCTCTAAAAACAGACAAGTTTCTATGTGAAATCAAGTGTCTGATATACACTTTTAGAGCCCAACCTGATGAGAGTAAGATTTATACAATGCTCATCTCCCTCCCCTCTTTCTCTCAATTATATTAGGTTTTCTTTGCCTCTTCAAGAGATTTTACCTTGTTTTTACCTCCTTTTTTTTAGATCTTATTTTACCACTTTTTCCCTCTTTTCCCCAGTATGACAACCTTTCCCCCTCTAGTTTTCTTTTTCATATTATCAAAGTAATATCTAGTTAATTATACCCCCAAACTTTAAGTATCCCCATAGTAAAAATAAAGTTCTCAAGAGTCCTTTCCTTTTTACCTTTTTATGCTTCTCTTGAGTTCTGTGTTTGGATGTCGAATTTTTTGTTCAGATCTGGTCTTTTCATTAGAAATAGGTGAAATTCACCTATATCATTGAATGACCATCTTCTTCCCTGGAGGATAATGCTCATTCTAGCTGGATAGGTTATTCTTGGCTGTAATCCAAGTTCCTTTGCCTTTTGGAATATCTGGTTCCAGGCCCTTCGATCCTTCAATGTGGAGGCTGACAGATCGTGTGTGATTCTAATTATTGATCCTCGGTATCTGAATTGTTTCTTTCTAGCTGCTAGCAGAATCTTTTCCTTGGTGCTACAGTCCTGAAATTTAACCATGATATTCCTTGGGGTTTTAATTTTGGGGTCTCTTTCAGAAGGTGATCGATGAATTCTTTCAATGGTGATTTTGCCTTCTGATTTTACAATCTCAGGGCAGTTTTCTTTCAGGATTTCCTGGAAGATAGTATTTAGATTCTTTTTTTCATCATGGCTTTCAGAAAGTCCAATAATCCTTAGATTGTCTCTCCTAGATCTATTTTCCAAGTCAGTTGTTTTTCCTAGGAGATATTTCATATTTTCTTCTAATTTTTCATTTTTTTCTTTTTGTTTGACTGAGTTCTGAAGTCTTATTGAGTCATTCACTTGCATTTGTTCAATTCTTATTTTTAAAGTGGTGTTTTCTTCAGTTACCTTTTTAAGCTCCTTTTGTAACTGGCCAATTGAATTTTTTTGTTCATTGCACTCTTTTTCCACTTCACTAATTTTATTTTTCAATAAATTGGTGTCTTTTTCATATCTCTTTTGCAGGGCATCATATCCTTCTTGCACTGATTTCAGTTTATTTTCCCATTTATCCTCCAGCTCTCTTTTGAGGTTCTTTATGCTATCTTCCAGAAAGGCCTTTTGAAAAGGGGACCAGTGATGGTCCTTAATAACTTTCTCTGGAGTTTTGTCTAAAGGAACTTCAGGATCTGGAGTCATCCCTTCTTTCTCTTGATAAAAGCTGTCTATGGTGAGAGCTCTCTTTTGCTTCATTTTTTTAGACATCGTGGATGTCTCTTTAAGGCTTGGTAAAAACGGCAGCTGAAGTTCTTTGCCCTGGGGCACTTCGGCACATTAACTTAAGGTGCTGGGCCGGTGGGGGCTAGGACTAAGTCCGAATTACTCCTTAAACAAGGCAAGTCTGCCAGAACACCTGCCCTCAATCAGGGCAGAGTTTCCCGAGTGCCTCAGATAAACTCCAGGTGTTTGGAGTTTGGCATTTCTGCCAAGATGAGCTGAGCTGAGTCCCACCCTCACTTCCAGCCTGCACCGAATCCACTATTTATCCCTCTGTCCGAGTTAAACAAACCTGATATAAAGTTCTTCCGAGATATCCGAAAACAGTGTCCAAATATTTCTGGATTCGTTGACTTGAAGATCAGTTCAGAGGCTTATTTTATTGTTGATTTGAGAGAAGATCGGAGGAGGACGCAGAGAGTCATGTTTTCACTCTGCCATCTTGGCTCTGCCCCCCTACTCACTTCATTTTAAAACAACAATTCAGAGAAGAACATCTTATGGGGCGCCAGGCCAGCATACCTCCACCCAAAAGAGGAAGCAAGCCTTGGAACTTTTATGTCATTAAGAGCTTTACTTAATCTGTGCATCAAGAAAAAACAGCCAGGAAGATGTCTGCATGATAAGCTGGAGGTGAGAAGAAGCCCTGTGAATTGTTAGCCATGGTCTTCAGATGACAGGGTGGGGACGTTTGAGGAGATGTCTAGTGTGGAGAGTGACATGATGGGGACTGCAATACCTAGTTCCAAATAAATGTGACCAATTCATAATGGCCATTCTCATTGGCAAAAGAGGTCCATTTATTTAGGGAAAGAGGTTACAGACAAAATGAAGGGCTGAACTAGACACCAGGAAGGGTAAATATGGAAGAGAGTTGGGAAAGCAGATAGACTGACCAGAGTTAGCCAGCAGTAAGGAGAAAGGAGCCATTAGAAGGCAGGCCTTATGAGGGAGAGAGAGAGAGAGCCCGCCTCAAAGTGGGCTTAGTCCTGAAGAGAACTTAGCAAAGATCTTCATCATAAGCAGATCTTTTATAAGGAAATTTTACCCTGAGGGGTCTCTCAGGAAGACCAGAGAAGTAAAGGTGGGAACTCCAAGGGAAGGGTCAGGAACCAGATGGAAGGGCTTGGCTAGAGAGAGGTAACCGATATCTCAGAAGGTTGTTTGAAGATACCAGAGGCTGGGGGATGGAAGCTGGGGTGGCTAAAGAGTCTGGGAATTATCCGATGGGAGCTTCTTCCTGACAGAGAAAGAGAGTAAATCACATGGGAGAGGGCCAAGTGAGTTGATTAGGGAGAAGCAGAATGAGACTGGAGCGCTGGGCCTGGAGTCAGGAAGACTTTAGACACTTACTAACTCTGTAATCCTATACAAGTCAAACCTCAGTTTGCTTCAATCCACTGGAAAAGGAAATGATGAATTTCTCCAGTATCTTTGCCAAGAAAACCCAATAGCTGTACCTTGCATGTTATGGTCACAACTGATTGACGGAATAAGAGAATGCACAGTTGAGATTTTATGTCAAATTTGTAAAGAACTAAGTCAGCACAATCTAATAATTTTCTCCAGTTCTGTTTAGCAACATATGAGTAACAGAAAAAAAAAAGTAGATAGTTGTTACGATTTGGCAAGGCACGAACAACAATAAATGTTATCATTGATTCTTATAAAACCTTCCCATAAAAGATTTCTAATTTCCTACAGTAAATTGAATATAGACACTAATACATTGTTGCTAGAATTCTGAAGTGATCTAACCATTGTGAAAAGCAACAGGTATTTATGGTAAAAGAGCAATTCAACGTTCCATACCCTTTGACCCACTGCTAGGAAGGATCACTTAACAAGGTCAGAGACAGAAAGAAATGCCCGATATCCAGTACAAGATTCAAAGCAGCAGCTTTGATGATAGCAAAGAATTGGAAAAAGGCAAATGTTCATTGATTGGGAAGTGGCTGAATAAATGAGAACATCTGAATGTAAGAGACTATTACTGTGCCATTAGCAACAATATTGAAGATTTCAGAGAATCACAGAAACGCGGCCCAGAAAACTGCAAAAGTCAGATGAGCACTAAGAAAGAACTGGAAAAACCAAACTGAGTTAGAACCAAGTTAAGAAAATCCATTGCAGAGGTAAGAGATGGGCTATCAACTATATACTTTCAGATACAATGTGTTGGGGTGGTCTTGCTGAATGTATTATTTCAAATCTTTGTTATAAAGGACAGCTGACTGGGTAGAAAGAGGGTATAATCAGAAATGGATATGCTGTAAAAAACAAAGAGATAGACAGATTTACAAACAACTAGGATGCAGATTAAAAAACCTCCTTTCCAATTCGATTTACCACTAAAGAAACAAAAACAATACAATATTTCTACCCCTAAGTTTAGGTAGCAATCCATAAGACAAACCTTTGTATTAAAATCAGCAAGAAAATCAAAGTGCTTTTTGAGATCTGTAGCTAGAATGGCTTCAATCACTAAGTAACGAAAATGCTTGAACTCTGATTGATTAAGGTTACTGAGGAAGTTGAAGTCAGGGCGAGAAAGAAACAGGTTCCAAGCAGCAGCAGCATGATGGTTTTCTAGGACAGAGCGGTCATTATACAACACAGCCTAAAAAGGAAAAAGGAAATATGTCAGCAGGTATCAGAAGATATTACATCTTAATAAAAACATTTAAAAGATTTTGAAACCAAGAAAGGTAAATGACAAAATGCTATCATTATTTCGAATCAAATAATTTTACAGCTAGAAAAGAACTCTGTGGTCACACACTCTAACCCTATCTTTTGATTAATTGTTTAGATTCACATGTAGCCAGTATAGAATACTGCCTGCAAAAAGCCTTCTACTTACATCAAGGATTAATGTTTAGATAAGTGCAGAGATTATTTTCATGAGGATTTTGCAGAAATAGAAACATAAGCACATAGTTCAGTATTATTGGTATTTTCTCAATCATGGGGGAAAGAGGAAGGGAGTAATGATAAGTGATTTTTTTCTTCAAGGATCTGGCTGGTATCTTCCTTCTTCAAGGCTCAATACAGTAACATATTCAAAACTGAGTCATCTCCAGCACAGCTCCCTTCTGGGAACAAATAGAGGAATGCCAATGTCCTTCGCACCGTTTACAATTTTTATTGTTTCTCCTACTTCCTCATGTAGCCCCTGTGGATTGTAAGGTTGGAGCCCAAGTGTGGTGGCTCCATTATTAATGTAATTAATATAAAGAATAGTTGATTATGGTCATTTTAACTGGTCTTTTCATCCTTTGCTGGTTGTCTTTCCAGTTTCATTCTTAAAAGCTCTCATGAAAATTTAGCTTAACAAAGTCTCTCTCATCAATTTTTCTGGTTTTTGCTATACTACCTGCTGTTTTTTAAGGAGTTCATAACCTTCTACCATCCTTTGATTTTCTTCTTAGATGTAATATTTTGTTTTTACATGCAATCTGTTTCTGAATATGCCCCCTTCCCCCTTTCCCTACCCAGAAACCTTCCCTTATAACAAATATTTTTTGTTTAAAAAAAAGCAATTAAGAAAAACCAACCAACCAATACAGAGACTTCTAGCATAAGATTTTATAAACAAATTTATATCCTAAATCAGTAATGTTAACTGTCATACTTCTCTACTTGGTGTACAAGTATTTCCTGGCTAAGATGGTTTCAAAAATGGCGACATTCTACATCAATGATATTTTTATCCATTTCCCATTCTTGAGGCTAAAGATTGAGTGAGGCATGCTGCTGGCCATATTTCTTCATTTTTATTTTTCTCTTAATTTTGATCTGTGCCATATGTTGACCATTAAGTAAACTATTGATTTGAAAATGAGTCATACATTGTAATCAATTGTTTTCTATCTGTCAAGATAAAATCAACTTTTGGGGGTTATTTAGCATTTCCTGAATCTCTCTTGAATAAAACATTAATGAGAAAAAGACCTAATTATGGCTAAGAGATTATCCCAATAAGGAATGTCCAAGAACAAATTGAGGCAAATTGTTCCCAAATGGATGGGAAAAATAGAGTATTAAACAAAAGTTCTAGGATTTAGAAGGGACTAGATAGATACTCTACTCCAAAATTCTCATTTTATGGTTGAGAAAGCTAAGGCCCTGAGAAGGAAAAGGACTTTTGCCCAAGTTCAAAAAGACAGCTAAGTAGTAAAGCTAGAACAAAAGACTTATACAATATGAGGCCTTTTTGGATAAAAGGACCTACTGCAAGGAGGATTTTTGGAAGAAAAAATTGTATATAATATTAATCTTTGAATTTATGGATATTATGACAATCTCAAACAAGATTACTAAAATTTATGTGATATTAAGCCCATTTAACTCAAAGTTCTAGAAAAGAAGATCTGAACAAACATACAATATGAAAAAGTTGAACTATTATTATGTTTTTCTTTAGTCAGGTCTTTTCTGTTTATTTGAAGTTTTCTGTATTCCTAAAACATTGGATAGATAGCATGTTCATGTAAAATTATGTACCAAAACCCAGTATAAGTGATAGATCTTTTATTTGAAGATTTAGTAGGAAGCATAATATTCACATGCATGTATACACACATGCACACACATACATATACAAACACTTATCACCATGGACTGCTGACCAAGCACCTGATCTTATTGCTGACAATCATTGCCATCATTCTGCTGCTACTGACCCAGCAGTCCACCCACCAAAACTACCTCTAGTAACTGGGTCTTTGTGACCCGACCCCATCTAGGGTTTTCTTCTTAATCTGGAGGGGATATGTGTGTATGTGTGTATGCTTGCATAATATAATGGAAACAAAATTGCTCTTGGGGTCAACTATACTTATACTATTTGACAGAGTTGTTCCAAGGAAAGTTCTTAGTAAATTTAAATGTGCTTTATAAATCGGAGTCATTATGGACATTTGAGATATAAAAAAAAGGTATTCACCAGAACAGGATTTAATTTACATAGCTTTCCTAGTCAAATCTCATGCTATTTCTTCCCCTCCCATCTCAATTACTCTTCTGAAGCTGCTTCTTTTCTGGAGGTGTTCACATACATAGGATTTGTCTAGACAGTCCAAGGATTTGCAGCAAAGAGAATAAAGCAGATCAAAAAAAAAATGGAATTATCCATTGAACCAGGCCTGGAGTCAGGAGGACTCATCTGCCTAAGTTCAAATTGAGCCTCAGACACTTACTAGCTGTGTGACTCTGCTTGCCTTAGTTTCCTCATCTGTAAAATGAGCTGGAGGAGGCAATGGCAAATCTCTCCAGTATCTCTACCAAGAAAACCCAGATAGGGTTGGATTACAAAGAGTCAGACACAACTGAACATCACCACGACATAGGAAGGCAGGAAAAACAGCCAGAGCTCGGATCTGGAGATTCAATGGCAGAGAGTAAAAGAAGAGGGAGGAAGGGGGGGGGCACCCATGGCCTGATAAGAAACCTTAGGCCAAAATGTGTCCCCGCAGCCTCTTGGCATTCAGAGCAGCCCCTGACAAACCTCAGGGCTAAAGATGTCGTACATTCCATCACCATCTTCAGCACCATGGGAGAAATTCTAAGGCATGTTCAGAAGTTCCACCAAGGCCCAAGGCTTCAACAAGCAAAAGAAAAGAAATCTCATCGACCAATGTCATTGTCAACTTGTTCATCCGCCTTTGTCACGTTCACACTCAGGCTGGAAACCACAGTTTCTTAACTATTCCTCTCCAAGTTTTGTGATAAAAAACGTTCCTACCTGAGGATCACTGGTAGCCACCAAAAATGCATTTGTCCGCCCTGGGTGATCATAGTCATGCATAGCTGCTGCCACATAAAGAGCCATCAGTTCCAAGGCAGGAATGTTCAGTGCTACACAGCCATAGTTTGGATCCGTCATTGGGCAACTCTTGGAGGAAGTGTATGAAATGCGTATAGGAGAGAGTCCACTACTGTATTCTGGGAGGAAAACAAACAGCAGAAGCAACTGTCATTATTTTCAGTTCAAAGCAACAAAGATTTATGAAATCTTACATAAAATGAAGGCTTGGCATTGGGGGAGATCACAGAGAAATAAAATGCAATCCCTGCCTTTGCATCAAACTTAAGTTCTAGTATGGACAGTAATGACACAGAAACAAGTAACTCTTTTGAAAAGCAGAATTCACTAAGAGGACAGCAAGCTAAGCCATCTATAAACTCTTGGCAGGAAATGTCAATATGACCTGGGGGAAGTGGGCTTAAAAGAAAGCTTGAGAAAAGAGGCAGAAGCTGAACTGGCCCATTATCTTGCTAAGCTTCCTTCCACTCAGTATTACTTGTCTCATTTTTGTATAAATGATCTTATAACTGTCTACATGCAATCAATGATACTGACAATTAAAAAATTACCAGCTCTGAAGGAGACATGATCAAATTTTTTATTGTTGTTGGACTTAGGACTTCACTGGTATAGGGATCTTCTGGTAAGAAATCTGCCTCTATCACAGCAGACTAGTTAACTCCTGCACAATTCGGAGAGTTGCCTGAGACACCAAGAGGTTAAAAGTCTTGACATAGTGAATGGGACCATTGGATGAAGTTTTCTCAGTATTGAGACTAGGCCTAAGTCACATGATCCCTATAACCAGAGCAGGAAGATGAGGTCTTGGGGCTCAGTTTTCAGGATGATCACATGATCCCTATTCCCAGTCTTGAATCCTGGGTTACATGACTGGGTTACAGTCATGTGGCCTCTAAAGGTCAGACCCTCAAGAAGTCATGCCCACAGGAAGTGACGTGACCCACAGGAAGCAGACAACATTGGTCAAGGATGGTTACTTCCTTTTAGTCTATCAAGTGAAAAGGCTTGAGTCTTTTCCTATTTAAAGGGCTGTTCTACTTCTGGCTGGTCAGGTTCAGGAGCACATGGCAGGAGTTGGGATGGCTTCTGAGTGTGTCTGGGCCTCTCCCTGCAGGGAGAAATAAATGCTTTCTCATTGTACCTGAAGATGTCTCTGATTAGTCAATTTGGGAAAGGGGTCTAGCACCCATCTCACACAACAGTACTCTTGAGTCTATATTTTGTTTAGAGTGTTCCCAAGAGGCACATTAACTATTTGCCATTCAGCTTAAGCAATATAAAAATCTTTGTTCTGAAACTGAAGAAGTCACCAGTAATGAGATGGGAATTTCCTTTGTTCTAGTACTCCTTGACTCATTATTTCCATTTTAAGGGTAAGGGACTGATTCATAACTAGCTCATAGCCCTGAGCTACATGCCTGGACTTGGCCCTTACAAGAGAAATCAAAAGAGATAGAAATAAAATGCTAAGAGACCAGGAGAAGACTCCAGAGACTCAGACTCAGCTCCCAGGAGTGGATCCAAGCAACAACATAGCCCCAGGACCTAGTTGGTCATAATGATGCTATTAGCCTAAGGCAGTGACAAAATCCTGACATTCTCCTGATGAGCAACAAGCACAACAAAGATAGAGCCACAATGTGGAGGAACCCACCTTGACCTTGCCCTGTGCTTGTACTGTGAGTTAGAAGGCACTCCCAAGGGACACTCCTCCTTATTTCTTTTTTTTTTTTTTTTTGCTAAGGCAATTGGGGTTAAGTGACTTGTCCAGGTCACACAGGTAGGAAGTGTTAAGTGTCTGAGGTCCTCCTGACTTCAGGGCTGGTGCTCTATTCACTGTGCCACCTAGCTGCACCACCCTCCTTATTTCTTTAGCCCTTTTGGGATACTGATGTCACATGCCAAAAACCTAATAAATCAGTACCATAGAAGCAAATCTTTAATTGCTAACTCAGCATCCTTTCTACCAACACCCACAAATAATCAGTGGCACAGTCTATGCCCTGTAATCCCCTCAGCAATAATTTTACTGCTGCAGTAATTGTTGCCACAATTCCCAGCCCTCACCATTGCTCCCCCCAATTCTGTGGTAATAAGTAGTAAAATGCAATTCTGCTTCCTACCACCTTCTCCAACTAATCCTGGAGATCTGGAGAAACTGAAAACTGAAAGTGTGTTCTACCTTGGGCTTCAAGCTTACTGCTTCAGGATTGGGATGGGTGTTGTTACCAGGCCTGATGGAAAGGGTACAGAAATTCGGCTAAATCCAACTGTGTGTCCCTCTAGGTTGTCACTAAGTTGGAACTAGGCTAGTGAAAAGTGAATTCCTCAATATGGAGACTATGACAGCTTTGAGACCCAGTCCTCAGGAGAGCTTCTACTCTCAAAAGGGAAGGTATCAGAAAGTGAATAATAGTGAAATACAGAAGGAAAAAAAAGAAGTTACCAAAGATCTTAAGATTAAGAAAACAGTTAAATGCCCTGAGCACAAGCATATAAACCAACAGGAAAACTATTAATAACAGAAGGAATAATGGTCACCAGAACACCTAAACAAATCCAAATATATCTGAATTAATGTAAAACAAAGGAAATTGATTGTGGCAGAGGACCCTGTAGATTCTCTCAAGGGTTTGGAACCATAGAAAGATGTTCTCAATGATTCAAAAAAGAATTATGAGAGCAGAATTTAGGGCCTGCATAGCAGAAATAACAAGCAAAGGAGAAAAACTTGAATCCGTGGTGGTAAGTCTCCATAGAAGCAAAAGGAATATTGTTTAGGAACAAAATATACAGAACAAATATATACAGAAAGAAAGGATGATCCAGAAAAAGAGAAGCAAACATCACAAATTTAGAAAGAACCCATCTCTCTAAAAAAGCAAAACATATTGATCTTGAGGACAATCAAGATGTATAAAGACATTTAAGATCAAAGACCTTCCAAAAGAACAAAAGTGAAAAAACCTGAATGCTACAATGCAAGAAATACTACCAGAAAACTTCCCACAATTCCTAAATATAGAAAAGAGTCAGTAAAAGGAATCCAGAGACTGCTTCCAAAAAATAAAAACCTTTAAGCTACACAATGGTTAAATTTAACTAATTCCAATGACAAACAATAAATCCTGCAAGCAACTAGGAGAAAGGCTTTCAAATATTGAAAAAAAAAAAAAAAGGAAATCTGAATAACAGAAGGTTATTTTACACCCACCATGGACAAAGAAACTCACTGAAGTGACAATCTCCTTAAACTGAGCCTAACGATTAATGAAAGAAGAGGGACATTCAATTTTTAAAAATACACTGAGGCATCTCTAATTAACAAAGGGAAACCACTAGAGCAGAAAGAAGAGCTTCCTGAAAAATAAGGGATTTTATCTGGAACTTAAAGCCAGTAAGTACAGATAAAAATGGAGAGCATTCCAGGCAAGCTGAACAGTCAAAGAAAATGCTTAAACCTTCCAAAATGGAGTGTCTTGTTCATGGAAAAGCCAGAAGGTGAGTTCCACTGTGTCTACAAATACATGGCAGAGAGAAGGTGTAAGAAGATTAGAGAGGTAGGAGGTAGTTAGATTAGGAAGGGCTTTGAATACTAAACCAAGGATTGTGTATTTGATCCTGGAAGCAATCTGGTGTCATTAGAGTTTAGTGAGTTTCCACTTTAAGAAAATCTCTTTAGTGGATGGCTGGAAGATGAAGTAGAGTAGAGAGACACAGACCCAATTGGTAGGGTATTGCATTTCTCCAGGCATGAGGATGGAGAAAGCATCAGGGGAGAGATGGGGGATATTTGAGAGATGTTGCAAAGGTGCAATCAACAAGCCTTGGCAACAGATTAGAAAAGGGAAGACAGAAGTGATAACGGAGAGTTGAGGATGACTCCTAGGGTGTGAGTCTGAGAACTGGGGGGATAACGCCAGTTATCCTCTCGAGTAAAAGAAAAAGTAGGAGGCAGGGAGAGATAACGAGTTCAAATTTTGTGCAGACTGAGTTTAAGATGTCTACTGGACATCTAGTTTGCAATTCTTGGTACAAGATTGGAGGTCAGAGCAGAGAGATTAGGGCAAGATAGATCTGAGAATAACTATCTAAGGGATGGTAACTATATTGATCAGAACCAAAGAGATGACCAAGTGAATTAGGAGAGAAGGAAGAGAGGGCCTGGAGCATGGAGGAGAACAATTAGAAAATGGTATGAAGAGAGTAAAAGGAAAGAAAGTAGAAGCAACTTTGAAGGCAGACTTTTCAAGAACTTTAGCCACAAATAGCAAAAGAGATATAGGATTTAAGAATTTACAATTAAGTAAGGAGTTTTTTCAGGATGAGGAAGAGAGAAATATTTCCAGGTAGTAGGGAATGAGTCAATAGATATGGAGAGACTGAAAATGAGCTTCCACTTTATTTCCTTTTACCCACTTCTGAACTCTAGAATCTTGCTTTCAGCCTTATTCCCCTGAAGTTTCTGCCTCCAAAGTTACCATGGATCTCTTAGGGGCCAAATCCAGTAGTTTTTTTCCCAGTCCTCACATTCTCTTTAAGCTCCATGTGTCATTTTTCTTTATAGAAGAACTCAAAAAAGACTTTAAAAATCAAATGAGCGACCTTGAGGAAAAACTAAAAAGAAGAACCATCCAAATAAAACAAGAGGATTATGAAAAGAAAAGGAGATCCAGAGTCTTAAAGAAGAAAACAACAGGTCTGGAGAACAGGTCAAGAAGAGAAAACATAAGAATAATTGGACTACCTGAAAGCTGTGACTAAAAAAAGAAGCTCAATACAGTAAAACAAGAAATAATCCAAGAAAAATTGTCCTGAAGAGATGGAACAGGAAAAAGTAGAGATAGAAAAAAATCCACCAATCACCACCTGAAAAAGATCCTACAAGAAAAACACATAGAATCATTATTGTAATTGTTAAATTTTGAAATCTCCACATCAAAGAGAAAATTTTACAAGAAACAAACAAAAAACTTCAAATATGCTGAACTACAATCAGAATTGAAAAGGATCTATCAGCAACTACAATAAAAGACCACGGTCTTGGAATACTATATGTCAACAATTAAAAGAACTAGGCCTATGGCCCAAAATATTATATCCAGCAAAATTAAGCATAATATTGAATGCAGACATTCAGTGAACTCACAGATTTTAAAAATTTTGTTTCAAACAAGCCTGAACTCAATAGAAAATTCAACACGTAAGAGTCAACATCAGAGACTAATTTCAAGGCACTCAAGATAGTTTATGTTTTATATGTGAAAATGTAAATCATAAGTCTAAGACTGACATTAGTAATTGGGTAGTCCAAATGAAGGATTAGGATAGAGCTGAGTATGATCTGGCTCTAAAAGGGAAAACCATCTAGGAAAAGGTAAAAATAGTAATTATGCTATATGAATGAGGTACAGAGTAAGAACTGACACAAAGGCACTAGATGGGGGGAAAAGATAGGTAATTCCAAAAACCTCCTCACGTTGGGAATGGGTTAAATAGGGAAAATATCACAAAGGTTTTAGCACCCTCCAGAATCTATAAAGAAATAAGGGGGGAAGGAACAGAATAAGGTATAGAAGGCTGTATAGATTTATAGCAGTAGGATAAAGTGTACAGATTAATGGGAAAGGCATAAAAAGGGAACACAGGATAATATGGGATATAGAAAAGTGTTTAAATTAATGAGAGGGATCAGGTGTGTAGATGAATGGGTTAAGAAGTGAAGGATGGGAAGAGAAAATAAGGGGGGCTCCACTGGGAGGGAGGTTAAGTAATAGCAAGGCAAATTAAGGAGTAGAATTAAAGTAGAATTTATTAGGAAAAAAATTTAGAGCTAGCAATCTTTGATCTCAAAGTCAAACTTAAAAATTCAATCAAGAGAGAAATCTCTTTTATATGTTAGTCATATTAATATTATTTTAGATGCATGTTTTTGTATGTATAAATGCTTATTATATGTATGTATGCAGGTTTATGTATATGAGTACATGGGGGTAGGTATGGGAGTGGGTGAGGGGTGTACATATACATAAATATATCCCTGCTTAAGGGAATCTGGGAGTATGAAAGGGGAAAAAAAGAATAAGGTAAAAAGTGTACAGCAGAAAACAAAATGATAACATATAAGGAAGAAAAGAGAAGATAGTCATGTATATAAGGTCTTATTATTCTTGAAATGAAAATTTATTGTTACGTATTTTGAATCCTTTCTGATGTTCTACTGGGCACATGACCATGCCTTATTTTGTTTTCCTTTTTCTTTCTTCTTCTATTTGGTTTTATTCTTATTTTGTATTTAGCTTTAAATAAAGAAATTAAAAAAAAAAACCTTCAGTCTCAATGTTAAAAGGAGGATTTATAAACATGACAGAAAGTTTCAAGCTTTCAATCTCAAGACAGACAAGGCACAATCTATCCTATTAGAGACTTCCCATTTTGTTCCACTATCATAAAAGTAAATTTCCCCAAGTAATTATTTTCACAAGGTATTTTCTACAGACTTCTTGGAATAAAGCTTTGATCAGTAGAGACTTGGCAGTAATTATTGCTAGTTAACTAATGTAATAAAGAGTTGTTCTGGACCATAAATAAGATTTTATAAATAAGCCAGCTCAGTTGGATGTCTAGCCATATCAGATCTATTTAAAGTCTAGTTGTTGTTGTTGATGATGAAGATCAGTCATGTTTGACTCTCTATGACCTCATGGACCAACTGTCCATGGTGTTTTCTTGGAAAAAATGCTGCAGTGATTTGCTATTTCCTTCTCCAATAAATCCTGTTTGTCAGGCAATCAAGAGTTTGACTTGTCCAGGATCATACAATAAGGAAGTATCTGAGGCTGAATTTGAACTTGGCTCTTCCTGATTCCAGACCCAATGTTTTCCCACCAGCTGTCTCCTGGGATGTGGAGCATAATTCACATCCAAACATATCCATTTATGGATTTTATTGTAAAGAAAAAAATAGTGCTTTGACAACTTCAAATATAAAAAACTAATGGAATTTCTTTCCATTACACTGTTAGTTTGTCTCTAAAAATTTAACACTCTAAGAATCATTTTACTCAAAGGACTGATGAACTATA
Source organism: Myrmecobius fasciatus (assembly GCA_023553655.1). Taxonomy (NCBI): domain Eukaryota; kingdom Metazoa; phylum Chordata; class Mammalia; order Dasyuromorphia; family Myrmecobiidae; genus Myrmecobius; species Myrmecobius fasciatus. The sequence continues at coordinate 550,328 of JAJPUD010000014.1, read as the reverse complement.
TTTAGGTTCTATATTTGTTTACAATTTAGAATTTTCTAAAACATTTTAAAACATCAATGTGTTTAGCTGTAATTATTCTTCAGTTTGTGAGCACTAGGATTGTATATACTGGAATTATTTTTAATACCTTTAAAACAAGAAAAAATCGACATTTTCTTGGGCAAATGTATTTATATAAGAATACGTTTATGTTTTCAATATTTTAACCAGGAAAAATCAATTATCAAATATAGAATGAAAACTGAAAATTTGGGGGGAGAGTTGTATATATGTCATTTATTTAGAGTAGAATATCTGAATTATACAGTACCATACCCAAAATGTAATCATCCAGTGCTTTAATTGAAGCATCAAATTATATATTCTAGACTTTGTTAGGATAAATAAAGCTTTAAAGCTTTATTTAATGCTTAAAGCATTAAAATACTTTTTAATAAATATGATAAAGTATTAATGTGATTTAAGAAAGAATGTAGCATTTCATTTTTAAAACTAGGAATTAATGAATCAGACCTCTTGGAAGTTAAAAGTTGAGTATGATACATTTATAATATCCAAGTAAGAAATACTGGCTGAAGGACCCAAGTAAATGTTCATTCAGATTAAACTACAGCAGGATCCAGTGATTAGAATCACTTTGAGAGACAGTGATTTGATTCTATTATTTGATTTACATTAAAAGGTCATACAAGTCACATGAGAGAGCTGCTTCTTGCATCAGCATTGCTAACACTGAACTTAACCTTCACTACTGGTCTATCAGCATCTGTGTTAGCCTTTTTTTTTTTCAACAGAGCCTCTATAACATGGCATAGATCAGGACAACAACAATATAACGTGATCAATGACAAATGTTGTTGGGGCTTCCCATCAGCAGCACAGCAACAGGAAATTTTCAGAGATTTTCAGGCACTCTGGTCATATTTTAAATTCTTGTACTGAGACAGTTTAGCAAGAGAATAATAAAACAGCTATCATTTATTTTGCTAATGAACACTTATTAGCCTAACATTTGAATGTTCCATCAGAATCAGGGTTCTATGCTCCTTGATCCCAATGAAAACCTGACTGGATGATCTTTCTATTACTTCAGTGGAATCTTTATGTGTTTGTATTTCTTCTTGAATGTGTATTTGGAGTACACAATGCACTACAAATTTAAGACTGGTCTTTCATGGGCATTTCCCTGAGGAAAAGTGACCAGCATCTTCAGGACAAAGCCAAGAGCTTTTTATTACAAACAGGCCAAGAGCTGGTCGAAGCCAGAACTTTGAGAGGTATAATAAGGGACCAGATCTCTGGTTCTAGAAAAGAAAGAGAACTGGCTTTCGGTGCTGGCAGGAAATGGTTATGAATGGTTAGCTGGCCATGAAATCAATGCAATAAGTACTATTTGAGATAGATACTCATCAGTGCAGAAGGTGATGGAATGGCATTTTACCAGGGGAAGAATCAACCTATACATGAAAGAGCAGAGAATGGCAAAGAAAGGATTAGGAAAGGAAACTGTCAGACATTTATTGCTAGATTACAAATCTCCTGGTGTACTTTTTATGGTCTGTAAACTTCTACACTTGATCCTTTTTATTTTTCCTTTTTTCCCAAGACTGCTAGTGAAGTTCTTTTTTGAAATATTTAAGCTTTGTCTCAAATGACTAGGGAAGGGGAAACAATTCAAAGACATAGAACTCTAGCAATCGGGTAAAGATTGGAGAAGCAGTAGAGAGAGAAAGAGGCCCCCATTCCAGAAGCAGCTCTATGATATGGGCCTATCAGAAAATCCATTCATCTACAATTCCATTATGAGTAGTTTCCTCCTTCCAGCATGGGCACTAATTTCGCATTATGCCAAACCATTAAGAGCTCACTACTAGTTTCTGACCTGTATCTCCAAATCTCCAAACCAAAAGTCTTTGAAATATGAGCACCATATAATAATGCCCAATTAATTTTAACTTTTGCAGATGGATTAAAATAATTGGCTAACTTTTTAAATACAATATTCATTAAAGCAGGTTTGTCCAGAAGGCACAAGAGAATGTGCTTTCTAAACTACCTAGTTTACTCTCAGGCTTATCCTTAAACATTCTTTTACCGAAGGCAATACCTGTACGAATCACTTTCACAAGATCTTGACGGATCTGTTTAAATCCAGGAATCGGCCTAGTTGTCAGGTACCAGACTGCATGCAGGACATCTGTAGCATGTATACGATTGTGATCTACAAATCAACAAAATATTAGGGAAATAAATTAATCTATTATACCTAAGAGGATTCTGTAAGTGGGATGCTGAAGAGATGTTAAAAAGTCTTCACATTTTATTCAAAATCTAAAAAATATCTAAGAAGAAAAGCATTGCTTCTATTTTACATAATATTTTTCTTACCACTCTTCTTTTTCACTTATAATTTATGTCTACCCTTGTGCTGAAAAAAAATATCACTTTCCAAAGATTACTCTGACCACTTGCTTTCTCGTAACTTTAAGGAAAAAAGTTTTAAATTGAAGCATTTTTCTCATAGCAGATTGTTTTTACTTTGAATTTCAACACTAAATAAAATGAACATTTCTATGCACATCCTGTAACAGGAGGGTTGCACATGAAACCATAGATTTCTATTATATACATCTTGCTCTTCAAGCACATGATAAAATCAACCTGCAGTTTTCAAAATGAATCCATAAATATTTTATTTTTTAAAATTGGATCCCGATCTCTCTGTCTGAAAAATAAGGGCTACTCATGGACCAGATTCAACTGGATCCCAAAGAGCTTTGGCCTGCTCTGTTCCTGACTCTTGTTGGGCTATCAGATAGTCCCTACTGCCAGGGGCTTACCATATTAATGCAAACTTAATGCAGACATACATCAGTTTAGCCCAGAGTGGCTCAGAACTTTTAAGCTCCAGCCTCCCCAGAAAAAAAGGAAGAGAATCTGGATCAGCATACTCAGCCCAAACAAGCATTTTTAAAAGGTGCTTTCTTCCTCTATATTGGTGTCTGGAGGACAATGGAAGTGAAAAGATAACAATTGGTGGCATATCACAAAATCCCATGAAGTAAGTGTTTTTAAAAAAAAATTTAGGTTGTACATGTACATTCATTTTTTTAACTTATTTTCATATGAGTAGAGTTGGGAGAGAAAAATCAGAACAAAGGGGAAAAACCATAAGGAAAAAAAACAAGAACAAAAAAAAAAAAGGTGAAAATAGTATGCCTTGATCTGCATTCAGTCTCCAAAATACTCTCTTGATGTGGATGGCATCTTTCACTCAAAGTCTACTGGAATTGTCTTGGATCACCATGTTGCTGAGAAGAGCTAAGTCTGTCATCATTTATCATCACACAATGTTGCTATTGCTGTGTCCAATATTCTCCTGATTCACTGAGCAACTTGTGGTTATTATTACAATATTAAAGTGCTGACCTCCTCATGTACCATCCTGGAAATAACTTTGGGGATAAATTCCTGATTTCTACTCACCTCAGAGGCCAACTCATTTTAGAAATTTGGAAACAGAGGCCCAAGGAACTCAAAGATGGGTTTGGAGCTCAGATCTAGTGACCCAGGAGCCATCATCTGCCTTTTTATGATACAAATTAGGCTATAAAAACTTCCAAGTAATCCTGAGTTCTGATTCATCAAATAAAATACTCAACAGAATGACTCTTAAGTTGGGAAATGACCCAGAAAATATTTTTGCAGATCCATTATTTGTTCAGTAAGAACTGGGTCTCAATCTCTATCTCTTCCCTCAGCATGATAACATGCTTTCTGGGACATAAATAACTTGGTTCCTTCCCATTAATACAAGTAGTAGTAAGAGCTCAATGTATGTTTGTGTTGCTTGGTTTTTATTGCTTCACAATTTACAAAGCTCTTTCCTCAAAACAAGCCTGAGAGATAAGTAATACAAGTATTATGTCCATTTATTAGATAAGGATCCTGGTGATTAAAATAAAAATAGGAAACATCAAGTCCTTAGTCACATGATTAGGTAGCAAAACCTGACCTGAAAATCAGTTCTTCTGATTCTAATGATTATCAAATGCTTTGACGACTTCCCTACACTATCAGCAGCCCATTTATTCTTCTCAGAATGGGTGTTCTTCATATTCTCCCAAGACACTTCACATTTTTAAAAGAAAAAAAGCTTCTACAAAAGAAGAAAAACACTTCTGAAATGATAAAGGAATGCTATTGTAAATTTATATTACGAGGAGGGAAAGGGCCCCACATGTGCAAGAATGTTTGTGGCGGCCCTTTTTGTGGTGGCTAGAAACTGGAAACTGAAGGGATGCCCATCAATTGGAGAGTGGCTGAATAGGTTGTGGTGTATGAATGTTGTGGAATATTGTTGCTCTGTGGGAAACGACCAGCAGGATGATTTCAGAGGGGCCTGGGGAGACTTGCATGAACTGATGCTGAGTGAAACGAGCAGAACCAGGAGATCATCATACACAGCAACAACAGTATTATATGATCAATTCTGATGGACATGGCTCTCTGCAACAAAGAATTGTCTCAAACCAGTTCCAATTGTTCACTGAAGAAAACCATATACACCCAGAGAGAGGGAAATGAAATATGGACCACAACGTAACATTTTCATGATCTCTACTGACATTTGTTTGCATTGTGTTGCCTTTCTCTGATTCTTTTTTTTCTTGTAGATAGGATTTTTCTTGCATAACTTCTCAAGCATTTCAACATTATTAGCATGTAGTGGACTTCCTGCCATCGAGGGGAGGGGAGGGGACTGGGGGTAAAATTTGTAATGGAAAGCTTTGTAAAGATCAATGTTGGGGAACTACCCATATATATGTTATACAAATAAAAAGCTTCAATAAAAAAAAAAGAAAAAAAATTTATATTACACATATTACCATCTCCTGTAGGATGGGTTTTCCCCCTCTCATTCTCCCTCTTCTCTCTCTCTCTCTCTCTCTCTCTCTCTCTCTCTCTCTCTCTCTCT